>MCGE01000014.1:600000-1038962 GCA_002105175.1 Absidia repens
TAATAAATTTAGAAAGATACAACTTCTGTCAGTCATAATATCCTTGTTTCAGAAGATACTGCAAAGTAAACAAAAAAAAAAAAGGGCTTTACCTGTATTCGGCAATTTTGTTTGCGTTTTCCAAGTTAGCTTGAGCAATTTGATCGTTTTCATGGCTTTTATTCATATGAAATTCAATCCAACGAGTGAAAGGATGTTTTTCCTGTGAAGTGATATTATTTCAGTAAGGCAAATCCGTCATATATATGTTCAAATAAACTTACTTCGCCTTGATCCGTCATACGTTGGTCAACACGGTACCAGACAACACCAGCAATAGCCAATAAAATAGTATTTCTCCAAACATTGTTTCCAAAAGCTGCATAGTAAAATAAAACAGGAAGGTAAGAGTTAGTATTCAACATCTTTGAGAATCGTGAGATGGCGAGAGGGTAGGTGGGGAGGGATTCTTGCTTTATTGTTGTTCCATACTTTCTTCCTTGGTGACCTCAGCAGACGATTCTGTGGAGGCCCAACGTCTAGTATTGGTGAGGTGGCGATAAGAACCAGTCAACTTTGGTGTTTGTAAACGAAGCAATGGTCTAAAAGACATGGTGAATTGTTTGAGTGAATGAAGAGAAGAAAAGCAAAAAATAATAAATAATCGCGGCGTCATTTTTTGTGCAAAAATGAATCTCCGATGATGTCAATTCCAAAAAAAAATTGAGGATCTTTTTTTGTTTTTGTCACCAGCGTCTCTTCTTCACTGTTCACTTGTATTGACCACACTATGTCATGGATTGGGACCGCATAGAAGATCTGGTATCTCAACATACCCAAAGATTGGTTTTTGTAGATTGCATTTCCTTTTTGCTTGACTTTTTTGAAACACTCTTCACGGTAAACAATACGCTTTGAAATGTAGTGACAGAAAGGTTAATTAATGTTTTTGATTATAGGCTTTGAAAGACTGCGCTACTGTAGATCAGTGCTCCTCTTTATACCCACGTGCAGGTCCACTTTTGACGACTTTAGCGGTATGATGCTGATCCTTTTATTTCAAACGCGCCCTTCACAATTCACGACTTTATTAACGACTGCGCTTTTTTTTTTTTTTTTTTTTTTTTTTTTTTTTAAGACACATCCTTATGTAGGCTGTAACGAAAAACTCGTATCTTTGGTTATAGAATGTATTATGGAATATACTAAATATAGCTTCGGCCCGATAGATTTATCCTCAGATCTCCCCAAGTAAGTTACTGATACTCGTAAAACACAGGCGACAGGGTACTAACTCTTTGCATGGTTTTATTTCTAATTTTCTATTAGATCATCCGCTTGGTGTCTCGATCGACTACGACGAATCAGCTATTACTCTACTTCATCTAACGTGCTTTTATTATCCCGGGACCTGGAACGAAAAGTTGACAAGCTGGTATCAAACATCCGACAACAATCGACGAATGGACACCTCACCGTAAGATCATACGTTACGGAGTAGTCTAGATTTGAAAACGTCAATCCTAACTATATTTCAAACCGCGGGGGAGGGGGTTAATAGATCACCAAAATGGAACAACTATCTGACTTGTCTTTGCAACTACTAAAGGATGATACAACGCTGAAAGTGGTCGAAGGCATAATCGATGCAGCATTGACAATGGAACAACAACTACGGAACGAAAGGATGAAACATGACATTGCACGATGGAATGACAACGACACTTCTGGTACGTCTATTTTATCGGATCGATTTATACAATATGTGTTGGAGGACATGGACAATGGGAACGGATTGTATCAACAGCAGTGGCCTATCACACTCAAAACAAAAGCCTGGCAGGCGATTCCTGATCTTTTTGAGTGCGAGTGGTTGGACTGGATGGAGAAGCAATTGAATTCAAGTAGTGGCAACATAGCAACAGATCGACAACCATCTTCGTCCTCGGTGATAACTATAATACAACACCCGTTACCGCAGGGTCTCAAAAAGCGTCCTCATCTGATGTACCTGTCATTTACCCTCATGACCAAGTGGATCTTCGAGGCGGATTTGGCGGATTGGCGAATTCTGGGGTTATGGATCAAAATGGTGAACTGGCATTTGTTGCAGCAAAAATCGATCAAAAGTACATATGAGAAGTTTCAATTACTGGGTTTTCCTGGAAATTTGGCGCACCTGTTGGATATGATGATGGACACTTCTCCTTCCTGTCATGTTGATCAGCTTTATGCGGAAATCACCTCCTTTATTTATGGCGGCTCCCCTCTGACTTTGACTCGTCGTCGAAATCAAGCGTGGCTCCTGTGCCTGATGCGCCCCATGTATAACTTCCAGTGCGTTAGGTTTTGGATCGGTTGGTGTACTGGAGATAGCGACACATGGTCTGATATGGTAAGCACAAAATGAAATGGAAAAGACAGTATTATTTTTTTGCATCTAATCAAATCCTTTTTTTCATGTATATGATAGATGGATCAAACAACGATGTATATTGCATGGTTGGTGTGCCCGTCCCTTGACGAGAGAATGAATTCATATTATTACGGATTGAAGACATGGATAAAGTCTTTAAAAGGTAGTTAAAAAAAAAAACGTACAATCCAAGTATACCTGCTCATATTTGAAATTTTAATAGGCTTTGATAGTCATGATCCCTTGGCTTGTAGCATTTTCAGCAAATTTCTTGATGATTGGTACATTTCATTGAATGGCGAGGTACAACTTGGTGTGGATATATTGGGAACAATGATACATCAATTCCAAAGCTGGACAACTGACCAGTACATATCGATAGTAAGTACCAATCAATTAAAATCGTTAAAAGGGAGATACTCACCCGTTTTCGTTACCATAGATCAACCGATTCCTCGATGGAGCAAATGCGTATGGTCCAGTAACAAAAATCAGGTATGATGACAGATAAACAAATTATTTATCAGACTTTAATTTGAACTAATGTTTATTGTGATTTTGATTTAGTGTGACAATACCGCTCCTTGAACGACTGGCCACCTTTGATGATCCTCAGATGGACCTATTGATATCCCATATACGTAGTTTTTACCCTAATTAATTTGTCCCTTTGTTTTAATAAAAAACGCGACTCTCGTCGTACGACCTCCGGTCGACTCCTCATCAACTATTGTTCTGAAAAGTGTGGGTTTTGAAGGAATGGGGTTAAGGTGTGGGTTTTGAAGGAACGGGGTTAAGGTGTGGATTGTGAAGGAACGGGGTTAAGGTGTGGATTGTGAAGGAATGGTATTAAAATGTGGATTTACCTATGATGGGATTGAAAACTCCGCCATGTCGAACTATGGCGGGCAGCCCCTTCAGGCCCTACCGTCGTGCTCAGCGCTCGTCGATTCGATATTCATTTGTGTGTGTGTGTGTGCTGAAAAAAGAATATAGTCCATTCAGACTCCGCCCACATGATTTAATTTTGCCTCCAATTTTTTTTTTCCTTCATCAAAAGTCTGAATGATATCATGGCAAGGCTCAATGGGGTACTGGTAACCTAGGATAGTATTAGAACTTGATGTAGGGGCATTTTCAAAAGTGCAAAACAAACATCATGGGGAAACCCTTTCATCTTGGAATCGCGATTTCTAACTTACATCAGATTAGCCTTCATTGTAGAATAGTGCCAGTAGTTTAGGTAGCGCTAATTGTTATTATTTATACTGTATGCATATCTGAATTAAATGTGCTTTGTCTTTTACCATTAATCTAATTTCATGCCTTTTATTGTCTTGTTGATTGGGCATGAGTGTTGTATTCCTGGTTCCTGATTAATAATATATATACATATAAAGAAGTATTCTATATCGTCACCATTTGTGTGTCTGCCTTACCACTTCAGTTTATTTTTACATCTGAATCCTCCACCTACTCTCACACTTGTCATTTTACACATCAGATTACACATAGCCGCAACCATCCACAGCCTCAAATAAACTATTATCAAGCACACATCCATAGTCTCAAATATCTTCATTTTCTTATAAAAAGACTTGAAATTTTATTAAATAAAAACCATATCAATTGTATCACTTATTTTCTACTTCTGTTTATTTATTATCACAACCATCTCAGCCCTTCCTCCAGTAGATTAGTACTACTAGTACGATTGTTATAATTTGTACATAGAAAAAAATAGAGTCAATCAAGTAAGTGATATAACAGATTTTCTTTTTATTAAAAACAAAGGGGGCTAAACCCTTATCTAAGATAAACATCTATGACTTTGAAATTTCATACCTTTCCTCCATTTACATCACCGTATCTAATCCCTTACCTATTTTTTTTTTTTTCAACACACATAAAAAGCCCCCCCCCATTGACGGCGCGCTGAGCTGGACGGTTGGGCCCCAAGGTGTCCTTTTTTTTTCTAAATCACTGCCCAGCCATAGTGCCAAATCACATAGTCTTCCATCCCATCCTGTCAACACCGACTCTTCAGAAACGCCCTGCCACCCAGTAGCTACATAATTAATACTATTCTCAACTTTGCTCTTCAATATACCCCACTACATCAAAATACACTGTTATAGCTGTTTTTTCACACAAACACATTTTCTTTTCTACGCACAAACTTATAGAGTTGGTAGAAGAAGTCTCCATAATCCCCAATTCGTCCTTTTTCATACGTGTATATATACATACTTTTTTCTATGCATATGTAATACATATTCGATGAAGCTCATCATGTAAACGTACAACAGAGAAACTAATTATAAGAAAGAATATATTTATTTAGATGTAGATACAAACGATGACAAACTATTACTAATCTAATGAGTGCTAATCTACTGACGTTCCCAAATCCTTTATCCAAAATGAAATCGTTTCCCCATGATGTTTGCTTTGCGTTTTCTAAAACGCCCCTGATTCAAGTTCTAACACTAATCCTAGATCACCAGCCTTGCCACCATACCATTCAGGCTATCATGAAGGAAAAAAATAAAAAAGAAAGAAAAAGAGTGGAAAAAAAAAATGGGGAGCCAAAAAAAAATAGAAAGCAAAGTGCGGAGCATGAATTTAAGTGAAGGGGCAATCGCCATAATTACCATAGTGCATAATTCGTTTTATCTTTCAGTGGAAAGGCAGTTGCAACCCCTATATAGTGAAACTCCAATCTCTCCGACGCCTTTCAAGTAAACTATTATTTCAGCACACAAAAAAAACCCATTGACGACGCGCTGAACACGACGGTTGGGCCTCAAGGGGCTGCCCAACATGGTGCGAAATGTCGGAGGCTTTAATCCCTTCACTATTTTTTTTTTTTAATTCAGCACACATAAACGCACCCCATTGACATCGCGGTGAGCACGACGATTGGGCCTCATGGGGCTGCCCATCAAAGTGCGAAATGGCGGAGGTTTTAATCCTATCCCATCAAAACCCACACTTAATAAATAAAAACTTTGACACCCAATAAATCAAAAGATTTCCAAAAGCTCCAGCGGAGTGCCAGAGCGTTTATTTCATATAGAAAAATGTGTTGTATTTATATATTTTTTCTATAGTGTGTGAGAATATATAAAGTGTGATCCGTTTATGGATTTGATAATAACAACTATCCTAAGGTGGAGACAAGATGTGACAATAAATATAATATCAGTAAAAAAGATGGGGATTGTTAGGGGCTTGGTACAATTTTCGCACGTTCTCATCGAAAAACCTGGAATTTCTATAACTTTGTACATATTCGTTCTGTACTTACACTATTTTCAAATAATAAAAAAAGAGAGTGCAACATTTACAGTAGTGTGAAGAAAAGTCATACCGAGACAGAATAAATATAAGAAAAGCACAAAAATTTAAAACGTCCTATTTGCGATTATCCATGGCATTACATGGCACAATTATAAAATAAAAAGCGGTTCACATAATATGGTAAAAGGGATAAATGATACGATAATAAAATAATAAGCAGTGATAAAGAAAAAGAGGGTAATAAAATAAAATCTAAAAGGGATGTGTAGCGGTACTAGAAAAAAGAATTGTAATGATAGTACCTTTGACGTGCTGGTAGATCTCGAATGAATGTGGCGGAGGAGTCAATTCTTTTTGTTCCATGATAAGATTATTAATGCGACGATAATGTGCAAAAAAAAAAAAAAAAAAAAATGAAAAAAAGAAAAAAAAAAAAAGAAACAAAAGAATAAAATAGAGCAGCAGTAATCTTGCAATTTTTTACTTTCTGACAGTACATATGTGCAAGGTTATAATGTATCTGGGCTGGACCACCTGCAAAATTCAAATTCCGTCTTTTTCGAAGAGTACGTGCGAAAATCGTGCTGTACCTATCCCTAACATCCCCCCATTTCCGTATGATGCTGTCGGGGTTTTTCTGTTTTTCTTTTTGGTTATTCAACCCAGAAACATGATCTAAGCAAAAGACTATGATATGGATGTGATAACAATAAAAATAAAAAAAAGGATAGCGAATACTTTATTTGATCTAAGCAATATTTATATAGTATGTCATCTTTTATGTTGGATCCATTTGAAAGAGATAGGGACTGGTATACATAAGTTTTACTGTCAAGAATAACCCCATTTACAGAAAAAAAAAATCAAGCACATTTCTTTCTTTTCAGCGATTACTACCGCTATATTAAATTTTTCTCGTTGACTTCCAGTGATTTTATGACGGTTCTAATAATCAGCATGGGTGCAAAAAGGAAAAAAAAATGTTCTGTCTTTCTCAACTGTTAGACATTTCAACCAGGTTGAATGTGACAACAGCAACAACGCGTTGGGTCCTTTGTGTTACTACTCGGAGTATGAATGCAAAAGTAAAAATCCAAGATTTGAGGTAAAAAAAAAAATCCTTTTTTTTTTCTTGTTGTTTCTTTTTCCTAACCTTTGCCAGCTCCCCTATAACTATACACATTTACTATACCCTTTATTAAAAACTTCGGATCTTATATTATAGTCTGTATCATACATCTATACCTGTACGCGCTTGTTTTTATTCTCTCCTTTTTGCCCATACCCAAATTTTGCTATCATGTCCTCCTCACAATTACTGCTTGCACCTGAAGTACTCAATCGACTTCATCAATTGCAGCAAGCCGATCGCCCCGTGTCAGTGGACGAAATATTGCATGCAGCTAATTTGAATCATCTTGCCTTGCCTGTGCAACAACCCACTCAATCCAAGTCAGCAGAAATTCCTCGTATGACTAAACACCAACATGACAGCCGCACTCAAAACGCAAACACAGTAACACCCTTACGTTTAGAAAAGTCGACTTCCACTTTGACGCTTGCTGAACGTCGACATATTCCAGTAACCTCTGAGAAATTGACGTTAGACACCAGCATCCCTCAGCTGGCACAAGGCACCACTGAACAGCAAAAAGAACTACCAGCAACAAAATCTGATTCATCCTTTGATCATTATGACCAATTGGAAAAACTCGAAATAGAAAATGCCAAAATGTCTGCACAGGTAACACAATGATATGATTTGTGTTTTTAAATACAGGTTACTGATGATTTTTTATTTCATTGATCCTAGGTCTCAATAGAATACTTTTCATCGCACTTGGAACGACAAAATGCTATACTTCAATCAGAATCCAACTCAGTCTCTATGAAACCAAATCAATTGAAGGCCGAGATTGACACCATATGGCACATGATGGCTGACAACAATAGTGAATGCCAAATCAATCAGATCAACACGAATCTTTCATTGGAATCACCAACACCCGATGGTAACTTGGATTGGGAACTGTGGCAATGTTTGGTGGATGATTATCCTACAGCTGCTGTCAAACAGCCTTATTTGATATCCGCAATTATTCGCAATGGTGGTATCCCTCAACCTCTTCGGTGCATCTTATGGCAAGCTATGACTCAATCTTTTTCACAGCGTTTGGAAACCGTGTATGAAGATTTGGTCAATGGTATCGATGGCTCATTCTCACCTTACGCCCAAGTCATTCAACGTGATCTTTCTCACATATTTGCTACTGTGGAAATGTTCAAAGGTGACTCTGGCCGCCAAATTCAACCAGCGATGGGACGTCTCTTGACAAGCTATAGTGCCTATGATTCTCAGGTTGGCTATAGTCAAGGTCTTGTATTTTTGGCAGGTCCGTTGCTGATGACGGTAAGAAAAGCAATAATATAATATATATATATATATATATATATATATATATATCGTGAATCCAGTACTGATATCACTGTTTGTGCTGATTTTACTTTTTTAGATACCTGAAAAACAAGCTTTCTGCGTATTTGTTAGGTAAAGAAAACAAAAGGATCAACACATTGCGTCTGGTTTCTCATTCGTTTTTCTGTTTTCAGATTGATGGAAACCCACGAAATGCGAACAATGTTTATTCTCAACAAGCAAAGACTGCACCTTCGACTGTATCAATTCCAAACATTGTTGTTACAGCTTTGCCCTCTTTTGAATGCCCATTTGACTCGTCACTCGATTTCTCCTGTGATGTATGCTGGTCAATGGTTTCTCACGCTATTCGCCAGTGTTTTACCTCTTCATATTGTGGTTCGAATCTATGACTTGGCTTTCGCGGAAGGTGCGGTGGATACAATGACTCGGGTGGCTATTACAATGATGCAGAAGAACGAAAAGGCACTGTTGAATATGGAAGATTCTGAACAGATATTGATGTACCTCAGCACCAATGAATTTTATGAAGCGGCCTACCAATCAGATGCTGAAGCTCTTATTTTGGATGTTGTGGCACTCTCCAATTCTATTACCAAAACCAAGATGGAAAACATTGCTGCTGCATATGACAAGGATTTAGGATCGGATAATGTGTCGGCTCATCAGTTGTTATCTATTGAATTCGGTGGTCGGAAAGCAAATGGCACCAGGAGCAACATCAACGCCAACAGTAAGCGCAACTCTTGGTTCCCTTGGAAGGTTAGCAAAACTTCGACAACAACAATTTCTACCTTGGATCACACACCTACTACACCCGTGATACCTCTTCTTATGTCGTCATCACCAACCAACTTCGATTCTCAGCATCATCATGATACGGAATGCACGGAGCACATGCTACGCCAGCAAGCAGAGGAATTAGTTGACACCTTATCTCAGCTACAAAAAGATCATTCTCATCTCACTGATCAAGTCAACGCTTTGAAATTGGACGCCATTGGTTACACAGCAGTCAACAAAAATTTGGTGGAGCATAACTCTGTGTTGACAAGACGACTCGACAATGGCAGACAGGAAGATCGCCAATTCTCATCTACTGGACAATATTTTGAATCTCCTTCGTTCAGTTCCACTCCATACGCTGCGGAAACAAATCTCTCTTCCCTAGTGAATAAAACCAATGATTCTCGATTACAAGTACTGGAACAAGATCAAGAATTCTGCTCGTTTGTGTCTTCATTACGCTCAACTGGTGATTTTGGTACTTTGATTGCGTCTGCCTTATCTACTTCGACTACATATGATGTCACCACTGGGAATATTAGGCACCCGAGAAAGGATTGTATTGACAATTATGACCAAGAAAATGGCTGCCAAAATAAAATCGAGGACGTCAACGGTTTGATGGATACAATGGATTCACCTAGATCGGCTATTGAAATTGAAGACGCCACAGCAATAACGGCAGCAACCAATCATGGCGATTATGATGTCTGCAAACTGGATGCATCTACTCAGGAACTGCTAGCAATGAAATTAGCCAACTTCGAATTGGGGCAAAAATATGACGACATGTGCGACGAAAATGAATCACTCAAAGACAAACTGGCCCTTTCTCACAACAAAGAACAAATGTATTTGGATCAAATGGCGGTGCTGGAAAAAGTGCGTGAAGATCAAGCTCAAGAAATCGACACTATGGTCAATGCCAACGAGAGACTCTCGGAACGTATCATGGCGGTCAAGCAAACATCAGCAGAATTGCATATGGAAAAACTCACTTTGATGGAGCAACGCACTCAACTGGAAACGGAGGTCAGTGATCTGAAACGGGAAAAACAAGAATATCTTATGCCCCGGGATTCGTTTAGCGAAGAAGTCTTTGCGGCACACCACACACTTTTTGGAGAAGGTTCGGTTTTCCAGAAACAGCAACAACAAAAACACCATGTTACAAATCCTACATACAGCAACAACGGCAACGACGACGACTGCAGCAACAATGATTATCAGCGAAAATATGTGGATTCGGAAATACGCTGCCGTGAATTGGAAAAACTACTTGCCGAGACCAAAGTTAAGCTCGTGGAATATGAAGCATCACCAGCACCAACTCAAAAACGACCCACATCGTTTGCAGCAATTAGAGGTAGCGGCAATAGCAATATCCATGGACTAGTACTGATGACAAGAGGGGCAGGGATTGGATCTACAGCAATGACAAGGGATGATTCAGCAGCCACTCGGGCGTCGATCGACAGCATGTCCACAACCGCGTCATCCAAACGATCTAGTGTATATTCCCGTCTTTGGAACTCGATTAGCACCCCTACTACACCTTCCTCGACCGACGTATTACCTTTTAGCAACGATAGCAACAATAGCAACAATAGTGGTAAATCAGAAGCTCAGTATCAATCACCAACCATTGTCCATTCTGAATTTACACCCATTTGAATTTCGGAAAAACCATTCTATTTGTTTATCCTACCACCTCACCTGTGGATAGTGTTACCCTCATCCCCTATTACCCCTTCCCTTTTTTTTTTTTTTTTTTTTTTACTCCTTTATGAATACAGCTGATCAGTTTGGTTACCCCTCGTATCCATTTGTCATTTTTTGCACCCCATGATATCATTCTTTTTGCAGTTAACTACTTTTTTATATTTGTATATCTCCCTGTCATCCATTCCCTCTTTATTTTATTTTAGTTATTTATTTTTGTTATATGTGTATATGAATTATGTGTGCATCAATTGCCCATGTTCATTAATAAAAATAAAAATATTATCCCAAAACTTTATATTGTCTCCTAACAAATGAATTGACTACTCCTTATTTTTCTTGTGAATGTTTTCTTCAAAAGCGCTCGACTAGAAGTAATGTTTTTATTATTATTACTCTTCTTTTTCTTTCTTTTCCATTATCCATTTCCCCTATTATAAAAAAAAAAAAAATCATGACCATCCCCGAACCAGCACCTATTCGTCATCAAAAAGTCATTGATGATGGTATGGCCAATTTGGAAAAGTACGCTGATTCATCATTGGAAGGATGGCAATTTGTGTCGGAAAAGAACGGTGTAAAGTTGTACTCAAGAAAACCCGAAGATCCCAGTCAGCCAATGATTTACCGTGGTGATTACCATTACGCCAAAGCACCTGCTCATTTAAGTCCCATTGATGCAACCACTCCTATCATTTTTGCGAGTTCTAGAAAAACATGTATGTCATATCATCTCCATGTGGATCATGAATTAAATGACTAATTTTGTTTTTTTCATCTCAATAGTTGATAGTCGGTTTGATGATTCAGAAATCCGTGTGATCCGGTCTCGCTATAGTTCTATCTCGTATGGTAAATCCAAAGCCGTTTGGCCCATCACGTAAGTAAAACTCCGACGGACGGCCACAAAAATTCAGGGGTAAATTTTTTGCCCTCCCTCCCCCCCCCTCCTCGAAAAAACAAAACCACGCATCTCACTCTCATTTTTGTTGAAAAAAGGCCGCGTGATTTTTCAACTGTGACATTACGATCCTTTGACGACGAAACGGCGTACTTTGGACTTTTTTCTGCTGTAGACGACGAAATCAATCCACCTGTAGAAGGGTATGTGCGAGGCCAATTAGTATGTACGGGATGGAAAATTTACCGAGATCACACGAATGGCGGTCTGATGATTATCCTAATTAACCAAACCGATTTGGCAGGCTCTGTTCCTCCAGCCTTGGCGAAATCCACTTTGCAACAAATGCCTCTTCTGACTGCGAAACTAGCTCAATACCATGATAAATATGGGACCCCTCCCAATACCACCATGGTGCCTGCCACACCAGTGAATTATTTGGGTGAGGATTTTGATCATATCAGCCAGACGTATACATTGCATTTGGGGTACTCGCCTGAAAAAGATGAAAAAACGGACGGTGCAGCCGCTGATATCAAATGTTGTGATCTCATGTATGCCAAAGGCTTTGATGTGCAGGTGCAAGGCCAGGCCCAATACGAAGTCACCAAATCAACCAAGAAAAATTCTTATTCCGTTGTCCATGTTTCCCATGTGGTTGGCTCTGTTACTATTCAAATTGTTAAATCAAAGAATAAATAAATAAAGACGTATAGAGTAGGAGGGGGGTTTTCAACCGACAATATGCTTGTTTTTGTTTTTTATTTTTGAAATGCAATGGGAATGGAATATAAATCAATTGGGTTATATTTCCTTATTTGTGAATGACGGTCTTCGAAAGAATTTCGGCCATGGTATTTACCTTCAGCAAAAAAAAAAAAAAAAAAAAAAAAAAAAAGCAAAAAAAACCATCGGGAGTCTCGGAAAACTTCTGCTTTATTAGTTAGATAAGCGAAATAAAAAAGTCGTACTTTATATAGTCACCTTGTTTTTGTCTTTACTTGAAAATATACGCTAAAGTGTTTACTTTGGTATACATATTATCTTCATCATCTCGTAGAGTTACCTTTTTGTTATTTTGATCCAGCTTGACACAAAATCCCCTTCTTATTGGCTTTTGACTTAAGTTTTTTTGTTGCTCAAGAGGATGACATCTTATTTTCGTGTATATATAATGTATGTGTGAGAAAATCTGGTCTACGTAGGTCGATTGTGACTTGATAAGTGTTTTCTCCTCAACACTCTCCAATGCCCTTCGACTATTATATTATATTTTTATACTTCCATCACTGCTTATATTCCAAATGTTCATCCCTTCTTATTTTGTTAGATGTGCACTGCCATTTCTTAAAAAAAAAAAAGCATTTCACATTCCGCCCACATGAATATTTATTTATTTCCAATTTTTTTTTTCGCCCCACTCCCTCTCTTTCTTTCAATTTCTTTTTTTTTCATTTTTTCTTCGCCACTCAACTTTTATGGGGTTATCTTGGACCTAGAACTGTATCAGGACTATTTTAGAAAGGGTTTCAGCTCAAGGATTTCAAGATGGATGGGGAAACCCTTTCATTTTGGATCTAGGATCGGAGTGCACCATTAGTTGGCTTTTTGGAGCCATCATTAGTTTAGTGTTAGTGTTTGTGTGTCATAGTTTTATCAACAGCTCAATAAAATATGTCTTTTTTTTTTTTTTACATGCCCTAATGATCAACGTCCCTTAAGTCTCTCACATGTCTTGTACCATAGATCCTTTTTGATTGGTATGGACCGTTGTTATGCTTTGATAACATTGGCCCCTCCAGTATTTATTTCGTATATGTAGTATATTAGATACCCTTTTGTGATCGCACCTTTAGATTAGAGCAGGCCATTCCTCTGAACTCCCATTAATCTTTCCTGCTAATCCCTCACATACTACCTCCATTAGATCCTTTCATTAGATCACTTGTGACCAAGAACCTCTCATCTTTAGTTGAGTACATATCAATATACTTCAATAAAATATTCCTTTTCATTAGTTAATCACTCTTTGACCCATATGATAGTAAGACACGTTGTTATTGTTGATCTCTTATGAGTGCCATATCAAACACCTGTTTTCTAGTTCACCCACCTTGTCCACTTTTCTCATGCTCCCTCCCTCCCCCCCCTCAATACACTAGGAACTGGCTGACAATCCTGGGTCATTCGATACGAAATGTAGGCATATTGTTACTCTACACAATCAATATTCAAGGAATCAGCCATGAATAATCTTCCCTATAAAATATTAGTCTCCGCTTGATTAGACATACTATGCAACAGTTCATTGATTTTTATTATGTAGGACATAATAATGATAATAACGCCCCCCCCACCTCCTTCATTATGAAAGCCAAAACGAAAATCACTGGAATTCTGACCAAAGTGTGAAACAGCGTAGGTATCGATACCCACCCTTCCAGTCGAGGCATTACCTACTAAAGTGTAAACTATGGCGAGTGTCGAATCTCATCCCAATATGATCCACATTTCAACAACAGCAACAACATTTCTGACACCCAATAGGTTGTTTTTTGTTTGTTTTACTAGTGTTGGAATGTTTAAATCCCGAATGATCCTGTATTTTTTGGATTTGGGAGAGTAAAATGATAGTGTCCCGAGTCTTGACCGGCAAAGTCATGGATGCTGGGTGTATATGCGGAGAAATAATCAATGATGTACCTTTTGTGTGTGTGTGTGAACGAAAAGTATGTTGTGAACTGTATCATAATGTGATACGGGTGGGGGGGGGGAGTTGCGGAGGGTCAATCCACGTGCTTGCTAAATGTAAAAAGAGATCTCCGCATGTAAACTGACATCATTCAAATCGATCGTTTTATTATATCTTTTTTGATTGATCTTTTTCTAGTGGATAATAGCATAGTATTGATGGGGTGATTTTATATTTATTCAAAGTAAAAAGACAAATTCTATCAGTAAAAGTAAAAATAAAGATTAAAGGTGAAATAGAATCAAGTTTGATCTGGACCGGCGCGCTCCATCATCAAATGTGTCCTACGGGGATGCGGCAAATCAGTATAAAGCCAAAAAAAATAAATCATGAACCTTGTTCAATAAAACAAAATAAACGTTGGTATAATATCATTTTTATTCAAACTATATACAAGGACATATAAAAAATAAATATTCAATTCAAAATTCTAACTAAAATATACAATCTAACTAAAGAATAGAGTGGGGAAAGGAAAATGACAGTAAACTACAAGGAAGGGAAAGAGGAAGAAGAATCATTGTCATCATCATCGTCTGAGGCTTGATTGTTGTTGTTGTCGTTGATATTGTTGTTGTTGTTTTTGCCGTCGAGGACCCAGCCTACTTTCCAGGGACGACCACATGACCAGTATTTGGGACTGCATACAAAGTTTTCAATGTCTTCATCAAGATCCACATGTCCATCTGGTCGATTCCGTCGCATTTTGTCGATGTATTGCATAGCCTTTCGCTTTTCTTCTTTACAAAATACCCATCGGCAATGGCGACACACGCATCCGCCACTTTTGTTGTAACTAAGTTGATAGAATAAGAAAGAAAAATGTGAGTATTGACGGTCATATTCCTCTCTGGTATCACTTACCGAAGTCCACATTTGTTACAGAGATACACAAAAGGTTTGCCTTTATCATTGAAGATCTGACTTGCAGGGAAGGGCCAATCAAATGCTTTTCGCATACATCCATCTGAGGTTTCATGACAAGCTTGACAAGGTCCTTTGACACGAGAAGGGCGACCAGAAGAGGCATGACGAGTATGCTGCAAAGGCTTCCGGCCTCGTTGTTTAGAGTGATGATTGCTGTTTGTGGTGGTAGTTGCTGCGGAAAAAGGAGTTGCCACCGCAGTTGATGATATAGGAAGATTAAACGAGGATGTAGAGGAAGACGATGCTGATGGTAATGCTGGTGTAGATGTTGGTAACGAAGAGGGTAAAGAAGGTGATGAGGATAAGGTTGGTGACGGTGATGACGATGATGGTGGGGTAGACATTGGTGATGGTGGGCGCTCATAGTATGAGGTCAACTCCGGTTGCGGTAAAGGTGAGGACGCTAGATGACTGTTGGTGGCGGTAAGTGGTGGTGAGACGAGTAAAGGAATAGACATTTTGTGCTTCGTAATATGTTGTTTGTGATGAGTAGGCAAGGCGATACATGTTGCTACTAACTGTCGTCGACGCATGTGGATGACACGCTTCTTGATGGGTAAATCTTGTTGTCGAGCCAAAGCTACTCTGTGACGTAAAGCAGATAATAAAGATTCGCCGCAAATGACTTTTGATTGGACGTGATGCTGATCTACTACCATTGGTTGTAGTTGTTGCTGCTGTTTTTGAGTGTGGTGGTAATCCTCTTGGTGTTGGGGAGACATGTCAGTACTGCCAGTTGTCGTGGTGGTATTCCACTGGAAAACGACGCTTTTATCTAAGGCACTAGCTTGGAAGGCGTCTTGTATAACTGAAGGTGATTTGTGAGGCATTGATTTACGACGAGGGTGGTCATAACTAAAGGCGTGTTGTTGTTGATGCAAGGAAGGCAGAGTGGATAAGGAATCGTTGTCGTCTTCCTCACTGTCGTGCAACAATTCAGGAGGAGAGCCAACTCGGTGGAAGGCACTACCATGGCCACCATTGAAGGAGGAAGTATAAAAATCAGGCTTCACTATTTCATACAGACTAGGTAATGTATGAGGGGACGTCATGATAACTAGATTGTTTGAAAGTAGATTATACAAAAGAAAAAGAAAAGCAAAAAGAAAAAAAAAAGTTGTTAGTCTTATATAACAAGCGGGGTTTGAATAATTGATGGATACTAAAAGGGGTGAGAGGTGATGAAAAAATGAGAGGATAACATGGATTGGGATCAGATTTTTGATCTAAATGTCATAAACGTACAATGATATCCTTTTTATTACAAAAAAGAAGTCATTCGTTTCATGAATCCAACCATGTGGTCTTTATTTTTTTACAGGACCAATCATCCACAACATCCACTCCCCGATCGACTGTATTTTTTTTCTTTTTCTTTTTTTTTTGGCATGAATCAACAAACTTGCTTACATTCAGTGTGATGGAAAAAGGAGGGTAACGTTGAAAAAATGATAAAAAAAAAATTAGTTGAAAAGTAGGTCTGGGAAAAAAAAAGGTTGCGATTTATATACGAAATCCCAGATCAAGGTTTTAGAAATGGAATCAATGAAAAGGAACAATCGGTAGAACTTTTGTTGCCTGTGCAAATATCGGGTTAGTGTGCGCCGCCAATGAAAGCCCAGTGATTTCTACCTGGTGATGAAGTTGATCCCCCGCCTACCCATATTGTGTGCAACTTCGGTTAAACCCATACTTGAGTTTTTGCCGTAAACTTTGTGCGGTCGGCAAATGGTACCATTGATGGGGATGATGCTTGGCATTGGGAAAAATATTTTTGATCAGGCCCTTTTTTAATTTATTATTAGAAAAAAAAAATAAGTACCAAGCACATTATCAGCCATTATTTGTTTCAGCGCCATGACAAATCCAATGATATTTTTTTCTTTTTATCTGGGGAAAAGAAATGATATTTCCCTAAATGTAGATGTGTACACGTATTTTTTTCTTTTTCGATTAGTTCAATTTTTTTTTTACCGGGAAAAAAGTCAACCGCATAAGAGCCGAAAGATGAGAAAAAAGACCCAAAACAAAAAGGCAGAAAGAATTGAGCGGGTTTTATAACGCCGCTCCGGAATCAAGAGGCTCATCTCCCGGTTGGATCAGTTTTATGATGAACAAAATAAAAAACTAAGGATGCAAAAATATTCTCCTTCTTTTATGATAAATCAGATGTAAATACACAAAACTTGCTATAACGTAAATAATAAGGTTATGATTTTGTGATTAAAAATGTTCTTGTCTTGTTTGGACTCTTGTTGAGAAATGAGTAGAAAGAACGCACGAGGCTTTCCTTTTATAGAGACTCCAAAATCATAATCGCTTTTGCCCGAACGGATAAATTGGGAGGAGAGGAGATATATTTTTGATCCATGCAAGAAAACGATGGTATTTGGTTATGTCACAAAGAATCTCGACTCCCCTTTCTCCTGCTTTCCCTTTTAAATAGTTGCCCGATTAGAAAAAGAAAAGATTGAGCCAAATTACCACATATATGAATTTATAATATCACATACAATATGATACGATATTAACAATAATTTCAAATAGATGATTCTATTTGATTTTTGTTATAAAAATAGAAAAGTAACTGTAGATCCAACAAGATCACTGATGGCACATTTGTCATTCTGAAAAAGGGCTGAATATCAGCCACTTAATAATCAAAATGCTATGTCTGCTTACCTTTACATTACATAGTTTTTGGTTGGTCAATATTAAATCACCGATAGGGCCTGATCATTTCCTTCTACTATACACACCATCAACAATGATTACTGCATTATCAAAGGGTCAGAATGGATTACATACTGGATCTCGGCAAGAAAGGAGAAATATAGGTAATTCACTCAGTGGGAAAAAAAGGGGGGGAGGGAGGGGACGAAATTTTTTCTTGGTGATGAGTGCGGGTTTCGTTCTAAAATTAGCTTGTTGGGTGGATAGCAGGCAGGGAAACCATATAATAATTTTATTCAACACTTTTTTCTTTTTCGTTTTCTTTTTCCTCCCCTTTTTCTTTCCTTTTTATTCATTCAACTAATAATACATACAACATAAGTATATACATATACACATTTATATATTTATATATTTATATATATTTTCATCCTCTCATACACATACGCACACCCATACAAGCACATACTTATATATAGATACCTATATATGATACAATTGTAATGATGGAAACACAGCAACAAGATACACCTCTTCCTCCTCCTCATTCAACAACAAAGCATGATCTCGCCAAACCGCCACCTTTACCAAAACATAATCAACTTCCGCCAACCACACCTGTACCTGGTAAACCATTGCCTCCCTCATCTTCAGGAAAAGCTCCTTCAACAGATACTTTGACCTACACTAATAATCAACCATATTCACAACCCTCATATCAATCAACCAATAGCAATGAATCCAATACGTCTTTATCAGGCACTACTAACAGTAACACCATCTACAGCAATGGCAACACCAACAACACCAACAATTCACGACCTACTTTAAGCAACAGCAATAGTCCTCGTTCTTCGTCGACACCTTCTCAGTCACCAACCGATACTCGTGCCAGCTCTATCAATCTTTCACTAATGGGTGGTGATCAACTATTGGACCATTCTCATTTGAAACCAGGCAACAAAGCATCGCTTCTTTCTTATACACAATCCATCAACATGTATCGCGAAAATGCCAAAAAGACGAAGAGCCCTGATATCCAATGTGATTTTGCAATCTTTATGGTGGAAGCAGCCAAACCTGTGGAAGATGAAGTAACTCGTTGGGAATATTTAGCTGAAGCAGAAAAATTATTGAAACAATTGGCATCGCGTGGTCATGCTGAATCACAGTACTATCTGGGCAACCTGTATGCGTCTGGTCTTCTCAGCAAAAAGAACAAGAATGAATTCGATAAGGCATTCCCATTCTTTGTCCAAGCTTCCAAACATCATCACCCTGATGCTGCTTATAGGTAAGAGCGAACTTGGGAATTTTTCAATTAGGTTATATTTGGTTTGGTATGTATAATAGAATAGTCATGGTATACTCAACTATTATTTTATTATTTTACTCATATATTAGAACCGCCAAATGCTACGAAGATGGATTAGGAACTCGTAAAGATAGTTCAAAGGCAGTACAGTTTTATAGGTAAATAAAATACAAACAACAACATAGGGAGGAGCGACAAAAAAAAAAAAAAACGTTATCTGATGATCTTCTTCCTTTTATAGAAAAGCAGCAACACTGAATCATCCTGGATCAATGTATCGAATGGGTGTCGCCGAAGTCAATGGTGAATTAGGAATCTCGAAAAATGCACGGGATGGTGTCAAATGGTTGAAACGTGCAGCGGAAGCGGCGACGATAGAATATCCTCAAGCAATCCATGAACTGGCCTTGTTACATGAACGTGGGATCGACAATGTTGTGTTTGTGGACTTACAATACGCCGTGACCTTGTATGGCCAAGCAGCGGATTTGGGCTATGCTCCTTCTGCGTTCAAATTGGGCGAATGTTACGAATACGGCAAATTGGAATGTCAACAGGACCCCGCTCTCTCGATTCATTATTATACCATTGCTGCCCAACAAGGTCATCGGGAGGCATGCTTTGCTCTTACTGCCTGGTACTTGGTTGGCTCGCCCAACGTTTTGCCTCAATCGGATGCTGATGCTTATATCTGGGCCAAACGAGCGGCGGAAAAGGAACTCCCCAAGGCGGAATACGCGGTGGGCTACTTTACTGAAGTCGGAATTGGGATTTCAAAGAACTTGGATAATGCTATGGTGTGGTACAAAAAAGCAGCGGAACATGGCGACAAGCGAGCCATCCAACGGTTACAAGGTAAACCTTCCGAAAAACCTGGCAAGAAGAAAGGTTCTCAAGATGATTGTGCCATTATGTAGATTCCTCCCTCTCCTCCTTCCTCATTATACACAATACTAGCCTTTTTTATTTTATCTCAAGATTCTATTTACCGTTTTTTTTTATCATTATCATTATCATTTATTTATCAAATAAAATATATTAATAAAGAACTCATTTGACTCCAATGCTGTTTGTTTTGTTATTGTTGCGTGATCGTGGGATTTTGTTTGTGCTGTTTTTATTTATCATCGTCTTTATAAAATGTAGTTGATCAGTTTTTAAAGATGAAAAAGGTAATATTATAATCATAACTGCATATATGGTGCAGTGCATGGAGAACGTAAAACCGTTTAGTTTCAAGGAAAAGGCAAAGGGTATTGTTTTACTTGTTAGTAAAAATGAAAAGGAACAAAAGATTGTGGTTGGGATGTATATTGTTTTTTTAAAAAAAAATCTTTGGCATTTGAAGTTGGTCGGTTTTGACTGAAAGGTCTAAGAGCTGCAACACCAAGACGTTTGCCAAAACAAAAAAGGCATTGTAATGCATCTATATAAAATAAATATCTTTCTGCCCACTTCAATCATTATATTTTTATGTTTATGTCCACCACAACCATTCAGAAAATTCCATCGACACCACCCCTGTTTTCTGAGGTCCCGGGTACAAACAGTAAATGGAGCGCTGAGTACGGCGGTTGGTTGTAGTCTCATACCTAATGCTCTTTTTTTTTTTTTGTACAAATACGACGTGCCAGCTTTTCGCGCGTGCACTGTACTTATGTACAGTGTGGGTTTGCCCATTTGACAATACAAACAAAATGTATCGGAGACGATATCATACCATATGTATAAAAATAAAAAGACAAGACATATTTTATTCAGATTTAGATACACACCATATAAATTATGGCAACTATTCTCCAGTGAAGGGTCAAGTAAAATAGGTAGAATTGCTCCGGTTTGTCTTCGATTGCATCAAGAGAAGAGGACCATTATGTTGATTATGCTGTATGGTGTTGTATGGTGTAAAAAAATGAAAAACAAAAAAAAAGGCTTCCTTTTTTGTCCACCAAAAAGAATTCGCAAACCACAGAAACCAAAAAATATGTATTTCAAATCCCGCCCACGTGAATGTTTGTTTACTCTTGAGTTTTGTTTCACTCTTTTTCCTTTCTTTTTTTTTTTCTCCCTTCGTTTTTTTTTTTCTTTTCTTTTTTTTTCGCCAAATAGTTTCTTCAAAAATATGGATAGTGTCAAGACTAGTTTAAAAGGGTTTCCGGCTCAGGGATTACACAAGATGCATGGTGAAACTCTTTCATTTTGGATCTAGGATCTGAAGGCACCATTAGCTGGTTTTTTGAAGCCTCCATTAGCTTAGTTTAGTGTTAGTTTATCATAGAATGTATCTATATATAAATAAAATATGTCTCATTTTATTTCCTTTAATAAAAAACATTCCATTAGACTCTCTCATGTCTTGTACAACAGATCTCTTTTTACTCTAAACTCCTTAGATCTACCGTTATACTTTTATAAAAGACGTCCCTTTCTTGTCTTTTTCATATCTTGTATAGCCAATTAAATTACTCTTTACAGTTGTCTCTTTAGATCACTTCAATAAATTTAGCTTTTTTAATAGCCATTCTTTGATCCATCATATAACGAACATATTAATGATATTATATAATTTGTTGAGCGTCCTATTAGTCATCTGCTTTCTAGCTTATCCATTATGCCTACCTTTCTCCTAGAATCCCAACAATTGATTGGCTGTAGCGATTCATGTAACTTGAAATGTGGACCTCTTCCTTTGCCTATCAAACGTATTAATTATTGATCCTAGACTGTTCTGTGAGTATAACTACTGCTCAAAGGTGTTTTTCTCCTTACCCACCCACTACGACATTTTTTCTTTCTGGTTTACTATCACCTCGTTTCCAGTTCTAGTCTCTTACCTTATATGAGAACGGCTCTATTCATCCTCTACCATTTATATTAATATTCCCATGTTTATTTTCATTTGCCTGAGGTATAATAGATAAACGATACCATAAAACCCAAGCGGATGCTAGTAGGGTCCAAAGAGACTGCGCATCAAAGTGCGATATAGCGGAGTTGCCTAATCCTCCCTGACGCTCAGTATGATAGATATAGGTCCTCTTTTTTTTGAAAGTATTAAGAATGATTAAATCCCGCAATATGAATTTCGGAGAGCACGAGCCTTGCCCATGCAAATGACGATTCAAAAAAAGGGCACTATCTTTTATTTTTCGATCAGGTAGCAAGGGTTTTAGATTTTTTTATGGCGATTTTGAGGCAAAGCTACTGGTATGTTCCGAAAAGAGATATGCCATTCTCACTCACCATCATTTGCATTGTTCCTTAGGTGGACTTTTCTTACAAATCCATGTGATTGGATGAACGTTAGCTATCTATCAAATGCTCAAATGATGGTATAATCAGCGGATTTTTAAATTAGAGATTTGGTCAGCCATACAAAAAGAGTATGTGTCAGCATATCAGGTAGGAGAAATGATGACAATGGAGCGTTCTAAAAAGTTGGATGGGCTCACATTTGAAATCATTATGATTGGCCAAGGGAATTACGAAGCTATGACCTGATTGGCCTTTGTTTAAGAGATTTTTTTTTTTGTTCCCTTTCAAAAACCCCATTTTTTTGTTCCTTCTCTCCCGATTCTATATTTTATGGCTTTTCCTTTTTTATCGCGCTCATTCACTGTTTCTTCATCTCTTTTCTCTTCTTCCACTCGTCGATATATTCACTCTACTTTAACTACCATGGCTCCTCAACATCACAAAGTCGCTGTCATTGGGTCTGGTCCTGCTGGTAAGTTAAAACAAGAATAGCGGTTGTTGACAAGTCCTCTTTGTGTTTGCTGACTTTATTATTTTATTTATCGTTTAGGCCACACCGCTGCCATTTACTTGGCTCGTGCCAATTTGGAACCCATTCTCTTTGAAGGTATGATGGCCAACAATGTTGCTCCCGGTGGTCAATTGACAACTACTACCGATGTCGAAAACTTCCCTGGTTTCCCTGACGGAGTGATGGGTGGTGAACTCATGGATAAAATGCGTGCTCAATCCGAACGCTTTGGTACCGTGATTGAAACTGAAACTATTACAAAGCTAGTGACCGCTCAACGTCCCTTCCAGCTTTGGCGCGAAGGCACTGAAGGTGAAACCGAACCTACCGATACTGCTGACGCTGTCATTATTGCCACTGGTGCCTCGGCCAAGCGTATGCACCTCCCAGGTGAAGATGTCTACTGGCAAAATGGTATCTCTGCTTGTGCTGTCTGTGATGGCGCTGTGCCTATCTTCAGAAACAAACCTCTCGTTGTTATTGGTGGTGGTGATTCTGCTGCTGAAGAAGCTATTTATCTTACAAAATGTAAGTAGGAAAAGCGAGGGAAAGGGGGGGAGGACTGGATGAGGGCTACTAGTAGTATGTGCAAGTGTCAATGTATGTGATTCTAATGTTTTTTTGGTTACTTTTATTATTGTAGATGCTTCCCATGTCAACGTCCTTGTTCGTCGTGATGTTCTCCGTGCTTCTAAGGTGATGGCCAATCGTCTTCTTAAGCACTCCAAGGTGACTGTTCACTTCAACACCTCTCCTGTTAGTGCCCTTGGTGATGGTAACCTTTTGACTCATGTTGCTACTAAGAACAATGTTACAGGTGAAGAAGGCAAAATTGAAGCCAATGGTCTTTTCTATGCTATTGGTCACGATCCTGCGACTAGCTTGGTCAAGGAAGTGGTGGAATTGGACAGTGAAGGTTATATCAAGACAGTGCCCGGTTCATCTATCACCAACGTCGAAGGTTTGTTTGCTGCTGGTGATGTGCAAGACAAGCGTTACCGTCAAGCTGTGACCAGTGCTGGCTCTGGATGTATGGCTGCTCTGGATGCTGAACGTTTCCTCAGTGAATTGGAAGCCGAACAAGAAGAGGAGTCCAAATGAATACGCTCGGGCCCCCCAAAACCAAAACTTTAGATTATATACACTTATACATCTCCCATACTCCCCTTCTAGTTATTGATATACTTTTTATTTATTTATTTGCCATTTATTGATCCTTCTTCCCCTCTGTGTTTACCCATCATTTTCTCTCTCCTCTCACTTTATACTCCCATAGCTGGTTAGTTAGTTAGTTAGTTTTTTTTTCATACATTTATTCACAATAAAACTCGCATGATACACATGACTATTTATGAAAAAGAGCGTTTTTTAGTATTATGTAGTGAAAAATGGAATCTCTGTTTTTTTTTTTTCTTGTCTTATGCAGTTGTCCGTCAGTATGATGAAAAAGGGAGGGTAAAATGCGTTGCTACGGAACATGTGACACCGACAGAATTCTCCCCAATTGGTGCAAAGCGCCTTTCGAAAATTTCCCCACTATAAAATATATCGCTCTCTTATTTTTTGAGTTTATCTCCTTTTTCACGTTCTCTTCGCTTGCTTTTTCTTTCCCACAATATCTTCATTTTATTTATTACTATGATATGGTCAACTAATTTACTGCCTTTGCTGTTGTTTATGAATTGCCTTATACTCATGTCTGCACCAGTATGGGGTCAAGACACCAATCACGCGGACAATGATAATACGGCACTAGAGTACAACGAGAAACCTGCAGATGTATTGAACAACAACGACCACGGAACGACGAAGACGCCCAGCTCGATGGGTGAATTTGTATATGAAGAAAATGATCAGGACAACGACGATGACGATGAAGCCAGCGACGATGATGAAGAAGATGACATGGACATTCAGGGGGGTACAACATATGATATTGACGAGGAACCTTTAAGCGGCGGCTACTACGGACTTCTTCAACAGGGCAACAGTAAAGAACAAGAACAAGGCGATGACCTCGGTGAAGAACTTTTTGTTGAATTTGAATATGACGAAGAAGACGATGATGATACGACTGGTGGAGTATCAACAAATGACAGCAACGATGGCACTACCGATGGATTACTCTTTGAAGATGATGAAGCACCTTTGGATTTCAAAAACAACGAAGAGACAGACTTGGACCAACTTTTATTTGAAGCTAGCCAGAAAGATATAACTAATGGATGGGAATATCAGCATGATCCCTTGGACAAGACCGCCACTCACGATGATATTGATCAATTGCTTGCCAATGCGGATGATGCTCTTTATGTCGACCCCCAGGATGACGCCGTGGATGCTGATGGACATCCTGACCATGTCACTGACACGCTTATTGACTCGATTTTCCAGGAACAACAGCAAAACATGAACCCTATCAACCATAATCATTATCATACTGATGAAGATGATGATCTCCTCCCTCCATTACCACCTGGTATCTTTGCTGAACATGACACACCTGATGATCAACTTGGTTACTCCTCGTCAGACCATCAAAACTATCCATCACAATACAAACTGCCACTCTTCGGAATTTTGGTTTTACTTATTCTTTTATATAAGGTATCTAACAAGGTATGTTAAAAAAAGGAGCAATCGGAGATTCACGATAAAGTTTTTGATTTCTAACCACTGGTTTTTTTTTTAGAGTCAAGGAGGCATTGGAAGCAAGTTTTTGGAAAAGGAAGAAAAAGGATTACCAGTAAGTACATAAAGTTAGTGTTGATCATTTTGAACTTCATTCTCACGAACGTATGTTATTTATTTATTTGTTTTTGCCTTCAAAAAAAAAAAAAAAAAAGCTACATAACAAAGGTAGAATGATACAAAAAAGGATGATATGATATTGAATAATGCCAAGAACTCACCTCGAATTTGGTGTATTATTATTTTGTTATGTATAGATTTGAATACCCAAGATAGTATGTCATACCCGAACAATGGTTCTATTCTTGTCTCTTCACCTAATACAGCAACACAACACAATCCGCAACAACAACATCAACAACAGCCTACTTCCGCTGGTGGTCATGGTTATCATGGTCGACGGTCCTCCTCCTCCTCTTCAATGAGTAGTGGTCGTAAATCATCTCTTTCGGGTGTAGCCGCTAGTGCTGTAGGTGTCCATGGTGGTCATACTCGACGTATCTCTTTAGGTCATCCAATGCTACCTCACACTATCAAGGAATCCAAATGGGAAGATGAATGGGATGACAAGGCGGAAAAACGAAGACAATAATAATTTATCCCACCCGACCCTCCTCTTGCCTCTTTTCATTATACATTTTTACCATAATCTATCTCTCCCTCTCTTATAGTATATCCCCCACCCCACTCCAACCTCATTATCTGCATTCATTCCTTTTGTATATTCCCCCTTTTGTTTATTGCTCGTTCCTTTTTTACTTTTAGTCCTTTGTTATTTAGTACCGTCTTCTATTATTTATTTAGTATTTGATTGAACCAATAAAAAAACCATTGATCTCAATTCTTTATAATTGGTGACACAACATCTTCCAATATATACTGTATCATCATTTCGTTGGTCTATTTTAGCACAACTCAGATCATGAAATTAAAAAAATTAATGTACCTTGCTGAAGATGATATGTTAGCTCCTATTTTTTATTTTTTATTTTTTATGTCATAGACTGCTTGATATAATGCAAACTAACGTGCCCCACTTTATTTTTCAGGACTAGCATTTGAAATCCCGCAGTGAGTCCTCCCACATCCTCAATTTTAAGGCAGTATTCGATATATGGGTTTGTCACTGAAAAATTCCACAGACATCTGCAATTATGTCCCCACGGTTAACGTCAAAAAAAAAAAAAAAAAAAAAAATAAGGTGCTCCACTTCTACCTCGTTCGTTCCCTATAAAGTCCATACTTGAGTTCTGAAAACGGTGTGGACCATTTTTGAAACAAAACAATCTGTATTTATTAAAAAGAACGATTCATGTTTTTTTAAAAAAAATAGTCTAGAAAGTTTATGTATTTTGCTTTTTTACGCATAATCGATGCAAACACAAGTCCCTTTCTTTTCAATGTCAAATGTCACACTTGGATGGATGCATACATATGAAACTAATGTTTTTGTCCCCCCACCAAACGTACAGTACATACAGTAGACTTCCTCTCCTTTATGCATCGTCTGCTCAGTATAATTTAGGAGATTCAAAGCAAAAGAGTTTTGACTAATATATCTGTAGATAGAAGGGTGAGCGCTATGGTTGGTATGGACACATATCTCAAGCTTTTTTTTTTTTTTTTTGCGCACACAATCACAGTACAGTACAGTATTAGCATACCCACTCGACAAGACAACGCATATTATATAATGTGAGGAACTATATAAAAGCAAAAAAACAAGACATGTTTTCTTCCGCCGTAAATATTAACCATAACAGCTAAACTAAGCTAGTCTAATAATAATACCATGACACATATATAAATGTAGCGTAATTATGATAGGGTATATGAGGGTGAGGGTATTTTATCGTGGAATAAGCATATGGTTAGATACACGACCAAAGAAGGTAAGCTATTCTACTGTGAGTGATAGAATACTCTACAATGGTGTTGACTAAACTAGACCAAATCACTTTATCTTGTGTGCAAAGACTTCAGGAGAAGAGAAAAATTATACCTCAGTTGTTCAATGGTAGTCATGATAAAAGAACCATCATGTTGGTAATATTAAAAAAAAAAAAGGGAAGGCTCCCATTTTCTATCCACCAACAAAAAACAACTCCCATTTCAAATGCCGCCCACGTGGAATTTCTTATTCTCTCCCTTCTTTTTTCCCGCTCCCATTCTTTCCTTTTTTTTTTTTTTTCTTTTCTCTCTTTTTTTTTTTTTTTTTTTTTTTTTTTTTTTTTTTTTTTTTTTTTACCCTTCCCCGATGTAGCTTCTTTGAGGTTATGTTAGACTTAGATTAGTGTCAGGACTAGTTTAGAAGGCGTTTTAGCTCAGGGATTACTAGATGCATGGGGAAACCCTTTCATTTTGGAATTCAAGATTTAGGACCATCGTTAGTTGGCTTATTAGAGTCTCCTTTAGCTTAGTTTTGTGCTAATTTGTCTATAGTTTGTCTCTACATCAAAATAAAATATGTCGCCTTTTACTTGCTTTATTGAAAAATGTCCCATTAGTCTCTTTCTCATGTCTTGTACAAGAGATCCGTCTTTTTACAATCGTCGACCTTTTTGATTAGCGTTGACCGATGTTGTATTGAAGAGCAGATATCCCTTAGTCTTTGTCGTGAATTGTATCATATAGTATGACGGCCCATTTTACATTTGTATCTTTAAATTAGTGTTGGCCATGTTTAGATCTCACTCTAGTCTCCCTCGTGTTTCCGCCAATAGATCTCTTGTGACAAATGAACCCCTCGTCATTAGTTTTAGTATCCACCCAAATGCTTTAATAAAATATACATTTTTCTTAATTATCCTCTGACCAATAGTATGGTGAATAATATTATACCATTATTATAGCTATCTTGTGAGTGTCTTACCAAGCATTCTCTCTAGTTTACCTCATGTGATCACTTGACCCGCCCCCTTTCAGTACACCATGAGTTGGTTGACAGTCTTAGATCACTGACTATAGACGATAACCATATTTTTCCAGGACCCAATCATATAAATAAGGCCTAGTGACCAGTTAATAGTTCCAGGTCACTGTATGTGAAATGTGGCAATACTCCTGCTCTGCCGTTCATATCCATTACTTTAAAAACGTTCCCCTTCCCTCTCCCCTGACACCCAGTAAATCATTCTTTTGATACTAATAAGAATTCTTTTGAAGTTGAATATAAAAAATTGCAGCAATTTTAAAACTTCACTTCGACAGTCTTGCTGAACTGCTGCGCCATAAACAATATGTACACCTTCATTTAATGTTTGCACAAATCATCTCTAGACTGACAATCATTCCACCGTCTTCCCTTTTTTTTTCAAGTACTGTACAGTGTATCCTAATGTTGAATATATATACATATTCTAATGTCATGCCACCAAAGAGATAAGAAAAATAGCACACGCGCACCCATAATATTGCTAAATCAGCCATTATCCAACGTCAAAATAATGATAAAACATATTTTTTATTATTTAATTTTATACATAAAATAGAATATATATTTTTGTAAATGACGCAAAGGAGATACTTTTTTTTTTTTTTTTTTTTTTTTTGGTGTGTGTCCGGAAAAAAAAAAAGATACTAAACTAATCAATCACTAGGGTCCAAAGATATTGAGATTCATATCCAAAAGATTAAGCAGCCGCCACCTGTTCACGCATCAAGTTCAAAGCGGAGCCGGCCTTGAACCATTTAATTTGGCCTTCGTTGAAAGTATGGTTGAGTGTAATATCTTCGGTGGCACCATTCGACTTATGGAGACGGAGGGTCAGAGGCTTGCCTTCTTGGAAATCCGTTAATCCGAGAATATCCACCTTGTCAGAAGGGTCAATCTTGTCATAGTCCGCAGGATTGGCAAACGTCAAAGGTAACATTCCTTGTTTCTTCAGATTGGTTTCGTGGATACGTGCAAATGATTTGACAATGATGGCACTACCATTCAAAAACCGAGGTTCTAAATAGATGCACAAAAAAAAAAAAAAAGAAAAAAAAGCCACTCAGTGTAAGTATAGATGACACTCGCCCCTCTCTTTCCTTTTGTGTGTGTGTGTGTGCAGTTTACCTAAAGCCGCATGTTCACGGGATGATCCTTCACCATAGTTTTCATCACCAACCACTACCCAGCGAACACCTTCCGCCTTGTAATCACGGGCCGTTTCAGGAACACCCTTGTATTCGCCGGTGAATTGATTCTTGACCTTGTTGACAGCATCGTTTTCCGCATTGACGGCACCAATCAGCATGTTGTTGGAAATATTATCCAAGTGACCACGGTATTTGAGCCAGGGTCCGGCCATGGAGATGTGATCGGTGGTACATTTTCCTTTGACCTTGATAAGAATAGGAACTTCCTTGATATCTTTGCCATCCCATTTGGCAAACGGTTTGAGTAATTGAAGACGGTTGGAATTCGGGTCAACGGCCACCTGGACACTGGCACGGTCAGAGGGTGGTTCTTGATAAGTGTTTTCGCCAGCATCATAGCCTTTGGGAGGAAGTTCATAGCCAGAAGGAGGTTGGAACTTGAATGGTTTACCATCGGAGCCCGGCAACGAGTCGTTGATTGGATTGAAGGTCAAGTCACCAGCAATGGTCAAAGCGGTGACGATTTCCGGAGAGGCAACAAAGGCATGGGTGGCTGGGTTGGCGTCGTTGCGACCAGTGAAGTTACGGTTGTACGAGGTGATGATCGAGTTCTTTTCGCCCTTCTTGACATCATGACGATCCCATTGACCAATACAAGGACCACATGCATTTGCAAGCACCACACCACCAGCATTGGTAAGCACATCCATGATACCGTCCCGTTCGATCGTGGCTCGGATCTGCTCGGACCCAGGAGTAATGGTGAATTGAGATTTGACCTTGATACCATGATCAGCGGCTTGTTGAGCAAGGGACGCTGAGCGAGCCATGTCTTCATAAGAGGAATTGGTGCAAGACCCGATCAGGCCCACCTTGAGTTCTTCAGGCCAGTCGTTTTTCTTGAGGGTTTCCTTGAATTTCGAAAGAGGGGTCGCCAAATCAGGAGTGAATGGACCATTGATATGAGGTTCAAGTGTATCTAGGTTGATTTCGATCAATTCGTCATATTGGGCATCTTCATCGGCTTTGAGATTGTGGGCAAAGGATTCGGCATATTTTGCAATATTGGCACGTTTGGTAGCACGGAGATAATCACCCATACGGTTGTTGAAGGGGAAAATGGAGGTCGTGGCACCAATTTCAGCACCCATGTTACAGATTGTTCCCATACCAGTACAGGAAATGGAATCCACACCGTCACCGAGATATTCAACAATAGCACCTGTACCACCTTTTACTGTCAAAATACCAGCCACCTTGAGAATCACATCCTTGGGAGAAGTCCATCCATGTAGTTTTCCTGTCAGCTTGACACCAATGACCTTGGGGCATTTGAGTTCCCATGGAATATCCGCCATCACATCTACAGCATCAGCACCGCCAACACCAATAGCCACCATACCCAAGCCACCAGCGTTTGGCGTGTGGGAATCGGTACCGATCATGAGACCACCAGGAAAGGCATAGTTTTCAAGAATGATTTGATGGATAATACCAGAACCAGGACGCCAAAATCCAATGTTGTATTTAGCAGTTGATGTTGCCAAAAAATCGTAGACTTCTTTGTTGATGTCGATAGCTCGCGCCAAATCCTTGGCACCCCCGACTTGAGCTTCAATCAAGTGATCACAATGGACGGTAGTGGGTACGGCAACACTAGGAAGACCAGCAGACATGAATTGTAAAAGGGCCATTTGAGCAGTGGCATCTTGACATGCAACACGGTCAGGACGAAGCTTAAGGTAGGATTTGCCGCGTTCAATATCTTGGTTTTGAGCATCGTCCAAGTGACCATAAACCACCTTTTCAGATAAGGTCAAAGGACGATTCAATCTATTGCCCCCAACAGTCCCCCACAAAAAAAAAAAATAACAACAACAAACAAATAATGAGTATGGGTATATAAATATATAGTATATCATTCGTCCATTTCATAGTGACTACACCGTCACTCCGTCGCTCCACCTCCTCCCCGTCACTAATGATCTCTTTTGGTTTCACTTACCTTTTACGGACAACTTGCAAGTTATCTTCAATACGTTGATAGTTGATGAATTTGTCTTGTTCAAGATTGGACATGGTGACCTTTTGACTTGCATAATTACCACCAGCCTGAGCATAAGTACGCGCAGGAATATGAGTACGAATAGTAGGACCAAAAGCCTAGGAAAAATAAATAAGTAATGTGAGTATGCGAAAGGGATAAACGGAGTACGAAACTGGCCAGTTTAATATGAGTTTTACCTTGGCGGCTTTGATGAATGATGTAGAAGACAACATTATAATAGAAGAAAGAGAGTTGCTCTGACAAGGCAAATCTGTAAGGGCAGTGAAATAAGAGAGGGGGGGGGGAGGGGTGAAAAGAAAAAGTAACAAAGGAAAAAGGAAAAAGGAAAAAAAAAAAAAAAAAAAAAAAAGAGGGAAAAAAATTCTAGGGAGTATTTGTACATTCGAAAGCATGATTTCATATCGCCAATGGGCAAAGTTTTTGAATTTGAAATTCCGCTCTTCATGTCAAACGACCTCACTGTTTCACCACCCTATCCTCCTATTTTTCTCTAAAGATGGATTGTCTTTTTCCCACAACTCATTAGATATACGCGTATAATTCGGTAAACGAAGAGAAGTATTAGGACTAGTGGATGTTACTTAACGAAAAGGGAAAGGGGGGGGGGGCATGTAAATTCAATAGTGTATAGCCCACTTGGGCCCGAGAAAAATAAAAACCACCCCCGACGACATTTATTTTAAAAAAAGTTAGTTATTTTCAATGGAACTTCACCTACATTCAAAGAGAAGGTTTTCTTTCACTTGCTTAATTATTATGGTTTATTGTATAGTTTGTTGTTGACGAAGAATATGAATCCCTGGTTTTAAGGAGACAAAACGCTATTATGCATCTTTGTATTGAATGGACAGGCATACAAAAAAAAACTTTTTTAATCTACGACGCGCACCGCAGAAAGCAAACTCTAACTGGAAAATCGTTGATGGGACCCATTTCGTTATGATGATGATGATAGCTAGTTAACCCCCCCCCATCAAGGAAGAAAAAGAATTCTTTTATTGGATTTACGCAGTTCCTTATGCAAGAAATAAGCGTATAATAGAGAACAATAATTTTTCATGTATTGATGTCAACTAATTTTTGCAAGTGCCGCTTCGCAATCTCCCTTATGTTTTTATTTTTTCTTGGCTTCTTTTCATGACCCCCGTTCCTTCGTTTTTTCTATTGTATGCCTCTCCCCAATCAAGAAATGGGCGCTCTACAGAATTAAAAAAACAAAAAACCATCGTTATTAACACTTGAATACCCAACCAACCAACATACCTTCTTCCTCTTCTACCCCCAACAAAATCACAGCCCCTCAATCAAACATCCCTGACGCCTTTTTAACAAAAACACACATAAATAATAATGATGCACAAAAAAACAACAATATGGTTTTTTTATTTATTGGGAGTTGCAAAACGAATAAATATACATTTTGTCTATAAAAAGTGTCAAGTGAAAAATGGGCTTTCAACCAATTCAATCGTGCCACCAAAAAATAATAATAATAATATATATATATACATAACTAAAAGAGGATAATAATAACTATAATTCAAACGGGGGAGAAGGGTTGATTACTATTTGTACAAGGGGAAGAAGGAAGGGGATGATGATGCTGATAGTGGCGATGAGGCGTACATGTTTCTATGGAAGCCACCCAAGGATCCGATAAAAGAAAAGGCATGGTACATCGATCCGGCGGATATGGTTCCAACAAATGAGCGATCGTCTGTCTTGCATAACGTGGGATATAGGCCAATAAGCTATTCCTGTTGTTCAGATACATTTGATAATTTGCATCCCTGTCGGGACGAGGGACGTACCAAGCAAATCGGTGGAGCACCATGCATACATAAATAATACCACAGGACCAAAGGTCGGCTGAAAAGGCGTTGTAAAACGGTTGATTGTATTGCTCTGGTGCAATGTAGGGATCTGATCCACATAAGCCTAAATAAAAAAGAAAGTAGAAAGGGTGAGATATATCAAAACAAGCCCATACATTTTTCATTCAAAATATACCTTTTGACAGTCTGTCCTCTTTTTCGTAAGGATAACGCACGACAGTGGCGGTACCAAAGTCGATAATTTTGACAATGTTGCGTTCATCCATGACCAAATTATCTAGCTTTAAATCTCTATAAAATAGTTTGTTTAGCCCTAACCTATTTGGCCACGTTTTGAGTGTGTCCTGGATAATTTACCTGTGACCAATACCAACTTGATGAAGATAATCAACGCCACTTAAGAGCTGCCGCCAACAACAACCGATTTCAGCAGGAGACAATTCACTGTTCATGACGATAGTAAACATATCATACGGGACATATTCCATGATTTGATAAAATGACGATCCTTCTTGAATAATGTCCAAAGTTTCAATGATATTGTCGTGGTGTAACATGGATCCAATGCAAAATTCAGCGGTCACCTTCTTGACATACGCCCGTTCAGATTCTGGAGGTTCGCGCTTTCTGAATTCCTTGACAGCAAACACCTTGTTATCTTTTGCGCGACGAATTACACAAACTGATCCCCCGAACCTTTCCCGATCACAGTACCTATACGAAGAAAAAGTAAGTAAGTTTATTATTACACCATATCCATGTTTATATATATATATATATATAAATGTATTTGTTTACACTTACCCCATTTTCCATAATGATGTTTTAAATCCTTATTGAATTCATTCCCAAACGAGTAAGCAACACAACCACTACCGCTTCCAATACCAGACTTGCTACTGCGTTGACTGCCGACATCCGATAGTTTGCTGGTTCCATGGCGCGAGTTTCGCTTGAAGAGATGCTTGAATTCTTTAAATATGCTATCGTGTCGTTCAAGGTGATTGTAATGCGTGCTGAGATAATGGCTGTCATAAACGGGTTTCTTGAAAACGAATTGTTGACTGGGTGCACTTTCCGATTTGCTTAAATCCCCCATTTTATGCTGTCGTAAATAGTACTCCTGCTGTTGCTGTTGCTGTTGTGGCAGTGGAGGTGATGTTGACGATTTGGTAGTACTGTGTTCCGTTGCTGTCAAAAGTGAGGAGGATGAATATGCATCTCTATATGGACGCTGTCGTTGTTGCAGCATGGTATAATTATTGTTGTCTTGTACTACTGAGGATATGGAGGTTGTCACTTTATTTTCGTGTAGTTTTTCTTTGTCAATGAGCGAGTTGCGGTTGTGAAATGGGATACTGGGATTGACTGGTTGATACGTACAGGAGAGACGATCTTGAAAAAGAGTATGGCTAGTTGTTGCAGTATCCAAAGATGAAGTTCTTATTTTGTGCTGCGTATCGCTTAAACAGTGTTGATGAGGATGAGACGCTTTTTCAAACATAGTGGTAGCATTCGAAGCAAAAAAAAAAAAAGAAAAGGTAATGCAAGCGGGATAATTCTAAAGGCAGTCGGGATTGTAAATTCTGGTCCCAAGTCAATGCAAAAGGTTTCGCACGATTGGTTGAAAATTCAGCAAATAGTTTCATTTGAATCAAGCTAATTGATTAGAAGAAAAAAGTGTATGTAAAATTATGCGTGGATCACACCAATTTCTCGAGAAAAAAAAAAGGGGGGGGAAGAAAGGAGGTGCAAGGAAAATCATGGCACATACATTACATATGATACCAAGAATAAGAAAGTGGGATCAAGAAGTGCCCACTTTATATATTTATGACTTCACGTGCCTTGGAACTCAAAAGTTAAAACAGATGATCATAAAATACTTAATACTCGAAACTTGAATTTTCATAACACACATGGTCTTTTTTTAGATGCGTCATCATCACCAAAAACTTCTCAGCTCCTTCTTTGTATTTTTTGCTCTCCTCTCCTTTTCTTTCTCTTTCTCTTTCTTCAATATTATACTTTTTTTTTTTTTTTTATTCTCCACACTAACTTTATCTTTTTTTTTTTTTTACCTCTTTTATTATTTTTTATTCTTTTGCTGTAACTCTCCACCTCCACAATGACACGAGAGGATTCTCTCGAATGGCTACATATGGATCCTAACCCAGGTAAACCATATAACTACAGCCTTATATATTCACTGACCTGTTTTTTGAATTTTAGGTTTATTTACTCAACTTTGTTTGAATATGGGTGTTAAAGATGTCCAAGTTGAGCCCATCTTATCAATCAAACGCAACTTTTTGTGTGATCAACGGTAAGAAAAAACCTCTCACCGTATAATAACAGCCCTTCAGTTCTTCTAGAATAGATAGGATCTCTGCTATTTGCTAAACATGACCCTGATTCTGTATTTTTTAAAGGCCCGTCTACGGTATTATTGTCTTTTTACATCAAACACCTACCAGTACACCAACACCCGCAAGCAAAGACGATTCTGTGACTCCAAATGATCATATGTATTTTGCGAATCAGGCAAGTCCAAAAGAAAAAATATGTAAATATGTGCAATATAGTGGTGGCAATAGTGTTGTATGACATGATATTTCTTCTATTTTGTCGTTTATGCAGATGGTTGCAAACTTTAAAAAAAATGCCAAACACATACACACGTACCTACAAAGTTTTACTCACCCATTTTTTTCTTTTTTTTTTCGCTTTTATATGTTAAAATGATATTTGGTTATAGGTGGTAAACAATGCTTATGCGATGCATGCCTTATTAAGTATCCTTCTTAATTGTGATATCATCAAAATTGGATCTACGCTGACGGAATTCAAGGATTTTACTAAAGATTTTCCATCTACGGTAAGCCATTGGAGAAAATGCCGGGAAAGAAAACAAAGGTGGAAGCAGTATAATTATGCGTAAAGGTGATTTACGTGTATTTATGCCTCAAATACTATAAATCGTTATTACTAACTTCATGTTTTTAACCTCTTTGTAGATAAAAGGATTAAGTTTAAGCAACAGCCACGCACTTCGGAAATCACACAATTACGTAGCACGGTAAGTTAGGAAGAACCAGCAATACGTTACGCTCTGACAATGATATTAACACGTTTATATATATATATATATATAGATCTTGGCCCAAACAGCCCAAAAAAAAATCAGCATATCAATACATTAGCTACATACCATTTGAAGGATACTTGTGGGAGTTAGACGGACTAAAAAGCGGGCCTTTACGTTTAGGTAATTTAAGCATTAGATGGGGGTAGCATGATAATGTTGATAAAGAAGATGAATTGACCTCCCTAGTGTTTTTTTTATTTTTATTTTTTCATTTCTTTCTTTCTCAAGGTCCATGCACTGAAACAAATTGGCTGGATAGACTTCAATTTGAACTATTACGGAAAACGGATAGGTAAAAAGAAAAAACAATGTCATTGCTATTCTCTTATATGCGATGTTTATTTTATATTAGGTTTCAAAAGCAAAATATGCCTTATTCCATGTGGTCTATCATCGAAGATCGAAGAACTGTACTTCAACGGAAATTGGTAGCGAAATCGAACAAAACAAACAACATAGAAACAAAACTGGACGAATATTACCCTGAATGGCGGCTGATGACCGATGTTCAAAAGTGGGAAGAAGAATACCAATATGCCATGTTGAATGTAAGTGATATACATACCTGTACAAAATTATTTATATTGATATACTAACCGACAACTACGACAATTTTACCACTCCTTTGGATGAATACTAGAAACACAACGTACTTGGATTGGATGTAGCAGCTCATATGACACGCCATTATCAGTCAAGGAATGACGCAATGCCATCAGACCCCCAATGTTATGATCATGATCAATTCAACTTTAAGGAACAAATGGATACTTGGTTACAAACAAAAGACGAAATTCTACGAATATACAATGACCTTGGAAAAGAAGAAGAAAAGCATCAGCATTATCAAGTAAGTCCAACATATATAAATATATATATATATATATATATTGTATATAATGTATATAAAAGATTCCGCCCCTGAGTATTCTCTTTTTATATATATATACATATATTTCTAGTGTGATACAGTTCGACGACAACATGACTATGACCCATTTATCACCGCCTACTTGGAGGCACTTCAATCTCAAGGCCTATTAGATCAAATCATCACTGGATCCACCTAGTCTAGCTATACCCCCTCCCATCTCCCCCATCTATCATCATCCGATACCACTGCACATGTATACACCAAACTTTTCATTGACCATTTTCCTTCTTGTTATTTTTTATCATATGCATTCACTTTTTTTTTTTTATATATTACATCCTCTTTTACAAATATGACTACGCTTTCCTTCTTCTTCTTTATCGGCTACCATAGTTATTATGTAGTTGTTTCCTTTTCCTTTTTTTACCACCATTTTATCATAATTATACAAAATAAAACATATATTTTTACCACACCATATCAATCAACTAGACTCAATTACCCTATATAGTCAAACACAGAACAATGGATGCAAATGATCACTGTTTAGTAGTAATCATGGAATATGCAGAAGAGTGGGGACACATGTATCTTTCTACAAAAAAGAATCATCGCAAAAAAAAAAAAAAAAAAAAAAAAAAAGAACAAAGCTGTAACATGTAGTAGTACGCAACAGAGACCACGTGGGTTTTCTTTATTGATGGAATTATTCATTCATTGTATTGACAAAAATAAAATAAATTATAAAAAAGGAAGGATGGGGTGGCGGACTATGATCAAATATAACTAAAGTAAATGCTAATGTGGATGTAAATGTGTGCAAAGAGAAAAGGGTAAACTAATCATCCCAATCCGGAATCATGGAGAATTCATAGCCCGGATACTTGTAATATGCGTAATAGGCAATGTAAAGATGGTACGCACCTTGAAAAAAAAAAAAAAAAAAAACCACATTAAGTTATTCAACACCACACAAAACCGTTTGTTCATATAAACCTACCAGGAATAAACATGATCGATCCGAGGACAAGTAAAGGAATCGCTCGACTGAGATATTCTTCGGTAGCGATGAATCCAAGTTTGATCAGTACCCCAATGACTATTAGCACTGATCCTATGGCGAATAATAACGTTGCTAATCCAATGGCTTTCCAAGGAACTAGATTCCATAATGTATAATAATAATAAGAAAAAAAGGTCAGTATTGTATATTTGATACCAATGACCGGGTAGCAAGAGGATAGCAATAGTAGTTGACTTGTTACCTTCCCTCTTCCCACTATCTCCACTAAACTGAAAAAAAAAAGACCTACTCTGTGGTTCAGGTTGTGTGAATTGTTCAGCAGTAAATCCAGCGTCTTCTTGTAATTCCGCAAGTAGTTTTCTTCTCGATTTGAATTTAAGAGGATGACGCATGGCAGTTGATTGAGCAAAAAGTGTAAATAATGTTAAAGAAAGAGTGAGCTTCCCACCCAAAAAAAAAAAAAAAAAAATCCCAAAAAAGAAAAAAAAAACTGCATGGTATTCAATGTCCGGTGGAGCACATATTATTGATGCCGTATATCAATCATCCCAGCCCGTTGCAAATGCCAAATTCACTAATTTTGGTTCAATAAAAAAGCACACAACAATATATATAAGGCAGGGTATTAGACTTCATCTTCTGGTTTTTTATTTCAATAAGACATACATAGAGAGCAAAAAGACACAAGGAAGATAACGGCCAAAATAATAATTGTAAAAAAGAAAGAAGTTTATGCAGTGTATAATAAATAAAACAGGTGTGGTAAATAAAAAAAGGAGTTGCTCTAATCTAAGACGTGGTAGAGAGAGTGTCTGTGTATGGGTGGAGATATTTTTCTGGCAGAGGGGTGGCGGTGATCAAGACAGGCCGTTACATAAAATACCAAAGAGAGCCTGGTTTTCGACATCAATGACATTGCGTTTGGTATAGATAGTGCCATGATATCTACAGGTGTTGTGTTCCAAGCCCAGTTGATGTGTATCCCAGAGTTTTAAGCGCGGATGTTGTTGTGGATCGACCAGTTCACGGACAGCATTTGCAAAAGCACGACTTCGGCCGGCGTTCCAGGAGGTGTCGTAGTGTTGTCCGGTACCAAAGAATTGAGGTGTACGTATAATGATGGTTTGATGGGGATGTGGGTAAGCAGTGTTGAGAAGATGATGTAAGAAATCCGAAAATGATTGCGCAAATTGATATGGTTTCATTCGACTGAGCGCTATATCGTCATTGCCTACACCAACAATCACAACATCCGCCAAAGGCAAATGTTCGTCCACACGTCGTTTAATTTCAGGCCGCCAATCTTGAAGGGTGATCGAGTTGACAGAGCTGTAATGGATGGAATTGTCGCCAAGTACAAGAGGTGTGTTATGGTCTGCCGCCCAGGGGTACAATGCATGATCAGGATCTTCATCGTCGTCATTGCAGATACATGTTGCTTCGGGATCACTATTCATATCGCACCAATTGGGGGAGGCGAGCGTTTTCAAATTTCTAAGTATCAAAAAAAAAAAAAAAAAAAGCAGGAAGGGGTGAGTGTGGTGAGCCAAACATGTATGTATTGTATTGACAGACAACTTACCTTCGCATATTTGCATCTGCCCATACATGAATTGTTTTTTGACGCAGACAGCGCAGACCATCTTGCCGTGTATAAGTCATATCACAATGATCAGGAATAAACTCGTGGATATTAGTGTCGTTTCGCCAACTACCTTCAAGTGATTGCTGCTGACCGTCGCAAGATGGAAGTGAAGTTGTTTGCGGAGAGACAGTGGCTGGGGTGACAATAGCAGCGTTACTCGAGTCAAAGCTAAATGGTTGGTATCGATGCTGAATAGGTGTTTCCCAGAAATGAGATCGGTATTCGGTGGTGCTTTTTAGGACGTAAGAGTCGCTGTGTCGAAAGTAAACATTTGCGTAATAAGCATTGCTTTGCTTTGGATATTGTTGCAATGTGATAGGAATGCTGTAATCATTTCCCGTAGCTGTCATTGTGATGATATCCGGTGGCGCATAATGTGAAACAACCTTGATCTTTGATGCTGCCGGTACAGGTCCAAGCTAATAATACGTGCACCAAAAAAATAAGGTAAGATCCCTTGTGCCTTAACGCCCGCACTAAAACCATCCTTTTTCTTTCTTACCAAAACTACTATACATAATCCGTGGTTTTGTTCAATAAATACATTGTCCAAGGTGAAATTCCCATCTGGTTGTAAAAAGAAGGATTTTGTCTTCCATCCGTCCCAGTATTGTCGATCAGATGCCCTACAAAAAATGAACGATATATGAGATGTTATTAGCGGACCTGTAAAATTAGTCTTCTTTTCTTCTTCTGTTGTACACCTAAGAAAATATAAACTTACAACCAATGAATATCACCTTTATCGCAAGGTTCCTGTCGTTTGATCTTGATGTTAGAGGTGAAGGTTTGATCAGTAGTTGTTACCGAGCTAATAGTAGATTCGGAATGAGACGTCAGTAAGAGATCATCTTCTTGAATGTGAGTTTCAGGTGGCGAGTAGAGTGAGGACCGATGTTTGGTGGATGTTGTGGCGTATTGATAGTAGGATATAGTTAGTAAAAAAACCAGAAATGTGCCTATTAGAATGGTATGGCGTTGTTGTGAAGACATAGACGCCAACATTCTAAAAGGTGATAATAAAAGAAGAAGAAGAAAAAAAAAAAGACAACGAGTTTGAAATAAAAAAAAGGGGAAAAGAAAAAAAAAAGAAAAAAACGAATGGTAATAAAAAAAAAAAAGCGATTGTTTTAGGGTCTAAAAAAACCAAAATTATATAATTAAACCTCCGCACGAGGTCGAATCGAATTGACGAAGATCACCACTCATCCAATATTCCTTCCGTAAAACCATTCTATCCCCGATTCAAACACCAACATACACACGCACACACCGCTTTTTTGTAGTATATCATCATATCATGTACATATGACAGATTTACTGTTTAATTATTCTTTATTACACAGTGCTAAACCCATTTTTCATTGTTCTATTTGTCAAAATCTTCCTTTGATTTGATGTTCGGTGTTTTAAAGAGGACAATCAAACGGTCAAGGCGGATTGTTCACTGACATCAAAGTGACATCTTTACTATTTTTACACCCCCAATGAAAAAACAAAACGATAAAAACAGCAGTACAGGATGATCTTTTTTGTACTGACGATTTACATATCATTATAAAAATTGCCTTGTCTTGACGCTGTTTCAACTTGAACCGTTCAGTAAACTAGAGTCAATACAGCTTGTTTTCTTTTCAAAAATAAAAATAAAAATAAAAAAGATAGTGTTGTTGCCAAAAATAAAAAAATGAAATCGCCATGAAACCTTGACAGCAAAAATTCAAAGTCATGTCAAACAAACAAGATCAGATAACAAAATATTGTATACTTTTTGAGTTTTATTAATATTTATTGATAAGGGATGAGAGATTTGGATAATAGAGTGTACGCGAACGGGGGGGGGATATGAACAAAAAAAAAGTATATAAATAAAAAAGTGTATGTTGATAATAGTATAAAGGGGTTGATAATAATAATAATAATAAATCCATAAGTATAAAGATCTAACTCACTAACTAACTAAAACTAACGGTATTGAGGCTTCATGCGAGAGATGACGAACACACCAAGGATGGCCACACCCAGAAAAGTAATAGCTGCAGGCAGGATCAATTCCTGTGGGATACCAGCGAATTCGATTGGTTCTTCTTTCTTGTTGTTGGAGTGCCGGCGTTTCGATTTCCGGGTTTTGATGTCTTCTTCCTGAGTCCCTTCATCGAGCGAATCGTCCTCTTCCTTTTCTTCCTCCGTCACTATTCCACGTGCTGCTCGTTCGGTATCCGCATCCGCAGTACTTGCAGTATGCTGTTGTTCTTCCAAGTGTTGCTGCTGGCCATCGTCAGTTGTTGCAGATACAGCCGGTGTTGGTGTTACTGGACTGGTGGTAGTAGCAGTATTATCAACCGTATAACCATGAACCATAGAGGCTGCACCATTGGCAGTAGGTGCCATACTATCAACAACATATAGGATAATTCTGTTGTGCCCCATCTTACGAGCCAATTGCAAAGCATCACCTACGTCAGAGTCTGATGTCATTAACACCTGGTCCTCTTCATCATCCACATACGAGATCGTCAGCCAATCCACACTTCCATCGTCTTGTTCTTTTCCAGAGGCAATCATATGGTCATGGATCATCTTGGGTCGCACCGTGTCCAAAACTTGTTGATAAGTAGGTTCGGTGATGGTAAAGCGGTGACTTTGTCCATTTGGCAGTTTGTATTTGAAAGCAATCCGATCGTCAGTTTCTTTACCGTGAGATGAATGACGAGATGGGTTATTGTGATGGTGGCGCTGGTGATGGTGAGACGACGCGGTGGATTGATTGTCATCATTGTTGGCTACCATGCTTGCTGATTCATTGGGCGTGATTTCTGGGAAGTCATTCATCGTGGAATCTGGTGAGATTGCATGCTTCGCACGGGGTTGGTGTGGAGATGCCTGGCGGTGATGTAATTGTTGCTGATGTTGCTGATGTTGGGAGGTAGTGAGTGATGCAGAGAGCGGATCGGACAATTGTGATTCGGATTCAGTGTGTTCGTTTTCACCAAAGCTATCCCAAAAACGAGACCACATAGGACCTATCACAAAACAGAAATATCAATACTTTTGCACATATCCACAAATGGCTATAAAGAAATAGGATTTTACCTTCACCATCACTGCCCTGAATACTGTTGATCTATAAATATAAGAGATCAATAAATAAATCCAATGGCACTATTTTTTTTTATTGGTTGATCATATTCATACCTGTTCAAGCGTAGCATACGTCAGTTTCAGAACATCCACAATGCCAACAATAGATCCTTCTTCCAATACAGGCAAATTCAAATAGTGACCATCTACAAAATTGGAACACAAAGGTTCAATTTATCAACGACAGATTATTCATTTGTTTAGGGGATGTAGTATTACCATTCATTCGACGTAAGGCTTCCATAATAGTCGTTTGGGGGTCTGCACAATCAGGATTGGGAGTCATTACACGGACGACAGAGCAGTTATCTGGAGAGAGTCCGGCAGCAATCACACGAAGTACCTATTGCAAAAAGTATAAAACGTCAGCTACGGTATGTATTGAATCCCCCCCTCCCCTTCCGTCCACTGATTCAAATCCATCTGGGACTTACAATATCCTTTCTATTTGATTATACAAATCATAAAATGAAACATGTTAGAAATCTTTTACCTCTTATTTTCCTTTTGGCCCAGTTTTCCACTTACGTAGTAAAGATCCCAGCCAACCCTTCACGATCAGTTACAAGAACAGCAGTTGTATGGTGTTCTTTCATCAAACGAGCCACTTCACGGACATTTGTTTTCACATTGACTTCGGCAGGGACTGAGTCATCCAATACCGAATTAAGATCGGGACAAGACATACGATCGCGGAGAGCCTCCATATATTGCACAAGTTGCACGGGACCACTGGACCATTCTCGTTCGACACCCTGCAGAGCATCGTATAGTTTTTGAGAAGATCCAAAAGCACGTTCCATCTTGTCCAAAGCCTCGTATAAGCACTTCGTGATATCCAATAGCCCAAAGATATCTCCTTCTTCATTACAAACAGGCTAAAAAATAAAATATAGAGTCAATCTTCAAATATGTCCCTGGTTTTTTCTCTACCCATTGTATTTTTAGTTTACTAAATGACGGAACCCACGGGACACCATCAGGTTCAGCGCATCAGTTGCGCTAGTATCAGCAGTTACACACATTGGCATTTTCGTCATAATATCAGCCACAGTCGTCGTCCTAAAACGGAACCATTGAGAAAAAAAAAAAAAAAAAGTGAGTGAATCATCGCTATTGAACCCTATCCAAATCCTTTCGATAATCAGAATTTTTTATGCCTTACCTTGGATCAATACCGTTAGCAGCCACCACCCTGTAAGCAATATCTTTAGCCTATAAGAAAAGAATGTTCATGATTAGTAAAGAAAAGGGTAGGATAAAACAACAAGATCGTGAATATTTTATTTTTTACCGTAAAGATTCCACTCAAGTGATCATTTTCATCCACCACCAAAACACAATCGCCCCGTTTAGCAGCCATAAGTTGAGAAGCTTCAATCACTAGCAAGTGTTCCTTTACCGTCAGAGCTTGTGTAGGTCGCAAAGCAGACACTGTTCCTGGTACCTTTCGTCCATGGCGTATTCCCCTACTATTGCTCTGTCGTTTCTTGGATAACTCTTGTTCCAGTTTCCTACGTATAGCCTAAATAGTACAAAGAAGAGGGAGAAACATTAAATAAATGGATGCCTTTTCTAAAAGCAATCGTTGTAAATACTTGCCTCATCTTTTTTGGACTGGCGCTGTCGACTACCAATGCTTGCCGTTTCAGAGGTATCAGCACGAGAGGAAACAACCGAAGGTAATCTTGATCGATGTTTTGTAGCCATTCGTTGGTGGTTAAGTAAGGTGTGACAGAAAAAAAAAAACGGAAAGAAAGAGAAAACGAGAGACAAGGGCAAGGTAATTTAAATGCGGAATTTGAATTAAAGGCGCGATCGTCATTGCACGAAACAAGCACATGCCTTGTTTTTACGTTATTTATTGTCCCATTCCCTATTTTTATCCTGCAGCATTGATTATTTATATTTCCATAAAGACTAATGTTGCCTGGCTTATTGATGCTCACCTAGTTCGCTTTTTTTTATATTTATTTTTTTAGTGAGCATGCTTTTCAATCGTTCCTGTATGTGGAATTGAATTCCCGCAGTTTGTCGTTTGTCAGAGGCTTAGAGCCACTGTGAATGACGATAAAAATAAAAACACAGTGTATTCAAAAACCTAACCTATGGGCTAAAAAAAATAGACCTTCAGGGGCGCAAGGGCGCAAAACGAGTTACCATGGCATTGAAATGGGGAGGAAGACGAAATTGAGTTACAGACACACATCGAGGGTATAACGATGGCGAATAAACAGTGTGCCTGGAACGTGACTTTCTGTTGCACTTTATCTCAATTCAAACTCAAAACACATTAAGACGATTCTTTTTGCGATTTGTAAGGGGTGGGAATGATTTTTGCAGTGACCTGTTAATGATAAACAACTAAAATTTTCTTGGTCTAGGTATTGGTCAACAGTAAATGTAAGTCTTTTATAACCAGCGATTCTATATCACAGTAGGAGCCCATGATAACGATATCAACGGGAAAACGAAATTACATCGTTACTGTGGATATTGTCAGTATTCAGATGCGTGTATTATGCTATATATAGCAAGAGTGCAGCTTGAACCCTTCTTTTATTTTATTTTTGTTCATAGAAACGAGGCCACAGAAAATATTTCAAATCCCGACCACGTGAAGTTTCTTTCGGTCTCTTTTTTTTTTTTTTTTTTTCGTTATTCAACTTCTATGAGGTAATGTTGAGCTTAGATTAGTGTTCGGACTAGTTTAGAAGGGGATTTAGCTCAGAGACTACAAAATGCATGGAAAACCCCTTCATTTTGGATTCAGGATTTAGAACCAACATATTAGCTTTTTGAAATCATTAGCTTAGTTTAGTGTTACTCTTTCAATAGTTTGTATTTTTATCTGAATAAAATGTGTCCTCTTTTACATTCTTCAACGAAAAATGTCCCATTAGCGTCTTTCATGTCGTGTGAATGTGATCTCTTTTCACTCTCACCAATTTAGTTCTACCGTTATACTTCAATAAAAGGCATTCCTTTATAGTCTTTTTCATATCTTGTACAACACATTAGATCACTTTTTACAGTGTACCCATAATATTAGTGCTAACTGCTCTTTAAATCTCACTTTATTTTTCCTCATTGTTCCTCCCTTATTATAGTGAATCCTCCTTCAGTTTTAATATCTACCAATATGCTTCAATAAAATACACCTTTTTATTATCCAATCACTGACCTACCCTACAACATCTCTATTATAGTTTTTTTGTGAGTTTCTTAATAATTGTCCTTTAATTCACCTACTATGACCATGTAGCCGTTAATACAAGCTGTGATCGGCTCTTTTAAACTGAGCATACTGTGTATATCCAGTGTATTATTTTCAATGGGCACAGTATAGTAAAAAAGCACATAAAAAATTTAAACAAAAGTTAGCTGGGTGTCATGGTACTGTTCACAAGGGTACCAAAAGGCACTGGCATCCAATTCCATTTCATCAACCCCCCCACCATCCTGACACCCAATATATCATTATGGTGGAAGTGCTAAAGCTCTTGCGTCTTCAAAAAACGTTTCCTATTTTGAGAGTGTCCTGGGTCATGAAGTCTAAGACGGTTAAGAATTTAAAAAAATGACATCGATTGAGGTTTACTTTACATTTATTCTAAAATGTACCATACTATGATATCATGCAAGACATCCTTTACTTTCATAATTCCTTCCCTCATTTCAAAAACCATCCTATCATATCATATCATATCAGTGTGTTTATTGAATAAATAAATAAAGGGCAATATGTAAATATCACAGGCCAAAAAAAAAAGCGTATGCTAAAGCTACACTAACCAAATAAAAAACAAATGACTAGCTAAACAACAATATAACGGCAAACGCTAGACTATTTCTTGGCTTCACGTTCGGTCAAAGGTTTGATGTATTTGTCATGGTAAGCAGGGACGCCAGTGCTGTTGGGTGCAGTCAGGAGAGTTTCAAAGTAGGCTGGGTGTCAAAAAAAAAAAAAGTAATCAGTATGCCATTCTATCATTTCTTATTCCCCTATTGGGCTATATATCGGTGTTTGTTTACTTTGATAGATGTCACCATCATATTTGGCAATAGGGGCCTTGAGTACAAAATCGGGGAATCCCCAAGCATCCGTTAATCCAATGACTTGCGACCGTAAGCTTTTGTTGATCTATGAAGGGAAAAAAAAAAGAGGGAGATCATCAATTCCTAACCCATTGAACATAATGTTTGCATGAAACTTACTTCCAAATAAAGCTTTTCAATGTCCTTGATTTGTTGAGGGGCCAAAAATCCTTCCTTGAAACCTTGATCGCTGTAAGTGTGGAGAGTGTGGAGACCCCATAGAATAGTCAACCGCTGCATGATGGCATACACACTCTTTTCGATATTAGCGGGTGCTTGAGGCAGGCCAAATTTGGTCACGTTCACCGAAAAGATATAGGTAGCACAATGCAATTCCGCTACTCGCACTGATTCCAAAAGCAGATCATTGTGGCTGGATCCGTTCTTGAGACTTTCATTGATACTATTGAGCTAATATGTATATATTATATAAGTTGTCAATTCTATCTTTTTTGTTTTCCGAATGAAGCAGAATATGATGACTTACTCGTTTGACAAGAATGGCATTCAGAGCCTCTTCCACCAAAGAGGGATCCCGAGCACAAAGATTCACATCTGTCACATTCCAATTTTTCAAGGCCAACAAGCGTTTCGCATCGGCAATGTAATGAGAGGAAGATTTAAATTTGAGATCGGGGTAATCGTCGAACTCTAGTTTCTGTTCGAGGCGGTACAAAAGGAGTCGAGCAGCTTGTTGTAATAATACCACATTGTCACCACCACCGGTTGTCTATAAAAATAAGAAGCTTGTAAAAAAAAAAAAAAAAGGAGCGTCGATTTTTTTTTGGGAGGGGGGAGAAAGGGATGCTTACCATAACACCCCAGTCATTGGTGATGTGACCAATGGCGTTATAGGCAGAATAGGCATGTCCACCACAGCAACGACGACAAGTTTCCAAAATATCCGAGGCATACCAACCAGACAAACCCTTGATGCTTGCTGAGACAGCATGCATTTCACCCATATGATTCAGGTACACCAAAGGATCATCGATTTTGCCGCCCGAAGTGAGAACGTCAAAATTATCGTTGATGTCAGTGGAGGCAGATTGCATCATGTACATGAATGAAATGGCAGGAATCAGCTTAACATAATGCGATTGGTAATCCATGATTTGTTGGTTTTTGGGTCCTTGGCGACGCACCACACCATATCTTGTGGCAATGTTCAGAGCTTGAGAAATCATTTGCGTGGTGACAATCAGCAGACTCAGTCTTTCGGGAATAAGTGTGGCTATAGAAAACAGAGAGTCGGTGAGACAAACCAATAGGTAACTTATTATTGTTGTTGTTGTTATTGAAATACTACTTACCATACATGACGGCTGGGTTGGGGGCAGGGTGAAAGGTACCATCACGATCCAAACTCACCCATTTGGCCAACATGTTAGATCGAGGAATACGAAGTTGTCGGAATTGGATCCAGCCATTATCCACACCCTGATGGCCTGTATACATATGTAAAGGTTGAAACCGCTATTAGACTTTCCATAAACCTAGGATTGATATCCCGCTGCAAATATTACCAACTTTAGAGCCAATATCACCGACAATAACACCAGGCATTGTCTTTCCAGAAGTCTTTTCTCGTAATTGGACAACAAACCAATTCAGACCAACATTTTTTCCATTGATGACAGTTTGGGAGATGACCACAGTATGGGTCGCCGTTTGAGAAGCAGCGCCAATATACCATTTTGTACTTGTAATAGTGGGAGATTCAATCACAAATTCATCCGAATTGGCATCATATGTGGCTACGGTTTCCAAGTCACGCAAAGCAGAGCTATGTCCAAGTTCAGTCTAGATAAATAAAATATAAAAAAACAAGACGGAATAGAGAATGGTAAGATGCATGAAAGTGTAAACTTTTTTTATCACCCAACTTACCATGGCAAAACATCCAAATATACGATAGTTGTCGATATCATCGTTCCATTTGTCTTGTTGTTCCTTGTTGCCTAACATGTTTACCACGTTTCTAAACAGAGAGTCATGGACAAAGAAACGCATACTAAAGGATTCATTGTACTGATTGGTGCATCGTGCAATTTCGTAGGCCAGTTCCTTGTCATATTTGCCACTGAGGAAGATTTGAATAACACGATGTATTTCGCACATTGTACTAACAATCATTAAAGGGAACCGTATTGATGAATTGATTAGTTTTTCTAAAAAAAAAGTATCACTTATTTCGAGCCATTAAATATGCTACTTACAATTCACGCATTTCAGCACGACTGATTTCTAAAAAGTTCTTTGGTGATTGTAATACCAGTTCAGGATCATCCTTGATAATTTCATATGCTTTTTTCTATAAGAAAACGCCAAACAAAAAAATGAGGATTAGAGAATGATATTACTATGCCGAAAATTCTTACCTGAAGTTCATATTTCTTGTCACCACCAGCCCAGAACCTAGCCAAAGCTTCAATATTGAATTCAGCAGCCGCACGTTCAGCAGCCATATCCTTAGGTGCTTGAAGTGACATAGAAGAAGGTGTAAAGTTCAGCTGACTTTTGAGTTGTTCTAAACGAGCCAATGCAGCAGGAGCTTCAGGAGATTTGGAATCTTTCAAAGGAATAGTCATTACTTGCGTGGAATGTGGCTAATGTGCAGATTGTGTAAATGTAGAGAAGTAAAGGAAAATAACCAAATAAGAAAAATCCAAAAATTTAAAAAAGAGAGTGTTTATAAACAAGCGTTGGAGAGAAAAAAAAAAAAAGAAGAGAAAGAAAGAATTAAGGGGCAAAAAGGGGAAACATATGCGAAATGGTTTAAACTCCGTTATTTTTCGATATATGCCATGTGAGCTTGGGGTCAGTCTTTGAGGGTAAAATTTTACTCATCCCAATTTGTGTGAATTAGGCTGGATAAACCTTTGTAAAATTAACACCACGTGAAAAACATACACTTTGTAGAGTCATACAAAAACCGCAATGGTCCCACCGCACAAAACTAAACCCCACTTTTTTCAACTCTTGCTTCCGTCAATCAGATTCTCATTGTTTAATATCAAAAGAGGTCATAGTTTCATATATCAAGACGTAAAGGTATGTTCAAAAAAAATATCCAGTAGACAATGCACTGTATGGTATGGTTTTGAATATTCATAAACTACAGCACTTTGCTAATTGTAGGACGAAGGAGGGCTGGGGAATAGTTTAGCACATCATAACAAAGCATGGCGTAAGGTAATTTTTTTATGGGGTGCCTGGGAATGCATATAATGTAAGGTTTTTTCATGTGTACGTAGTTGAACGGTGGTGAAGCGTCCCCAAAGAAGAATGACAGGAACTTATATATACATAAACAGTAGTGTCGTCTCATACACAATGACGCGACAGCCTCTTATACCCGTTCGGAACTCCAGTTTCATATTCCTACTCCAGACTATAACCATATGAAGAGCTATTTCCGCGGAGTGATCGACGATCTACTATCAAATTCGCACGAGTGTGCTGTAACATATAAATGCTAACATGTAATGGACAGACATAGTATTTTTGTTTTTGTTTTTTTCTGTTTTTTTCATCAAACGTACTTTATTAAATAATAATAAAAAATGTATCCCTCATAGCAAAATAAAATGTACTACCACAGTAGAAACAAAACTAATTGGGGACGTAAAAAAAAAACAAATACACTACAAAAAAAATATGGGGAATGACTATGAAAACTAACATTTTTTCAAGCACTGCTAACTAAAGGAGCATCATTTTCGACTTTGCACTTTTGATCCAGAGATTCCGCTAAGCTGTTTTCATATTCAGGAGGAGAAGCCAATTCGGTATGAATCGGACCAGGTTGATGTTGTTGTTGCTGGGAAGGTGCAAAACCAAGCATTGTTTCAGGAGTGACGGGTAATTGTTCCTGTTGATAAGATTGCCGCTGCTGAGTAGGATGACCCAAAGTCACCGCCGTCATTGATTGATAATCGCACGGTGACGCCGATTTGAAAAGTCTTTTCCTTGCAGTTTGGTGTTTGAGTTTCTTTTGCGCGGGTGAGTCTGCAAAACGCAACTGTAATGCGGCAGATGATCCAGCAATCGACTTGCCATTGTACTTATCAATGATGGTGGCGGCGGAATAGCGATCGGTCAATCTAATTTTTGAAAATAATCATCCTCATAAGTATTTTCGATCCTCCCTTTCCCCTCCCCCTCCTCATCTCTTTGCTTCTATAATCGTTGTATTTAATACCTGGCAAATCCAACACCACGACTTAGACCAGATTGAGGATCCCGTAAAATACGACTGGAGACAGTGTGGCATGGCAAGAACAACTCTTGGAGTTTCTATAAAATTTAAACGAAGTCAGACTTTTTCGCTTGATGATAAATAATGGAAAACAAGCATATATATATATATAATTATTATTCAAATAGTATTACCTGTTCGGTCATGTCCAAAGGTAGATTAGAAATATAAATATTTGTTGAAGTTTCGTCTTGAAGGTTTCGTAAACGAGAACTGAAGGATTCCTAAATAATAAGAAAAAACGTCAATTGGATGTTCCAAAGAAAACAGCGTACACTACAGCAACTATGAAATAAATAAACCTTACTTGTCCGATTTTAGCCAAAGAAGCTTGTAAACCATTCGTATTCAACATATCAATCGCCTTGAGACAATCTTCTTCATTTTCATACATAGCGAATCCGTAACCTTTGCATTCCCCTGATTTCTGATCCAAAATAGCCTTTGTTGAGATGATGGAGCCGTATGTGCCACACAATTCCAAAAATGTTTCATCTGTCATTGAAGAAGCCAAACCACGAACATACATATTGTGTGAATGATACTGATGATTAACTTGCTGCTGTTCTTGTAATTGCCGTTGGTACGCTTGTTGTAATTCCATATGTTCCTTTTCTTCTTGTTGTAATTCCAAGGTGGCGATTGGTGTTACCGAAGAAGAATCATGTTGCTGTGAAGGTATATGATGGTGATGTTGTTGCTGTTGTTGATGCGATGATACTGTTTTTTTTGTTTGATGGTGGTGATGCTCATGGTGTTGACATGCTGTATGCTGAGGCTGTTGTGGTGGAGCTTGTGGAGGAGCACCATTGTTTCCTTCGCCATTATTTGGTCGATCATATGGGCCGGGAAGATATTGTCGAGGAGGAGAACCGGGATGATGTTGTTGAGGATGGTGATATTGCTGGCCAGTCAATACGGGAGAAGATATATGCAAAGGAGGGAACCGTTGTTGATGCTGATGCCCTGGAGGTGGGATCACATAAGTAGCATGCGTTGGTGGCGATAATGTGATATTGGCTCCTTGATAATGATAAGTTGGACTGAATGGAGGACTGGATGGATTCATAGGAGGTGATTGAGGGTGTAAGACGGGTGAGCCAGGGTAGCTTTGATAACCAGCTGGAGAATAATCCGTATAATATTGGACAGAGAATGGCGGACTGACTGGGTAAACATAAGCATAGTGATGAGGTTGTTGTGCTGGATGATGATGAGGTAATGGATGCGAAAGAGGAGAAGGACCAGTAGGTGATACGTGTTGCTGATGAGGATCATTGGGATCAACCGGAGGCATAGAATTGACATCAACATAGTTGCCCACATAAGGAGGATAAGGAGGCGACGTAGGTGATAATACGTTACCATTCTGATCAACTGTCAAAGGAATGACATGAGGTTGATAATAACGAGGGTGCTTGTTGTTGTTACTATTTTCATGGTCCATTACCGTTGCTACTGCTGATTTATTTGCATGAGCTGTACTGACCATCGAAGAGCAATATCAGTAGATATATATATATATATCTATATCTATTATATATGTGGTTGAAAAGATAAAAGGAGTATAATGATATAGATATATGAGTATATAAATATATTGTATAGATATATATAAAAGGAGGGGTATGTGATAGAGAAAAAAAAAAGCGGAAGAGAGAAAGAAAGGCAGTTTTATTTATTTTTGTAAAAAAAAGGGAGCCTTTTTATAAAACGTCATCAAGCTCAACCAAGGTATCTCTTTTTTAGGACAACCCCTCTTCTTCCCCTATATTTGGTACGATGTTCTTCCCTTTTTACATCCCATGTCAACATACTCTATTATTATTACTATCATATTAATATAATGCTTGTTTATGATTTACCGCTCAATCTCGTTTCATCCTTGTGTCTTCCCGTTAAGCTCATCGTTTGACACGTGGTTGCACACACTATCACACTATACATGCAACTTCATTCCCTATCCATTTGTGAAAATAAAAGGTACCATCATATCTTTCTGCTGTATCTAAAAAAAAAATCAGTTTGCCTGCTACCGCAAGTCCCCTCAAAAAGATATAAATAATCAGGACAATCTCATGTTATTTTTTAAAAATATTCTATTAGAAAATTTATCATGTATTTATAGCGAAATATGAGCTGTCAAGTATAATCCTCAGCGTCCTTAACAGTATTTGCTTTTTTGACACTGAACCTTGGAGACTCACCCATTGCATTTCTCTTTTTAAAACGCCGCCATCGAGTTTTTTTATTTCTAAAAAAAACATCTTTTTTTTTGCCTTTCTTTGCTTGCCCTCCTGCTTCCTATATGCCAACCATCAACGATCAAGTCTATGCTCGTGTGCATGAAAAAGCAATAGAACACCAATTAACAGAACAAGAAATTAATGCCATTGACACCGCGAGGCAGAAACTCGACTCCCATAGTAATAATGATCATGTCATCAAAGCCAGAAGAATATGAAGCACAACTTACATCTCTTTCTCTTGAAATCATAGCATCCATGGGTGGATTTACTGGCGCCTTCCTTGCTTTTCTCATAGGTAAATTGTTATTGACAGTTTGAAAAACACAAAGTACTGATAACCTTTTCTTCTATTTCCAGGGAAACGGAAAAACTTCAAGCCTATAAAACTTCTGGCCCTTGCTGGTGGAGGGTTTTTGATGGGCTCTCAAGTTGGGTTAGTTAGCGGTGCTCTGGCTGGTATCAACACAATTAAGGCTCTACCTGATCCACAACGTTTAGTTGATGTTATTCGAGAAGTGCAGTAAGTTCATGACAAATGCGACGAATTCGTCAAGTGACAAACTAACTTGCCCACCACCAACTCCCCCCCCCTTTTCTCGGTTGTAGAAAAGAAACATTGAACGGCAACAATAACAGCAGCAGCAGATCTCTTCCAACATCCACCACCTCTCAAGAAAATACCGTGTCATCCTCTACATATCCTTCATTAGCAGCACCACTGTCGTCACAGAGTATACAAGGAAATGGTACATTCGCATCAGAGGATCCAGCACTTCATGGTGAATATATAAGATCCGGATCAGAATTCCAAACAGACAGAGGTAAGGAACCCCTTTACTTTTGACTGATAACACTTCTGACCCAACATCTTCTCCGTTTTTTTTTTTTTTTTTTTTTTTTTTTTGTAGCTGTCCAGCGCCAGCAACAGAATGGATGGCAAATCAATTCAAGCCAGCAACAATCCACACACTCTATGCAGGCACCACCACCACCACCACACCAACAACAACAGACAGCAGCACAGTCTAGCAAATGGGAACAAATCCGATCAGAAAACTTACCCAACTCCGCATGGACGAGGATTCGACAGGAAGCCGCGGATCAAAAGACTGACGCCTCGACCATTGACCAAGCGAAGGCTCAACGTGTAGTGACTCTTAAAGAACGCGAAGTCAATTTTGACGATCTCCCAAGAACAAGAGAGGAAGCGGAACAACGAACCACCGGACGGAGAAATCAATGGGGTGACTTGGCTGAATAGATTAGATTCAGTGTTTTAGCTAGACCATTTAGATAGTATTAGATTTAGAAATAGTAGCTATATAGTATATTTTATTCTTTGTATATATTTTTTTGAACATGATTTGGTTTATCCACATATATCATTATAATAAAAATAATAAAAATCTTGGATTTTTCGATATGCTTTATTTGGTCAAACATGTATGATATGTATGATATGATATGGTCGAAAGAATATGATGGTTGCGGGAAAGATGGTGGCCATATATACAGAAACTAATCTTCAATACACAACAAGGTGAACGGGTGATACTGTGTGAAAAGTTCTTTGATATGATATGTGAAAAAGGGATTTCTTTATTTGGTCAAACTATATAGCATAGATATCATAAAAATGATAGGTAGCTGATGATAGAAATGTTTGTTTGAAAGGGAATTCCGTAAGATATTATAATATAATTCTGTTTTTAATAGATGAAAACGGCTTATTGGAGGAGGAATATCACAGGAAAAATGTGAGAGTCAAATATACATGCTATGGGTATTGGAGACGGGCGCATTTCATACATTAAAAAAAAACCATTCTTTATTAATCAAAATGTGTATATTGGAAAGAGTAAAATGATTGATGGAGTCAATGTTATACATAAACAAAACTATACTAAAGGATGGCGTGGATGATGATGTATGTCGGATAAAGGGAAAGAAAACGTGGAATTTATGAGTCAGGCACACCTTCACCAGGCTCAAAGGTTGCAGATTTGATATCAGTGATTGATTGCGCCAATGCGTTATCTTGACCGTCTGTCGATTGGAATAAAGTGTGGGCTTCGTCACGTTCCTAAGAAGAAAAATATTTGATATGAGCATTGTTGGTGAATGGACCCTTGTTTGACGCCGTCATTAGTTACCTTTTGCTTGATCTTGTTGTAGTCCAATACCCGAAGCGTAGGTAGCTTGTAAATCACATATAGACGATAATGTTCCTTTTTCGTCACAGGGTTATCCAACAGCACGAGATGATACAATTTGTTGAGAGAAGACAGGGGTTCGATATCACTGAGTTCTTCAATAGAGTTGTTAGTCAATACGATGGTTTCCAGTTCAGGAAGCACAGGTCCTAATCCTAATTCAATTTTTGATATACGATTGTTCGCAAGAAGAAGGTGTTTCAGTCGGTTTAATCGTGGAAAGTTTCCAAGTACTCGTAAGTCATTGTTGGTGAAGTCGATTGTGTCGTTCAAGTCCTATATTAACCGTCGTTCGTTAGTTCAACCATCCAAAGGCATATACAGAACCTTATCTCGTCTTCGTTACCTTTGTTCCACCCAAATTTTCAATAGCAGGAATCTTCAAATCTAATAAAGTAACATATAAAAGTGTCAATAAAAGAAGTATAGAGTGATCACAGTGGATAAATGAGACGACGATACAAAAATAAACGCGCCGCATTTAGTGTATTCTTACTTCGTAACACCAATTCACGATCTTTTAAAGGATTAATGTGAGTAATGGAATCATTGATGAGATCTACAGTGAGTTTCATGGTTATGGTGATGATGAAGGGAGAGGGAGTAAGCGTAGGTGATTGGAGGTTGAGATGAAAGAAAGGAAAAAGGGAGAGGAGAGGAATTTGACTAGAATAGGTGGCTGGGCAAATACAAACTAAACTCCGCTTGCAATGATGGAAATACAGTTTGGGTAGGAGGAAGGCAATTTTTTTTTATTATGATCATCAAAAAAAGAAAAGAAAAAAAAACTACAAACAATCTATCCAGAATAGGATAAAAATATAAAAACTATGGTAACTAAGCTAATAAATCAAGCGATAGATCAAGATAAAGGGCAGACAAATCCACCAGTAGCAGGAGCAACCATCACAGTAGGCCGGTAACCAAAGATATCAATTCCCCAAATATGCAATGTCACCCAAAACAAAAGAGAAAGAGGTTCATGTTCTTTGGTAGATGGTGGAAAAGAAGCAGAAGGAGAATGTTGTAGAGTTTGGTTACCATTATTATTATTATTGTTGTTGTTGTTGTTGTTGTTGTTGTTGTTGTTGTTGTTGTTGTTGTTGTTGGTAGTGGTAGTGGTGACATTGTTGGAAGATGATACGGCATGATTGGTTCCTGGTGCAACCATCGTTCCATTAGTTTTGTTGCCAGCTCCACCGCCTTCATGCGCCGCTGTTGAAGAGTTGCCGTCTGCCCGTGATACCAAAAGAGACCTTTTTCGCCTAGCTGGAGTTGCTGCCTGTACTATACATGCCTTCTTCAGACTAGCAAATGTGGTATCCGATACATCGCGAGCTTGATAATCCAAAGAGACACCCAGCTGCACCGTAGAAATTGCCCGCGGATCCAGTACCAATGATTCTGGATGATCATTCTGCAGCCCTTTGCCAATGACATTTCCCGTCAGCGCGTCTTTCACCAGCACATGCATTTGCACTAACCGTGTAGGGAGTAACCAGTTTTGTCGATTATCCACCGTGAAGTTCACTGTCCATTGGCTTTCGAATTGCACATTACCCAGCATGGCTCCTTGACTAGTTTCTGTGATTTTGGCTGGCGATAGAAGCGATGCGCCTTCGATGCGAATCAACGGTGTCCGAGGCCATAACATGAAAGACAAGAGGATTAAAAACAATACTGCCAAAAAGAGGGAAAAGACACGCCATCGTCGTCCACATTTTCTTTGTTGTTGTTTGCGGTGTTGCTGCCATTTTTTGCTGTTCATCATCATTGCTTTCTTGCTGGGACGTCGTTTTCCACATGATAAAAAACAGCAGCCGATCCAATAACCTTGAGGTTCATCGTCTGCCATGCTCATGTTGTGTTGTTGCTGTTGCTTTCCATTTAATTTGTTATGCTGTAGATCGACATCGTTTTCTTCATCGCCGTGGCGTGTGACGGAGGAGAGATCGCTTGAATTTTCATGTCGTTCATCATCGTCTTCGTAAGTAGGCTGTCGCTGTTGGTAATAGTCATCCAGCGATACATCATAATAATCCTCTTCTGCTGAACCTTGGGCTTTTTGACAATGTTGCTGCTGTTGCTGTTTACTGCTGACGAGTGTGTCTTGACTCCCAAATGGTCGAGATGGAGGACAGGATGGTGATTTTGGTGTTGGTGTCAAATCCAAGTTGAGTTCAAAGCTAGCTCCTGATCGTTCTAATGAAGTATCTAAAGGGTGAACTACATTTTTTTTTTTCGAAGAGGGGAAAAATTGGAGGAAAAAAAACATTTAAAACTCAGAATGAAGCAAGGATCAAATAAGGGGTAACGGAGGAGGTGGAGAATATCTCTTACCAGTTGCACTTTGTTCTTCATGATTGAGGGATAATGAAGAAGAAGGCGCTTTCATAAATGCACTGGCAATAGTAAGTCTAGAATTATTTTGTTCACTGATAGGAGTCAACGTATTAGAAGAGAGTTGACGAGTGAGTGGAGTAACACCGGTGGATCGAGAGGTGTTTGTGTTATCGTTAGGTATATTTTCATTCTCGTTCAGGATAGGAGACGAATAGGATAATGAAGATGGAGTAAGAGAAGAGTGTGTTTGAGTTGAGGATGACGATGACGACGACATGAATCGATCAGCAATTGAAAGTCGAGGTGTGGATGATACCACTGGAGAAGAGGGTCGTCGATTATCATGACTCTGGTCAGAACTCAATGTTTGTGTTGTTGTTAGTGACTGGGTGCGACGCTGCTGCCTATTGTCATTCCTACTGTTAGTAGTTGAGTATTTTTGATTGTTGGTTTTTTGTTGGAAGGAGGGTCTGGGTTGTGGTTTTGGTCGTGTTGGTTGCTGGTTTACCATAACTGACAATGGGCTACGATCCGTTTGATCGAAAAAGAAAAAACTAAATGAAAGAGGAAAGAATGAGAAAAGAGTAGATGGTAGAAGGCAGCAGTAATATTTTTGGTTAGTTATGATAGAGATACTTTTTTAAGGGGAGCTGTTTGTTCATGATTTTGCCCCTCTTTTGATTATCACTCCTAAGAAAAAAATTCTTATGCCTAGCCGTGCACTTTGTTTGAGCTGATGCTATTTTGTTTTTGTTTTTTGTAGTGGTAATTGCAGTCTCGAGAGCAGCTCTTAAAAACAGGAGATACATAGCTCCCTCACTGTGTTTTTTATTACCAACAAGCTCCCTCAATGATTCAATGCAAAATACCAATCATGGCTTTATAATGTAATGATTAGAGAATCATCAAAAGCAGTAGAGATCACACTCAGTGCTAAATATAAGTTCAGCAAGTGCACAAAAACTATTTAAACCCCGCTGAGAGCAGAACTGTAAAAAAAGAAAACGACAGTAATTTTCAGATATTATATGTATGTATAAACGTTTGCGTGTATGTGTGTGTGTTGTGTAAAAGGCTTTCACGTTGATAGCTTAAGAAAACGTCAGGTTCAAACCAGATAGTGACTGCATACAATGGACATTTGCGAGGCCAAAAGCTGCCCTAATATATGGTCAACCAATGAAAATCCAGATGGTCGGTCTTACATTGTGTATTTTTTTTTTTTTGTTTCCCTCCTTTTTTAGTGCTCTCTCTCTCTCTCTATCTCTTCCTCTCCTTTTCCTATACTTTATTTGATTTAACCTCTCCTTTTAATACATTCAGCTTTCGTTATGTTATTATCCTCACTCGGTGCCTTTATACTTGCAGTGGCTGGTGTTGTCACTGGTCAACAAGAACAACAACAGTCATCCACTAATGGCACCACGTTGAATCCTGTTGCCACTCAATACGGCGCCTCCTTTAAGAACTCTGGCGGTAAAGTCCTTACTAGCTTTGTCAATGGTAAGCGATCAAAAAATATATCTTCTCTTGTTCAGTTATTTACACCATTCTCGCTGCTTTATATACAGCTTACGTTATTTTTTACGGCGATTGGTCTTCTTCGAACGCTACAACTGATCAAAAAACATTTCTTGGATTTGTGGACGGCATCTCTTCTACATCATGGTTCTCTATCTGTAAGTTTATTTTTTGAAACTGACATAGCATATGAAACTTTTTATTTATTAATTTATGCCCTGAAATACCATTTTAGTGAACGAATATACCGGCGAAAGCGGTAGTACAGTGTCAGGACCCCTCAACTTGGCAGCCGCATTACACGACTCAGGCAGCGCTGGACTCAATCTCACCGATCACAACACCCACAAGAGCATTATTTTGAACGCAATCAAGTCAGGCTACTTGTCTGAAAACAATCAGCTGGACAGCAGCGGCGTGTACATCATTATTTTGGGACCAGACGTGCATGATTCTGAATTCTGTAGTAGCAACTGTGGATATAATTCTTATAGCGATCAATTCCAATACATCTTCATTGGCTATCCTGGTGCCTGCCCTGAAACTTGTACTCCTCCTATGATCCAAAATCAATCACCCAACAATAGTCCATCCATTGATTCTGCTATTACCCTGCTCTCACATGAAATTCAAGATGTGTTGACCGACCCCCGCATGGATGCGTGGTCGATTCGAAATGGTGATCAAGTGGTGGAAGTTGGTGATTTTTGCTCGGGTGCTAATACCACGTCTCAACAATGGTTTGGTAATGTGCAAACTACCTCATCGGGCGCAAGCTACAACATTGAATTCAACGACGCGAAATACTTGGTGCAAACTATTTACAGCAAGGAAAAGAATACATGTTTACTTTCCAAGTAATTGGCATGTGGTGACGATCTTTATCTATTTCTATCAACAACGTGCCTTTTGAACCCTTACCTTTTTGTTTATTTTTTTATTTGTATACCTTAGTTGTCACTTTTCTTTCATTTCCTTATCCCTCCATCCTCTCCTTATTATCACGTCTTTGACCATCCATCCCCCTTTAGTTTAAATAGTGTTAGTCTTATTATCTTTCGCTATTAGATTATCATTGCTCTTCATTTTTACTTTTCGTGTTGTATTATCAATTGTTATATGTGTTTTTATATTGAAATCAATAAATATATTTAGTTATCATCAAACATATCAATCTCCTGCTTTTTATCGAAGTTGTTGTCTTCATTGGATTTTTTTTTATGCGCGCAAATTAACATCATTTCCTAATCTCCTTTTTTGTGTTGCCTTTTTATCTCGCTTTTATACCTCGCTAGACTTTATAAAAATGTGCATTTCAACGAGAGATTCACTACTGCATTAGCTATTTCTATTTAACCTCCGCCCCCTATATGTCACAAAAAGTTCTTGTATAAATAGTTAGGCATCACTTTTCTTGTTTCTATTACTTCCATAAACTACATGACACCAATGTGATGGACGGGATTGCCAGGGGACTTTGACGTAGCTCCGGGATTTGTGAAGTTGGAAGATTTACTGATGGGGAATTTTCATGCGTTTTCTGGGATGGTTATTCGATCCTTGACCAAAGTACTCCTTGCTGTTTTGGTTTATCAACAACCATTTTTTAGTCTCTCTTGTACCCTTCCCCGTAATCGACAGTTTGATAGCTTTTTAAAGACAAGATATGCCAAAATTGCCTCATGTACTTGCTTGGGAAATGCTTCAACGTAATGGTCGGTCACATTGGTGCTGGCACGCCAAACGCTAAAGATGTTGAAAGCCTTATATCGGTGCCTCTAGATTTCAAGGAAAGGACTGGATTTGATTTTCTTGTGCGGTTGAACTTCAACGTCACAATCAAACCCGGGGGAGGGCCATACCAATCACCAGTCTTTCTTGGCAATTAATATTTCAAGAAGAAGATTAGTAATGTCAACAATTCCAAGAACTTTTCTGGTTAATCTTATTTTTTGGTCGTGGTTTATATTGGTCAGGGATATGGTAGTTAGTTCGTTAGAGCATGCAAAAAACCACAAAACTATTCCCGTCAAAACAATTGAAATACCGCCCACATGATTCCTCCCCCCGCTTCTCTCTTTTCTTTCAATTTATTTTGTTCCTTTTTTTTTTTTTTTATTTCTTCACCATTCAACTTATATGGGGCTATGTTGGACTTAGAATAGTATAAGGACTAGTTTAGAAGGGGTTTCAGCTCAGAGATTACAAGATGCATGGGGAAACCTCTTCATCTTGGATCTAGGATCTAAAGCCTCCATTAGTTGGCTTTTTGGAGTCTTCATTAGTTTAGTTTAATCTTAGTTTGTCATAGTTTATATCAGCATTTCAACATAATTTATCTTTTTTTTTTTTTTTACATGCTTCAATGAAAAATATTCCGTAAGTCTCTCTCATGTCTCGTAATGCACAATGGATCTCTTTTTTTTTTCTTTTTTTTTTGTTACTACCATCACTCTTTTTGATTAGTATAGACAGTTGTTGTGCTTTAATAACAAGTTTTCCTCCAGTCTTTATTAGATACCTTTTTGCGATCGCGTTTTTAAATTAGAGTAGACCATTCTTCACAAATCCCATTAGTCTCCCTGTTGATCTCCCACTTACCACCTCCATTAGATCTCTTGTGACAATGGATCTCTTGTCATTAGTTTAGTGCCTATCAGTATACTTCAATAAAATATTCCATTTCATTAGTTAATCATTCTCTGACCCAAATGATAATAAGAAAGGCCGGTATCATTGATCTTTTGTGGGTGCCTTATGGAGCATTTGCTTGCTCCTTCATATCGTATGTCTGTTTTTCCTTTGGGTTTCACCCTCTCCCTTTTGCTTCCCATGTACAGTACTGCATATATATTTTTCTATTTTTCCTTTGGGTTTCACCCTCTCCCTTTTGCTTCCCATGTACAGTACTGCATATATATTTTTCTATGGTAGCACCTTCACCTTCACTATCTACTTTTTATTTTTTATTTTGTGAGGCATATTTACGGGAAATATTCATTAAACATGGGCGGATACAGTATTTTCTTGTGTTAGTCAAACCACGGAGATGTTTAGTTCGCTCGAGTTACGTCTTTTATTCTACAATATGATATTTTTGTACTGATGTCCTAAAAATTAAGCTACTAATTTCTTTGATTTGTTTTGTCATTGACTTCTATGATATGTCCTGTCACCAGTGTTTTTGTTGGAAATATCATAAAACATGAACATTTCTTGGAGTGTTTAATAATATACAATCCATGTTATGTCATCTTTGGTGGTCTTTCATCTTCATTGACCATCTAATCTCGTACTTGATAGTAATTCATATTGTGTTAAAAGAAATAATAATTGTCAAGGAATCTAATGCGGTTTTCACCATATACTGGTTCGCCATACGATTCATAAGAATATCATATATTTCATACGCCGATTAAATGATTTTTTGATTTGAGGGTACATTTTTAATGCGACACATTATTGTTCTTGGGCGAAGGTTATGGTGCATATGATAAACAATGAAGATTCAGCCTTATAATGTATGTCGGTACGTAGAGTACAGCATTGATGATGTGCAATTGTATTTATTGTGCCCTAAGTATACGTTTGAAAGGTATGTTCTATTATAGTTAATCATTTATTATGGCGCTTAGCCCGCATTCTGTAATTTTGTATTGTAACAAAGAAAAAAAGCACTCAAAAAGGAAAATCGAATTGAATTCCCGCTTCTGCACATATTAGAAAATTTTGCCCAAATCTTTTTCTTTCTCGTGCTCAACAAAAGATTTTACCATGGAAGATGATCCCTTTGTAATTGTAGAGAAGTAAGTAAGAAAAATGAGGTGCTGTTCAGGCAGTCATTAGATATTGAATGCCTTGTTTTTATTTTTGTAGCCAAGTTAAAGATTCCTTGACTAATGCTAATAATCTATACGAATCTTGGAAACGAATACGGCAAACTGTGAAATCAGCTAATAATCAAGAACTATTATGGACTGCTGATGAACTTTCCTCAAGCTTGGATGCTATTGAACAAGACTTGGATGATCTCGACGAAGCATTAACTGCTGCCAAGGCAAATCCTCAACAATTCCAACTTTCAACAAGTGTCGTGAATATACGACAAGCCTTCCTTGCACAAACGCGGAATACAATTCAATTAATGCGGAACGCTATGGTGAATCCTCTATCAAAGCACAATAGTTATTCTACGGTAAAATTCAAAAAGAAAACAGAGGAGAGAAAGTATTATCATTTCTTGATGTATAGTACAATTGATTTTTTCGTCGCATCGTTGTTTTATATTTATAGTCTTCATCTCCTGATCAATCTGGGAATTTTATACCTTATCGCTCGGAAAATGACAATAACAGGCTTATTGATAATGAACAACAGCAACAACAGGTAAAAGAAAAAAAAACCCCCTTTCCTCCTAATTATTTGCAGTATGTCATACTTGTCAGTTTACTGACTATCTATTTTCTTGATTTTTATGGTAGATGATGTTCCGTGAGCAGGATCAACATTTAGATTCCATGACAGGAACCTTGGTCAATCTCAAGGGCATTGCAGGGACAATGAACAATGAGATTGATGATCATGTCATGTAAGATGGATATAACTTCAAAGAAAGAATCTAAACTGTTCTTTTGTTTTTATTAGTCTGCTGGATGAACTTGGTGATAATGTAGATCGAAGTGAAGGACGGCTAAAACGGGCGATGCATAAGGTGACTGATATTTTACGAAAAGAGGAAGGTAAGTGGAAAGAAAGGTGATACAAATAGCGTCTGGAAATCACTGCACGCCATTGACTTTTGCTTGTTTGTCAAATAGATTCGAAAGCAGGATATTGTGTGTGTTGCTTGATAGTTGTCCTTATTATTTTACTTGTACTTGTTGTGATAATTTAGCCAATTTTTTTATTATTATTTGAAATAAAATTCATCCTTTATACATATTATGTTTGTATACATTCCATGAACGTATTTTATCTTTTGTCTTTTGTATTTATGTTCCACGTTTTAGGATATTGCCTTAGGGTTATTAATGATATAAATTAGTCATTCTACAGTAGCTTGCTGTATAAATCAGAATGAACAGTGCTTTCATCTATTCTTCGTCTTCTAAGTGCTTCGGTTTCTCCAGTTAAAGTTGACCGCTTTCAAATTTGGATATTCTAATGTAGTCTGTGTCCTATCTCCAATTTCTAAAATAAAAACGCGTTGATTATCATCGTTACAAAAAGTATATTCATATTATATCAAAGTCAATGAATCTTATTTGTTCTAGCCAACCCACTTTAGTGATTAATCTTTCGGTTACACACAAACTTGGCAGCGAGAGGCAAAATTAGGCGGTATTTGAATATATATTTTTGGTCAAATCTATTTTTTTTGTCCTCTCCTTTTTTTTATTTTTTTATTTTTATTCTAAAATACTTATTATTTATACATCTACCTTTTCTTGATCAATATATAAAACTTCTTTCTTTTTTTTTGTTTTTACCATAAGACATCTCATCATCTACGACCTATATACGCTCCTTCTATTAGGTCATGTCTCAGTGGCAGAACAACAACACGGAACCTAGAGCGGAAGATGACAGGTCACTTGGTATGAATCAACTGAATCCTAGACACTTTGAAACCTCTCCATCCGAGTATGAAATGGCAACCACACCACAACGCCCTTTTTACAACCAATCTGGCTCCTACTATGCTTCAGGTAACAGCAGTGAAGAAAAAACCAGGAGAACACGAAAAAACAAACAGCGACAAATTTCTATTGGATACAAAGTAGTGTAATTAACGATTTCTTTTTTGCAATGATGGATTCTAGGCACCTTTACTGAAGATAGGCAGTATTTACGGGAAGAAGATGAAGAAGGGCTACAACTACTGGATCATCCAGGGACTATCCAGCGACCCCCTTTACCCTATGGACAGCAATCAAGCACAGGTGCATCAGTAGCAGCTACAGTGGATGGTATGACTTTAGCTAACAGTAGTACCTACCAATATTCACCCGACAACAATCATTCAACTGGTCAACACCGTCATATAGAAGCAACCGATAAGATCGAACTCTTTGAAAACGACGCTACGATGCGAAGATCAGTTATCAAGGAACAAAGAAAGAAAAGCCAAATGCGGCGGTCCTTACGATACCGTTTACAAAACATGCTCAAACGAACACCGCAAGTTTCATCAGAACCACGTCTTATCCACCTCAACAACGACACTTTGAACGCCCAACAAAAATTCATGAACAACTCAGTTTCTACAGCAAAATACAACCCAATCACCTTTTTACCAAAATTCCTATATGAAGAATTCTCAAAGCCCGCCAATTTATTCTTTTTATTCATATCTGGTATTCAGGTACAGTGCAATAAATACGTGAGGATTATTATCATGTCATAGACTCATACTATTTTGTTTTCAATACTACCATAGCAAATTCCAAACATCTCTCCTACATCAAAATATACCACACTAGTACCATTGGTCATTGTACTACTGATTACAGCTGTCAAGGAAATATTGGAAGATTTTGTAAGTAAAACAAGTGTCTAGCTTGATTCAAGAATGATTTATCAAATATAATATTAATCCATTGTTGCTGGGGGTGGTTATTATTAATATAGGGTGTCCACAAATCTGATCGTGAATTGAACAATAGCAAGTGCAAAATTTTTGATGGATCTCAGTTTTTGGAAAAGAAATGGCGCGATATCAAGGTGGGAGATGTTTGTCGCATAGAAAGCTCTGAATTCTTTCCTGCCGATTTGATTCTTCTCAGTAGCTCTGAACCTGAAGGACTATGCTACATTGAAACAAGCAATTTGGATGGGTAATAAAAATTGACAACCGGGATAAAAAGGTCTATCAGTATTCTCATCAGGTCATATAATTTTATTATTCATTGTCATGTCTTAGTGAAGTAAACTTGAAAATCAAACAATCTTTATCAGAAACCTCTCATATCGTGTCTCCTTCTCAATTAAGTCAACTACATGGTGTGATCAAATCGGAACAACCCAACAATCGGTTATACAACTACGATGGCACCCTCGCTTTATCTGGTGATGGTACAAAGCCAAAGGAACTGGCTCTGGATCCCAACAAACTCTTGCTTCGTGGGGCACAACTAAGAAATACAAGTTGGATTTATGGCGTGGCTATATTTACTGGTCATGAATCAAAACTTATGCTGAACTCAAGGTATATTTTATTGACTGCTCCTGGAAAAGGAAAGAAAAAATTGGCGTATTAACTGAAATTAACTGTGCATTAGCAAAAAACCGACAAAGACATCCAATGTGGCCCGCATTACCAATCGTAATATTTTATTCCTCTTTACTATGCTTGTGGTCATGAGTGTTTTATGCTCAGTGGGGAACCTCGTTATCTCGGTACGTAAATATATCTTCAGTATTTTATATCAAGTAAATCTAACTGATCAATTGGCTTCTAGATGAAAAATGATCAACACATGGCCATGTATCTTCCTATTTCCGGTGCTGAGCGTGCGCAAGAATTTGGATTCAACATTCTGACATTTATGATTCTATTCAACAGTTTTATTCCTATCAGGTAAAGAAAAAAGGACAACTCAAAAATGTAATTAAGGGCAGGCTCAACAATTGGTTATTATTTTAAAACTTAGTTTGATGGTGACGATGGAAATTGTCAAATTTGTGCAATCAACAATGATCGACAACGATTTGGATATATACTACGAGAAAACGGACACACCGGCAGTAGCTCGAAGTAGTAGTTTAATCGAGGAACTTGGGCAAGTGGAATACGTATTCTCTGACAAGACGGGAACACTGACATGCAACGAAATGGAGTTTAGAGAATGCTCAATTGCGGGACTTGCTTATGCTAACCAACCTGACCCAGATCGACGTCCTGCGAATGACAATGACAGCCGTGGACAATACTCGTTTGAGCAAATGGAACAACACCTACACAGCTCTCAACACAGCAATGTGATACATGAATTCTTGACCTCTTTAATGACTTGTCACACGGTGATTCCGGAAACCAAGGAGGGAACCGACGAAATTGCCTATCAAGCCTCATCTCCCGACGAAGGTGCCCTTGTCAGTGGTGCCAGCAAAGTTTTCAACTATCATTTTTATGCTCGCCGACCTCACTCAATTAACTGCAAAATCAATGGTGTGGATCACGAATATCAAATCCTCAACGTCTGTGAATTCAATTCTACACGAAAACGTATGTCTGTCGTCCTTCGTGGTCCTGATGGAAAAGTCAAGTTATATTGCAAAGGTGCCGACACGGTGATTTTGGAACGTTTGAACAATGACAACCCCTTTGTTGATGCTACTTTGGATCATCTTGAGGTAATATAAGGGAACAAAACAAAAGCCCCCCTTTTAAAAATAACTAATACTCATTATTCGTTGCATTAGAACTTTGCCAGTGAAGGTCTCCGGACCCTTTGTTATGCTATGCGTGAAATCACGAATGAAGAATACGCCAAATGGTCTCAGATCTACGATAATGCAGCAACAACCCTGGTGAATCGTGCCGACGAATTGGACAAAGCGGCAGAAATGATTGAAAAGGACATGTTTTTAGTTGGTGCCACTGCGATCGAAGACAAATTACAAGATGGGGTTCCTGACACAATACATACCCTCCAAGAGGCCAATATCAAGGTATGGGTACTCACTGGTGATCGACAAGAAACAGCCATCAACATCGGATATAGTTGCAAGCTTTTGACTGAAGAAATGGATTTGATCGTCTGTAACGAAGAAGAACACGGTGCAACAAAGTCATTCCTGGAAACAAAACTCGCGGAAGCCATTGCTCATGACCAAGTTAGTCAAGAGGTAAACATCTCCCCTATCCCTCTCTCTCTCTTAACAAAAAAAAAAAAAAAAAAAAAAACAGTATGGACGCTATTATGGTAAAACTCATCCTACTTCCAAATTTATTTTTGTAGCCTTTGGCACTAGTAATTGAAGGAAAGGCGTTGACGTATGCACTGGAAAATGATGTTGAAAAAATTCTCTATGATTTGGCAATCCGATGCAAAGCCGTAGTATGCTGTCGTGTCTCTCCCCTGCAGAAGGCATTAGTGGTAAAACTAGTCAAAAAGTACTCCAAAGCAATCCTATTGGCCATTGGTGATGGTGCGAATGATGTATCCATGATTCAAGCAGCACATGTTGGCATTGGTATCAGTGGTGTAGAAGGTCTGCAAGCTGCTCGTAGTGCTGACTTTGCTATTTCTCAATTCCGCTTCCTTAAGAAACTCTTACTTGTACATGGTGCTTGGGCTTATCAACGATTATCCAAAATGATCTTTTTCTATTTTTACAAAAATGTGGCACTTTATTTGACTCAGTTCTGGGTAAGTAACATACGGGGAAAAGTATACACATGTATATATATATGAACAGGAACTAACTTTCTATTTCATCGTTATATCACCATCGCTAGTATTCCATCTTTACAGGGTTCTCGGGACAAACATTATACGAATCATGGACAATGTCATGCTTCAATGTTATTTTTACATTTTTACCACCAATGGCAATTGGGATATTCGATCAATTTGCTTCTGCCCGTTTACTGGATAAATATCCTCAAATATATAGTCTTGGCCAAACGAACGAGTTCTTCAATCAGAAACGCTTTTGGGGCTGGATTCTGAATGCTGTATATCACTCTGCGGTAAGTAAATGGTTATTATATGAAGGCTATACACGACTACTCACTCCTTGTATTTGTTGAAATATATTTAGCTATTGTTTTTCCTTGGCATGGCCGGTTTTGTCGATGATAGTGTATTTATACAAGGTTGGTCCGGTGGCCAATGGTGGGTAGGGACCACAATCTTTAGTGCTACCCTTGCAACTATTCTCTGGAAGGCCGCCTTGATATCTGAGTAAGTTACAATGTGATGTACAATGCGGGAAGGATATTCACCACCATATATATGTTTATATTCTTATCATGACAACTATAGTGTTTGGACTAAATACACTTATATAGCCATCCCTGGCTCTATGGTTATTTGGTTCATTTATCTTCCATTAGTGGCCTATGTTGGGCCACTATTGCCATCAGGATGGGGGATCTTTCTGGAATACCAAGGCATTGTTCCGCTTCTATTTGGTAACGTCAATTATTGGCTCTTCTTCTTAATGATTCCACTCTTGTGTAACCTCCGGGATTATCTTTGGAAATAGTAAGTTGATGAAGAAAAAAGAAAGATAAAAACAAACCATGATGCTAACCGGATGTGTGTTGTTTATGATAGTTTCAAACGAATGTATCGAACAAGAAGCTATCATTATATCCAGGAGATTCAGAAATTCAACTTGCCCGATTATCGACCTCGTATGGACAGGTTCAAAAGGGCGGTCAACAAGGTACGGAAAATTCAACGTCTCAAACAATCTCGAGGATTCGCATTTGCTCAGAACGATACAGACCAAGGCAAAATCATTAGAATGTATGATACCACACAACAAAAACCAATTGGGTAGTTATTTCTTTAGTTAGTTAGTCTTTATTATGTTTACTTATACTTTTTATCTTTGTTTATGTATGTGTCGTTCTTTTCTTTTTTTTGGAAAAATAAAAAACATTTGTATATTTTGGATTTTTTAATTAACTTTTACAGATTGATAATCAACCATTGTGTGGATATGAGAAGGGGGGATACAATAGTAGAATACATATGTAGTACAGTACAGTTACGTACCCGCAATAACGATTTCAACGGGAAAACTAAATTGCACTGTTGTTGTAGGTGGTATTGTTAGTCTGGGGAGATGGTCAGGACTGCAGCTCAGGGACCGCCTACAGAAAATATTTCAAATCCCGCCCAGCTAAAGGTTCTTTCCCCCCCCCAACCTTTTTTTTGCGCGTTCTCTTCTTTTTTTCTTTTTTATCCTTCACCATTCAGCTTCTTTGGGATTATGGTGATCTTAGATTAGTGTCAGGGCTAGTTTAGAAGGGTTTTCAGATCAGGGATTGCAACATGCATGGAGGAACCCTATCATTTTGGATCTAGGATCTACAGCCTCCATTAGTTGGCGTTTTGGAGCCTTCATTAATTTAGTTAGTCTTACTTTGTCAAAGTTTGTATCCGCATCTCAATAAAATATGTCTCTTTTTTTTTTGAAAAAAAAAAGAGATTCAGATGTCCCGTAAATATCTTTCTTGTTGTGTACAACAGATCGTTTTTTTTTTTTTTATTATCGCCCATTCAAGTGAGTGTTGACCACCATTGTGCTTCAATAAATGACACCCTTTAGTCTTTGTCATAACTTGCAATGTACAATATATCAAGTCCTGTTTTACATTTGTACCTTTATATTAGTGCTGACTATTTTTAGATCCCCAACAGTGTCCTCATTCTTTTTTTAATAAATCATTGTAAAGTGTTTTTGATGTGTAATTGGAGTGGTCTATGCCTGGGGACGTTTTATTAGGCAATTTTATCGTTTTTGCTGTGTTTTGCCAGCCTCAAATAATGGTACCGGGAAAAATGGGATTTGTTAATCTATGTTTTATATATTCGAAGAGGAATCTATGTGTTATATATTTGGAGAGGAATATAACTTTCGCAGAATTATACTAAAAAACGGCTCTTGTTGGGTGGGTGACGTTTCTATACAAAATACGTTGGCATGTTCAGCATACGCACTCACACACATTAACACATTCAAACATTAACACATTCACACATTCACACATTCACACATTCACACATTCACACATTCACACATTCACACATTCACACATTCACACATTCACACATTCACACATTCACACATTCACACATTCACACCAACTTTTTTGCTTTTATACATACAAACATTGTGCCCATTTTACAGGACAAACATATTTTATTTTAATGATGTAAACTATGTTACCTAAATACTAGCTATTCTGAAGACAATACCGTGACTCTGTTCTCTAGATGAAGTCTAAGCTAACCGCGAAGCAAATCATGAATCCGAAATGTCGGGTTTTCCCATGCATGTTTGTGTCGCATTTTTAAACCGCCACTGATTCAATATTTAATACTAATCCAAGATGATCATCACCTGAATGAAGTTGCCATGAATTCATGCAAGGCGGAGTGTAAAGAGCACTACCAACTTTTTTTTTCCACACATGGCACACATTATGTATATAATTACCCCAGCGTCTGATCCCATACTATCCTCTCACCTCCATCCTGACAAAATATATACGACACATTGATAAACCACATATTGGATATGTGACACAACTTTGTCTTCGTCCATGTAATCAAATCGCCATCCCTAACACTTAAAAATAAAAATATCAAAGATAAAGTGAAATAAAAAAAACCATTTATTAAATGAATAAAACCAAATAATTACAAGTATATCTAAACTAAATGTAGGAGGGGATACAGGAGATCTAAACTACGTTTTTATTTCCCAACGTTGATGGAAACGATATTGACGGCGGTGATGATGTTGATGGTTGATGTGGTGAGAATGATGATGATGATGATGATGATGATGATGATGATGATGATGATGATTGCTTTGTTGATGTCTTATCTAAAATATCCGCAATGGACGCGCGCACGCGAGCAAGTTCTTTCACCATCACTTGTCGCAAATCTTTTGCTGCTTCGTTTTCGCTGGGTAGTGTTCGTACAAGATGAATCATCGCAGCATACATTGTTTGGCGTACATCGCTTATCATTGTTGTATCTTGGACCACATTGACCATTCGTTCAAAAATTCCATGGAGCTGTTGATGAAGTGCAAGTGATGATTCAGCCGATAATGCATTACTGGTGTCTCTGCTGTCTTGGTATAATCGCCCCATAAATATAAGGAGAGTTCGAGCCAAACCAAGTAAAAAGCTGTCTTCCTTTCCATTTCCATTGAGTGCTGATTGCGTAAACATGGGCAAAAGTTTCAAAGTCAAAATAGCAATGATCTTGCCTCGTTTCACTCTAGGGAAAATATCAAAGTTGTCCAAAACAGTCACCTGGATCAGTTGTAGCCATGCTTCAAAACAATGTCGCTGTCCATATTGAATTTCCCTTGTATGGTTGTCCGCCATCAATCGTCGTAGAATGTCACCCATTTCTTTTTCAGCAGCCCAGTTGTCGGTTTCCATCATCAGAGTACCAGCTTGTTGCATATTGCGTTGTTGACGGCGCAAGTAGGAATAGATGGCTTGAATATCGTTGACTTCGCATCCTGATACTGACTTTGTTTGGTGTTGTTTCGAGTCAAAGTGTGAAAAGTATTTCAATGCTGGTACTGTTGCTGTTTCATCGGTCCTGTCATCTTTTGTTAAATCATCACGCCATGTAAACCCAAGCGTTGTCGGTAGTTCCATAAAGCTTGTAAATGGTTCTTCTGTCACTGTATGACGTTGCATCAAATATGAGGAGCCATTGTTGTTCCGGTCAGTATCGTCGCTATTCATGCTTTTTTCAAGTGCTTCATCACTACCATAGAGGAGATCCAATAATCGCAATGCATCAGATTTGGCATTTGTATCAGCGAGTACATGGAGTTCAATTGCAAGAGTCTTGAGTCGCCAGGCACGTTGATGTAATTCGGAGCGGAGACCAATAATATCGCAAGGTACTGTTGAACCATCCGGATACACCATAACACCAGGAGTTACCGAGTGATTCATGTTGTTACCCAGTGTATACACTGAGAGAGTGGATAGCATCGCCTTCAGTTGGTTGTAAAAGTAATCATCCCGAATACGAAGGTATTGCATTATTTTGGAGGAAGTAGAAGATCTTGCACAGAGACGGTAAATCAGCTGATAGCACTTTTCGGCCAATACAGGGTGTGTTGCTGTCAAAGGAAGGAATGAGTCATCACCGTCTTGATCGCTCTCTTCCGCGTTTTCCACAGCATCTGGTGATGGAGAGGAAACGTCCAAATTAGCCCGGAGCATATTGAGGATCGAGTGAAGGCAGATCAATTTGGCATTTCGCGACTGGTGATCCCCATACTGATTGTTGTTTCGATTTGGAGTCAATGCTTCAATCCCTAATATAAATTCGGTCATACAAGGCGACGGTTTATCTTCCCCAGAGTTGTCCAAAAGCATATCCAAAAGAGATAGTCGCACAGAAGTCGTCATGTATTGTTGATTGAAGTCGCTTTCAAACTTGAATGTGTTGTTCAGGATCCCAGTCGCCAGCCAGAAGGGAATGTTGTTGATGTCATAGTCGTAATCATCGCAAGTTGTTTGTTCCGGTTGTTCAATTTCAAAACGTTCACTGATACCACGAATTATATCGTAAGAGTCCACATCCATCGCCAAAAGCTCAGGAAGCTGTGATCCCAGACCGCCATAAACATCGGAGATTCCACTGACCCGAGATGAATCGTATTGATTTGACGAAGAAGATGGTTCCTTAGAAAGTTCATGTAAGATCTTGTTGCAAAGATGACATATTTCTTCTTCGTCACCAAAATCGATGAGCTTGCCCAATTCGATGATTGTTGACTTGTTGCAGAGCATATGGTTTCCAACAGGGGCGAGAGAGGGCCATGATGCAAAAGTGAGATCCGCAATCCGATATTTCCCAGATGGTAAGCGAATAGAAGACCGAACCACATCAGGAAGAAGAATATTGCCAAATGAATCTTGTAATTGGAGCACACGATAGATAATACGCAGACACCGTACCAAAGACCCAGGGATAGATTTGCAAAGTGTTGATTCCTTGCTGTTGATGATGGATTCCCGCCCTTTCGATATAATCCTAAAGAGTTCACTGATCAAAGAGCTACCAGATAAAATTCGGATGATGATTTCAAATCCAGGATGTGTAACGTAATAGCAAAGTGCCTTGTCCATTTCGGTCTTGTAAGTTGGTGATTGTTTCCAAGCGACATGCGCATCCAATAGTTGAGTAATGTCAAATGAATAAACACTGTTTTCCAAAACCTTCAAGCACATTTCCGTCAGTTGCCATTTTTCGTTTAAATTTTTGTATCGTTGATCATTCAAAGTCATGAGTACATCATCAATCACCATTGCTATGTAAGGCTGAGCACCAGGGAACCGAGTTTCTTTACCGAGATCTGAAGGAATAGACAACACCGCAGGAGAAAAGCCGCTTTGTAATTCATCACGCTTTGTCTGGGTATGTATGAGATTGACCAAAAGGTTGAGTATGGACAATGTCTCGGTGTATGACCTAGATTCCCTTTCCAGTGAGAGTTCTGTCAAAAATCCGGCAAGTTTGTCAGTTGATGATGCTGGTGCTTGTGTTACTGTTGAAGACCGAGTTGATTGCAAGGCGTTTTGTTGCTGTTTTGGTGATTTGACAATAAAGACGTTGCCATTTTCGACGAGATGCCATATTTGAAGAGAGATATTCCTGCCCACACCATTGATACCACCACCCCAAGGAGAGCAAAAAGCAGCCAGGACATCACAAAGAGAGGCTCGTAAAGATGCAGAAATAGCACTGTTCGCTAATTCAGTCAGAGAATCACGCACCCGATAAGCTGGATCGTTCCAAAGCGCCAAGCGAGCTTCACCCGAATATTGCACCACTTGTTTCAGTAGATATAAAAAGTTCTTTAACAAGTCTTCTTCACCAGGAGGGAATACTGCGGGGCATTGTTCAGTTGCTTGTCGAAGAAGTGGCACATAAAAATGAATGGCAGCAAATAATTTTCCCCATGAAAACAAGCTGCTGTTGCTAATATCCGGACGGACAGAGCCCAGTTCAAAGAATTTGAAGGATCGAAAAGCGCACGCATCACCAGTAGAAATGGCACCAAAAAATTCAAAGCAAGCACGCATTGTCCCTACCAGCTTGACATTGTCCACCACCCACTTCACAAAGCCGTTGTCAGTAGAATCATTCAAAGTCCAAAACCAAAGTCCTTCATTTCTTCCATTTCGATAGATGTTTGCCAGCAGAGTAAAGAGTAATTCAGGATCTTGTTTTTTGTAGAGTTCATCCTCAGGGCCCACAATCGCCGATTTTTTTGCCACCACAGGAGCAGTTTGTGACACCCTGTCTTCTTCTTTGTAGTTGAGTTCACGTAAAGCGTCAGTCATGTGCATAATGATAAAAGTTGTCAACGTTTTGATTTCGTACATCACAAAGTCTTGGAAGTCCGGTTTGATATCAGCAATAAACTTGGTATAATCACCAGGATCCACCGTCAATCCATCCAGCACCATTGCATTGTCTTCGGTCACATAATTTTTGTTTTCGCCGGTATCAGAGCCAACACGTTGAAAACAAAGAAGATAATCGTTCATAAAACCAAATACGCTTGATGATGATACCGCCTTGGACGCCAATTCCTGACATTGCTGGTCATTGAGAGGAAGCCTTGATTCCGCGCTTGGATCATGTTGGGAGATGTTCATCATAAAGGTCACCCATTGCAAAGTAACCATCGATTGTAATGCCGGTACCTTCCACTGTCCTTGCTGTATCTTGTCGTGGCATTTTTTCATAAGAGGGGTGTCAAGAGCCAAATCATCCCCATCCTTCAAACCATCACGAGGGGATAATGCCGCCATCAAGATCATCGAGAGGTAAGGTGTAGTCAATGTTGATAAGTTGGATTTTTCCACATGGCCAATGATAGTCAATAGATCATCGCCATACAACCAGAATAAGGATGCCAGATGATATAATAGCTGCATGAGGTATATCCTTTCATCCGTCAACTTTTCGATCCGCATAGTGGTGATTTTGCTATCCATCCGAGGTGTAGATGCCGTAGTAGTTGATGATGACGCTGTAGTGACTGCAGATGTGGTAGGTGCAACAGATGTAGTTGGTTTGGCACCAAATAGGGAAGTTTTCGGTGCTGTACTAGTGGGTTGGGTTGCTGCTTGCGGTTGAGATCCAGTTTCAGTTGGCTTTGGTGGTGATGGTGTAGTGAGAGTTCCATTTTTGGTGAGCATTTTGATCATACCATTGAGCTTTTTCGTAGTATGCAGGATTTTTGCAGGATATGTGCCAGTAGAGCCTTTGTCAGCAAAAGGGATCGCCTTGTCACCCATGATATCTTGAATAAACTGGAGGAGGTGTTGCTTGATGGGTCCATCAATAGAAGAATCGGCAATAGACTTGAGAATGACTTCCAAAGACGCCAGTAAGTAGCCCCGTTCAATATGGTAGAGTTCGACGGAAGCGTGAATCAGATCAGAGTCAACACGAGATGCTTCCTCCAAACCAAAGTGTAGTAAAGTAGAGGCTTCATATTCGTTGATATCAAGTTCATCAGAAAGAAGTAGGGCGTTTTGAATGAATTCGTCGTTGACCTTGTATTGGGCGCCTTGGATATAAGTTTGACCTAAGTTTAATAAAGAGAAAATTATGGGTTAATTGATATCTTCGATACGTTCCTTTATTCCAAGTTTTCTCCGTCCGTTATGGTGCTTACCAGCTTGAAGCGCTCGCCTATGTTCTTCGTTTTTTGGAGAATCGTCTAACAAGGCACGGAATCGCGCCTTGTAATCATTCAAACGCTGTAGTAATAGAGGGGTCACGTTTTCCGAAGTTGATAGTCTTGCTTTACATATGAAATCGTGAAGATTCCTTGCGCCGTGAAACCACGTAGGTGTTGGGTCCAGCGCAGTCATCACTGATAATCGGATCAGGTTTAGGGAAAAAGAGGTAAAAAAAATAAAAAAGCGAAAAGAAAAAAAGGGTGACTGTCGCCCCGCCCAGCATATTTTTTTGCGCGAGCGGGATTTAAACATAAACGGGCAAGCTGGCAAAACTAAATGACAGGGAATGATTTCAATCATAAGGTACATAATATAGCTAGCACAGTTTATTCATTTTTGACAAAAAATTCAAGATAGTATTGATGTTTGCTAAATGTTCATAGCATATGTGATGCTTAAATGATAGCACGACAATGATGTACAGTGCTCTAATTTAAAAAAGTGGTATGTCGATATTAGTTACATGGATTATATGACCCCACGTCAAATATAATACATAATAGATAGCACTTACGAAGTATCATTTCATTGACTTTGACATTTCAATGCTGAACATCCAAGCGGAACGAAAAATGTAATATTTTTGTGCAAGGCAATTAAAAATAAGGAAAATTCCTTTCAACAATAATTGGTATTGAGAAATTGGGTAGCGATTAGTTGATTGAGTATTAACTAATTAATCAATATAAATAGTGTAAATGATTATAATATATTATCACGTCAGTATCAAAAATTTTCCAAGTGTCAATTTATGCGTTCTGGGTTCTTGGAACTCATCGGAGCCAAATCCCAGTGAAACGAATTTGTATCGGTAATTGATTTTTCAAAGCGAAGAAAATTCTTTTTTTTTTTTTTTTTTTAAACCTTTTCCCTGGTCAGCATAGTCAGCCATTACTCTTTATATATTTTATATCAATGGCGCATACTCGTTTACACTCCAATACAATCTCCAATGATCGTTCCCCAGAAACAGACACGACTTCATGCTCCAATCTACCTCGACGAAATTCTGAAGGCCCACCCAGTTCACCGCCAGATACTGGCAAGCAAGTTGACTTACCTGGCCATTTAAGTTTGCAACACTTCCCGGATTCAAGAAAAAAACCACCAGCTTCTGATGCTCACAATAATGCAAGTATGGCCAAGACCTCTTCTTCTCTATCTTTGCCAACGCCAGTGGCTGCTCCTGAAGTTCCCTACAATGAAACTGCCCGCGCGGCCGTGATACCAAAGAAAGAAGCATCCCCGATAATATCTAGCCAGGAGTCAAATGGATTGATAAATACTAAAACAACACCGGTGGAAACAGCAGCAGCAACAAACATTACTGATGCCCACGCAAGCAATTCTAGCGAAAATGAAGACATTAATGGATCATCGAATAATCACTCCTCATCCTCCTTTAACCAACCGTCTCCGCACGTATCTGATGGTACAGAAGAATCAGCGTCTGAAGGTGAACACAGTATTGCTACGGCGGTGCGCAAGGAATCTATCAGTGAAAAACGAAATCAAGAATTCCACTCACTGTTTCGGACCGTACCCGCAGATGATTCTCTGATTGAAGGTAAAAAATAAATGCATGTATATGTTGGGTGACACCAGGTCTAATTCTTTTAATATTTTAGATTACGGTTGTGCATTGCAAAAGGAAATCCTGGTTCAAGGCCGCATTTATATATCCGAAAACTATTTGTGCTTCAATGCAAACATCTTCGGATGGGTTACAAACGTAAGCGCTTACTTTATATTACACAAATTTTTTCTATACTAATTTGCATTCATCAGTTTGTGATTGCTTTCTCTGACATTGTAGATATTGAAAAACGTACCACTGCCATCTTCATCCCAAATGCCATACAAATATCGACACTTCATGCAAAGGTAAAAAGCACGATTTCTTTTAGATCAAGTATATTCTAACGATTTTCTTTTTCTTAAAGTATACTTTTGCATCATTTCTCGCGCGTGACCAAGCTTTTGATCTGATAGTAGATGTCTGGCGATATTCTCGACCGTTGGGGAATCGATCATCCGATACAAGCATCAATGATACCACGACTAGCCAAAACGATCTTGAAGAACAAAGCAGCGAACACGACGATGAAGATACAACCGACATTGACGATTCTGATTACACATCTTCTGGAACGGAAACTGAACATGAAGATTGTAAGTAGAAATAAAATAAAAATTGCATCTGATTTATTTCCTTCCCCTTATTGACTTCCATCATTTGTTTATAGCAAATCCACCATCGCCTCTTCCTACAACGCATTCATCCTCTAAAAAGATGCATTTAAAGGAATCCCTTCGACAGCGTTCCTCATCAGCTGGAACCAAAAATAGTGGCATAGATGATACGAACAATAAAACTGCCCCTGTTTCACCACCCAATGCGGTCAAGAACAAATCACCTCATCCAACCGAATCAACACGACCTGTAAAGTCAGCGCCTGCAGCCCAGTCGACACAAACGAAGCAGATTAAGGAAAAAACAGAATGTGTATGTGCAGGTACTGGTGAACATTATCCAAATATCATTATGGATCAGGTATATAGCGGTAGCATTGAGACAATTCAAAATCTTCTATACACCTGTGGGTTTATGAAAGAATTCTTGGCTGAAAATGAAAAAGCAACAGGTGAGAATCATATCAGGAAATAAGAAATATGCATGCACTAACGTTTTATATAATGCATATATTCATAGATGTGAACATGGGCGAATGGAATAAATCTGAAGAAACCAAGAAGCAAACTCGCAAATCATCGTATATCAAGCAACTCAATGGATCCATAGGTAAAAAAAAAAAAAAAAAAAAAAAAAAATAAGGACCAAAAGCGGAGATTGATAATAGCATTAACAATGCATTGCATAATTTATGGAAATATGTCATTCAACTTATATTTGTATTTTCTTCTGATAGGGCCAAAACAAACACAGTGTCTCCAAACAGAAGAAGTGATACATTCGGACCTCAATGAAAGTTTACGATGTTGACAACTACTCAAACTCCTGATGTACCCTCTGGAAACTCTTTTTTGGTGAAAACTCGGACATGCTTGACTTGGGCAGGTTATGGTAAAGTGCGAGTTCTGGTGACGGCCGCAGTCGATTTTACGAAATCATCATGGCTGAAATGTATGTATATTCATTCCATCAATATAAACAATGACTCGACGTATTCTCCCTGAACTAACATTGACGTATCTATCAACAGCAACAATTGAAAAGTCGTCGATTGACGGTCAAGTTACCTATTATAAGCATCTTGATGCAGCGGTCAAGCGATATATGAAAAAACATCCTTCTGAATTCTCGATTGACGGAACACACTACAAAGGACGAAAGAATAAAGGAAAGAAACACCGGAGAAAACAACGAAAAGACGACTACGCCATGCGTAAAAATGAAAGTCCTGATGATAGAGCCTACAAATCAGCCGGCGCGCAGCTACTCGGGAAGATAACTGAAGGACTCAAGGTATTATTTGAAGTAATTGGGGGTATTTTTACAACCTCCCATTTGACTTTATTCTGTTTGACGACGATGGTGTGTATCAACCTATATACGGCATGGAAAATGAAAGATGTGGAACATCATTTACATGGTGCTATCTTGGCTAGTGAGAGGAATGGAAGCGGTATATTATTTCCATCAAACGGGCGTCAACACCATAGCATCGAAGATTCATTAGAAAGAATGTACCACGACGAACTTTGGAAATGGTTGAAATCATTGGATACTAATCGACCTGATCACGGTGTCAATGCGGCTTCCTTCACTTCTGATGGCGATTTTTCTCCTGACGATGATGTGGACACTAATACTTCCTCAGATCAACAAATACTGGCATTGGCAAGGATGATACAGCAAGCGGAAAAGAATATTGGTCAAGCATCTAGGGTTATGGAAAAACATCGACATAGAATAGAAAAAACTTCCCCTGATCCCTCCTTAGTTTAGTTTTAGGTAGCTATATTTGTTTTATAGTGTACTAGTTTATTTGTATTTCAAACATGTATTTATGTTATTATTATCAAATAAACGCTCTGGCGCTCCGCTAGAGTTTTTGGAAATCTTTCGATTTATTGGGTGTCACAGTTTTTTATTAAAGTGTGGGTTTAGAAGGGATAGGATTAAAGCCTCCGCCATTTCGCACTTTGGTGGGCAGCCCCGTGGGGCCCAAGCTCAGCGCGTCGTCAATGGTTTTTTTTTCCGTGCTAAAAAAAAAAAAAAAAAAAAAAAAAAAAAAAAAGGGAAGGGATTAGGGCCTCCGCCATTTCGCACTATGGTGGGCAGCCCCTTGGTGCCCAACCGTCGTGCTCAGCGCGTCGTCAACGGGTTTTTTGTGTGCTGAAATAATAGCTTACTTGAAATGCATCGGAGATATTAGAGTTTGATTATGTAGGGGTTGCAACTGCCTTCACACTGGAAGATAAAACGAATTATGCACTATGGTAATTATGGCGATTGCCCCTTCCCTGATTTTTTGACATAAAAAAAAAAAGGCTGGTTGATTCAGGTTCCGCATTTTGCTTTCTATTTTTTTACCCCATTTTTTTTTCCTCTCTTTTATTTTTCTTTTTTATTTTTTTCCTTCATGATAGTCTGAAGGATTTGATGGCAAGGCTCATTGGGGGTACTGGTGATCTAGGTTTAATGTTAGAACTTGAATTAGGGGCGTTTTAAAAAACGCAAAACAAACATCATGGGGAACGCTTTCATTTTGGATGTAGCATTTGGGAACGTCAGTAGATTAGCATCATGGAATCGTCATTAGTTTAGTAATAGTTTGTCATCGTTTGTATCTACGTTTGAATAAATACGTTCTTTTTTTTTATTAGTTTCTCTGTTGTACGTTTACGTGATGAACTTCATCGAATGCGTATTACATATGCATAGAAAAAAAAAGTGTGCCTACAGTATATATATATATGAAAAAGGAACGGACTGGGTATTATGGAGACTGATTCCACCAACTCTATAAGTTTGTGCGTAGAAAATAAAACAGTGAGGCATTCGTGTAAAAAAACAGCTATTACAGTGTATTGTGTTGTGGTGGGATATATCGAAGAGCAAAGTTGAGAATACTGTAGTATTAATTATGTAGCTACTGGGTGGCAGGGCATTTCTGAAGTGTGGGTTTTGATGGGATGGGATGGAAGACTCTGTGATTTCGCACTGTGGGTGGGCAGTGATTGAGAAAAAAAATGATGGACGGCTCCTATGGTGGGCAGAGCGTATTGCTCTTAATTTGGTCCGTCCCGATTATGGTCTTGAGAAAAAGTCCTCAATACCTGGTACCGATCAGTACCAATACCTACTAATGGTATTGTCTCGCTAAGGTTTTGGTATTTTTAATCCCGCTAAGAGGTATTGATCAATACCAATACCTACTGATGGTACCATCCCGGTAAGGAATTGGTATTGCTAATCCCGCTAACATGGTATTTTTCAATACCAATACTCCTCATTTAGGTACTGTTAAGAGTCCTCCTGATGATGAACATTCGTTTACATAGCTTTGTTATTCCTCCTGCGCGTAGCTTACTTGAAACAATCCCCTCTTTAGATTTTAGACTGTTTCATTTATTTTTTTACTCGAAATAAATTAGACATTATTATTTATACAGTATTGTTATATTATTAAATGGAATAGGACTTGCTATGGTGCAGCTCACTTATAATGTCAAATATTAGGTATGATCCTAGAAAACTGATGGCTTTTTAAAAAATGGCCACCTCAAAAAAACAATGTATAAACATGATAATTCAGACCTTTAAGAACAAAACATGTACATTAGTTGTTTTTTTTTTATAAAAAAAGAAAAACTTATCAGCCATCAAAAAAAGAAGACTTTAGCTGGCCGGCCTAGGATTTGAAACTGTACTAAAAAAGAAAATGGTATGTGCATTTATTTTGTAAAACACCGCGAAAACTGTAAAATATTATACAGAAAACAAGATCCTGTTTTTTGCTCATCCCCGCTCCCATATCAAGCGTAGTTAGTAGATGTATATGTAGGTGTAGATTGTAAGACTTGCAAATGAGGATTAGTTTATGTATTTTTATTTATTATTTGTACAAGAACAAGTGCCATCCCTTCTATTTTTTTTTTTTTTTTTTGTACGGACACACACCCGTTTGTATGTTTCCGCTTATAATAAGCCTATGTATATATATTTGGTAAGACAATCAAAAAATGATAGAAAAAGGCAAGACAAAGTTTATTCAGTAGTAATTATAATAATGACAACTAATACTAAACTAAGAGGAAGGCTAATCTAATAGTGGTCTCTAATTCTGGATCCAAAATGAAAGGGTTTCCCCATGCATCTCGTAATACCTGAGCTGAAAACCCTTCTAAACTAGTCCTGACACTAATCCCAGTTGAGCATCATCCCATTGAGATCAATGAAATGGCGGTGACTTGCGGGAAAAAAAAAAAGAAAAGAAAGGAAGGAGGAAAAAAAAAGGGGGGGCTTTAAAAGGTATTTTTCAAACTGCGATTGAAGCCATAAAATTGAAATGAAAATTGAAAATTTGACAGTATAAGTGAGCCACACCATATCAAGTATTGTGAAACTTTTGGATCATTCTTTATTTCTATTCAAATGTATTGTCTTATTTATACTGATGTGATGGTATGTGGGCATGTAAAATTAAGGGTGACGAATATGATAGGAATTCGTATGGTAGGCATTCGGGATCTGAATTACGTATTATTGAATGATCGCATGTGCATGAACGAAGGTATAGGGATAAGTGTAGGGTTAAATATGAATATATATATATGAAAAGATGTATGGTAGATGGAATGATAGGTGAATGTGTTGGTATACAACATTAACCACATCCCTAATAAAATGATGATTGATTCACATCAAATAAAAGTAATCAATATTCTCATTTTATTTTCGACTTTCTATTTTTTTTTATTTCATAACAGAATAACCATTAACCCGAGTTGCTTTCTACCAAAAAACCTCATAATATATATTCTGTTTTACCACTAGTCCATGCATATATTTAACTATCTTGTGAAATGCCAACCTATATCATTTTATTAAAAAGAACAACTGCTAAAAATCAATTACTAAAATTAGTAATACCATTCAGGCCTTTAATTTCCGTCCATTAAAATCTTCTAATATTGTTAGTCCATCCAAGAACGTGTACCAAACAAATATAATCATCTACTTCACTATATCTAAGATACCTCTAATAAGTTTGATGAATATTTAAACATTCCAAGAAATGCAAGATTTACAATCATAAACTTAATGAAATTTCAATCAAGCCAAAAACGAAGGAAGGAACAGTCAAAACAAAAATGGTCATTACACAGGCTTCGGCGCTTAAAGCGGTGAAAAAATTTTGGGCTCCGCTCGCACTGCCCCCTGGGTCATTTTGGCAAAAGCGCGGCGTAGCCGCGCCTCTCCCGACGCTTTTTTAGCGGATTTCCATGTTTTTTTTAGCGGTATGGAGGGGTATTTCTGTGTGTGTATGGGGGAAAAAAAAAAAAAATGGTATGAGTAGAAGGAGTATGTGACTAGAAAGCGGATCCAAGCAAACGTGGATGTCCAAGTATGTGTGTGGTTGAATGGTGGGCAATAATGTAGAGGCGGTTATTATGGCTGTAGGCTTTAGCTGTGAGCTTATAGGCGTAAACTTTAGAGCATTGTGCAATTAATTGTATGAGAGATGGATGGATGGTTTGGTGGCAAAAAATGATTGTATAATATTTCTAAAGATGCATGGAAAATTTGAAGTTGAACGGTTTCGTAGTTCGTTTTATATAAAGCGAAGAAGAGTATATTGCAGGTTAATTGGATTTTGCAGGCTGTAAAGCCAGATGGGTGTGAATTCAACCGCCGCCGCCGGCAGTCTGGATTGTTGATCCAAAAAAAAAAAAAATGGGAGCGCACATCCAAAAAAAAAAAAAAAAAAAAAAAAAAAGACAAGTCAACGGGAATGAGCCAACATCTGTTCACTGTTTTTTGCTCATTGTGGACCTGGTGGCTTTGGCTTTCTGTTTAGAAATAGTTTAGAAGGGTTTTTGAAAAGGGATTTCAAGAAACATGGGGAAACCCTTTCATTTTGATGCTAGAATCTTGGGGAAATGTCTTGATTAGCTTAGTACATGTATATATCTCTTTTCTTCAATAAAACATATATCTGCTTCCTTAAACCTTGTCTTTGTTTGAAATAAATGTTTGTTTAAGCTTCATTAGAAGTTTGGAGATCGCCATTTATAGAGATCCCTTTTAGAAATCACTTTTTTATCGTACATCGTTCCTTCTTCTACACCATACATCAAGTTTAGCATCTCTCTCAGCTACTATTAGCGGCCCCCTATTTTTACATCTTCTTTCCTATTAGTATAGTATTGACTACGTATCATTATTCAATAAAAGCTTTTTTATTTTGCAATAAACAATGGAATGGCAAAGCTATTCTACTGTGACAGGCTATTGTACATACTATTCTACTGTGATAGGCTATTCTATTGCGGTACACTGTCTGTGTTTGATGGGGGTGTTGTATACCAACACATTCACCTATCATTCCATCTACCATATACCTTTTCATATATACATATTCATATTTATCTATACACTTATTCCTATACCTTAGTTCATGCATATGCGATCATTCCATAATACGTAATTCAGACCCCGAATCACACACTACACAAATTCCTATCATATTTATCACCCCTATTTTTACATAACCACATACCATCACATCAGTATAAATAAGACAATACATTTGAATAGAAATAAAGAATCATCCAAAAGTTTCACAATACTTGATAACAAGTCCTATTTTATTCTATAATATAACAGGGGGTTTTTTTTATTATTATTTATTTATTGGTTTGGAAAGCCTATAGCAGGTATTACTACTTTTGGAAGGCTCCCCGACGCTTTTTTAGCGGATTTCCATGTTTTTTTTAGCGGTATGGAGGGGTATTTCTGTGTGTGTATGGGGGAAAAAAAAAAAATGGTATGAGTAGAAGGAGTATGTGACTAGAAAGCGGATCCAAGCAAACGTGGATGTCCAAGTAGCTCCAAAGAAGAAAGACAAGATACAAAAGAATAAAACAGAGCAGTAGTAATCTTGCATTTTTTTACTTTCTGACAGTACGTACTTGCAAGGCTATAATGTATCTGACGACCTGGAAAATTCAAATTCCGGCTTTTGGGAAGAGTACGTGGGAAAGCTGTACGTGTCCCTCCCCTTTTATTTTCGTCTATTTTATTTTTTTCGCTCTCTTTGTATTTTATTTTTTTTTTTTTTTTTTTCTTCTTCTCGTTTTTTCTTCATCATTCAACTTCAATGAGGTCATAATGGACTTAGATTAGTTTCAGGACTAGTTTAGAAGGGGTTTCAACTCAGGGATTATAACATGCATGGGAAACCCTTTCATTTTGAATTCAGGATTTAGAACCACGCTTGGATAACCTCATTAGCTTAGTTTAGTGGTAGTTTCCGTCTATTAAAAATATATCTGCTTTAATAAAATAAAAAAATGTCTCTTTTTACTATCTTTAATATAAAAAAAAAAATGTCTTGTTTACTTGTTTCGATACGCCCCCTCCCTTAGTCTCTCTCGTGCTTTGTACAATTGGTCCCGCTTTACCATCACTTCTTTAGATTAATGTTGAACGTTTTTGCTTTCAATAAAAGATATCATTTTATAGTCTTTCTCATATCTTGGACAGTATATTGAATCTCTTTTTACAGTGTTCCATTTAGATTATTACTGACCATTCTTCAGATTCCCTACAAGTCACATTCATGCTACAAGCCGATAAGCCCTTAGTGCCGTATAAATAGCTACTGACAAACCAAATATATATATATATATATATACATGAAATCGTCTATATATTACCATCATTGGTATACCTAATTTAAAATACGATATATATGATGCTGTATCTATCTGTAGCTACCATCCCAAAAACATGCCATATATTTTATATATGAAAGGCTTCTACACTCACACAGTACCAATCCTTATCCATCGCCCTTCAATTATCTTTACTCCATCAATTGATACCTTAGAGATAGAAAACCCAACTTCATTCTATTCAATAAAAGACTACTCACTTGCATCACTTGATTTTGTTTGAATTCTTTGATTTCTAAGTTTTGATGTCATTTCAGAAGTTTTGGCTTGATATTGGTGATGTGATTTGGCGGGGATGAAGTATTATGGGAATTGAGTGTTGGGGAGCAAATGTCAAATGTCAAATGTTAAATGTGAATCAGTATGGCGACGGGGTATAAATAGAATAAAGATGAAGATAGGGAATAGATTTAGGGATCCCAAATACAACGCACAGAATCACACTGTAGTAATGTATATATTGATTTAATCATGGTGGGTGTAAGTGTTTGACTGTAAGTGATATCACACATATGGGTTTCATTGAGTAAAATGACAAAAGATTACTTTTTTTTTTATAAAATAGGGGAAGCAGAAGTTGGAATAATAAATTTCTATGATGACAGATGATAATGGGGTTTTGAAGGAACTACGCATAAACCTTCCATCTGTCCTGATAGTGAATGTTTGCTCTAATATGATTGCATATCTCAAATTATGAGAACATGTTTTAATGTGCATTCTACGCTCATCGGGATTGCCACCAAAAAACATCTCAACCTACAGGATCGCAGTACCCCAACGATATATTCGGTCATATCATCCACATGAATTTCATTTGTACCGGTATACCCTATATATTCGCCCATCCAAACCCAATATTCAGCCTATTTTCCTGTCGACCATTTCATACATTTAAAAAGTAAAAAGAAGGAAGAGTTTATTAAAAACACACAATACAAAATGCTATAATACGTATAACAAAACAAAAACAAAAAAGATATATAAAAGAAAGATATATACAGACACAAATAACATAAAATAAATAAATAATACAATAAAAGGCAAAAACTAAACTAGAAAGCTACACAGAAATAATATAAAGAGGACTAGGTTGAATCGTGTTGATCAGATATGCTGGAGCGTTGATGTGAGGGAGTAGTATTACGTATTGGTAGAGCTTGATCAACAGCAGAGGATACGGCCCCAATGGCACTAGGCAAAGTGGGAAGCGTCACTGGTAGTTGCTGTGATCGTTTAGTGCGAGTGGTGGCTAATGTCGAAGGCCGGCGTGGTAGTGATGCGCGACGATCAGTAGTGGGTTTTTCAGATTCGATACTTTTGGTCTGGGGTCGGGTCACGTTTGATTCCAGAGAGCGCACCACAGTTGCGGCTATGGGACTATGTTGCTCGTTCGTCGTTTCAGCCCAGGCCTCTTCCACAGGTGCTGTTGCTAATCGTTCACGTTTTTCGCGGTACCGGATCTGTTCGAGATGCAGAAGTGCTTCGGCGGCTGTAGCAGGATGATGTGCACCTAATCTATCATCGACTTCATTGACAAGAGCACCACTAAAGATAAGGTTGATTTCCTCTAACGATCGCCCCTATTACATGAAAAAGTGAGTGAATAAAAAGAGAAGCTCACGCCCGTCTTTTTTTTCTTAAAAAAAAAAAAAAAAAAAAAAAAAAAGAGGGGGGACCCTTACTCTTGTTTCGGGATAGTATCGATGGACTACCCAGGCCATGATCAGACAGATGCAGCCAAAAAATAGGTATGTCCCCAGAGCATACCAACAAACATCAATGGGGCCACCAACGTCACCACTAAATTGAAGAGGTAGCTTGTGGATGTAGTAACGCCCATTGCGTTTGCTCTAATGATCTGAGGATAAATTTCAGCAGGATCTATCAAATAAAAAAAGAATTGAAAGTGGAGTCAGTTGAAAATAAATCGTTATATTCAGCATTCTTCTTGTTCCGCACTTACAAATCCACCCTACCGCACCCCAAGAAAGTGCAAAAAAGGCAATAAAGATACACAAAAATACCAGCATGGTGTAAGTTGCAGCCTTGTTATCACCACGCATGATAGTAAATGGAGTCCCAAGATAATGGTGGAGCGAGCTTGTCACTGGAGTGTCGTCGTATATCCCTGAGAGCACAGCGACCACTATCATCGAAATAGCCATCGATAAGGCACCTATAACAAGAATTCTTCGCCGATCCCATCGATCAATCTGTGACATTAAAAAATATCAGATACATTTCTTAATCTCTCACTCTCTCTTTATTGCTATCATTTTTCAAAACTTACAAACCAGAAACATGGAAGTGTTCCCAAAAAGTTGACTGTACCAACCATTCCATTCCCAACTACCGTGAAGAAAGAAGAAAAAAGTGTGAGTAGGCAATCTTTTTTTTATTGGTTCATCATGCTTACTGAGAACTGCCGTCGATAGATCCATGACACCAGAGGATTCCATAATATGCGGTAAATAGAATCTAGATTGAAGAAGAAAAAGAAAAAGAAAAAAAAAACTTTCAATTTCATGGTATATTCATTCCTTTCCCCTCTCCCTACCAAAAATGGACTTACAAAATAGCATTGATTCCCGACAGCTGTGTAAAGATATGAATGCCCATGCCCAGCAAGGTGCGAGTCAAGTTGTTTTCAGTGCCTGTAGACCAAAGGGCTAAAAAGGATTTGCGAGTATAATGCTTGTCAAACCACACATCCTGGCGTACCCCTGTGAATTCCATTTGTAATGAGAGGTCGTCCTTGTTGCCATCACTTCGTAATAACGCCATGATATCCAGAGCTTCGTCATAGCGATTGCGATAAATGAGCCAGCGCGGGCTTTCGGGGATTAGATGCAGACCCAAAAGTAACAGACCTCCAGGAACCAACTGAAAAGCAATGGGAAGACTCCATACCACATCGTTAGGTTGTTGTACATACGTGCCATACGAAATCCAATACGCTATCGACATACCCAGTGTTGATCCCACTTGATATAATGTAATCAGTCGCCCGCGGTTTTCTGGTCGTGCAATTTCACTTTGATCTAAAATTCATCATAAAAAATAAAATAAAAAATTGGGGCAATGTTGCCAATGATTCGAGTATATGTTAGCTTGACTAAAAAAAAAATGAGCGTGATACGTACATAATGGCACCAACATACTAAAGATACTATAGGAGGGAAAAAATATGAGCTACTGTATGAATCGCCAATCTCCCCTCTGTCATCCGCTATTTGTTACCCTAGGCCCAAGCCAGTGATGATCCGTCCAATCAAAAAGGATGCCAACGAAGGCCCTGCTACTTCGACAATACATCCCACAACATTTAAAACAGTGCCAATATAGAATAAGCGTTTCCGACCCTAGACACAAACAAGCCATTGTACATATGAGTCGATCGTTCGTCGTTTCCTGGGTCATATTCCTCCCATCCAATCTTACCAGTCTATCAGCGACAAATCCAGATACCTGCTCAGTAATAATAGTAATAGTAGTAATAAACATGAGCCATCAGTTTTTTGAAGAGGACATCATCATCAGTTTGTTTGATTTTTTTACAAAAGGACTTACAAAAGAAGCAAGAAACGCAGTGGCTAATGTCACCGCAACAGCAGCAGTGCTTGCAGCGCTACTATAATCGCCCAGTTGGTACTTTTGTACAAATGCTGGCATCACCAAACAGGAAGAAATCACCCCACTATCATAACTTTTTAAAAAAAAAAAACAATAAAAAAAAAGAGGGTTCAGATAGGATAAAAATTGTAAAAGAGAAATAACTTACCCATACTAGTGAATCATCAATGAGATTTAAACATGGTACCCCGCAAAAAGAAGACTCAGTGAGGTTAATTGGCTGTTGAGCTATTTGCCACCCAATCCCCATTCTATTTTTAACTTACCATGAATCCACCAAGTGAGACGTAACTAATATGCGATAATAAAATAGAGACGATCAGTCGAGATCTTATCGTGTGTTTCTTTAGACTAATATTTACCTGCATATTAAATATATTCTTCCTTGAGAAGTGATCAGCGGCATGCGTTTCTTGGCAGTTGTGAGAGAAGTTGCAATCGCTTTGTTGTATAAAGGGGCTATGGTACAGTTTATGTGTATAAATATGATACAAATATATAGAAAGATATATTAGGTCAGGTTTAAAAAGGGAAGAGGCATACAAAAATATCAAAGGAAAAAAAAAAAAAAAAAAAAAAAAAAAAAAAAAAAGAGGGGAATGAGGGGGGAAAAAGAAAGTTTTTTTTTTTCCAATCGCCTATTTTTATTTTTCAAATCCAGTCATGAAACCAAGAAAAAAAAAATGTCGTTTGAGACTGCAGTAGCCAACACTAAAAAACGATAGTAGCCACGTGAGAAGGTATGATACACAGACACACACACACAAGCATTTTGGCCTTGTTGCGCCCTTCAACACATACCTCACCTTTGAATTGATTGGTCATCAAAAAATACACTGATATCTTGGGAAAGGGAATACCCATCCCAAAAGTCGGGAGTCGCAACGTCAGTAATGGGAACATCATTTGTTGATCAGGAACGCACATGTATCATATATACACATATTATATAGATATAGATATAGATATAGATATATTGGGTGTATTTGGCTTTATAAACGAAGATGATTTGCTTTGATCCCCTCTCTTCCCTTCCAGACTTACTTATATGCATTGGGCGCTATTTGAAAAAATCCCACCACTCAGGTCAATGATCGACTCGTCCCCCCTGATAACTTAAAAAAAAGGTGTAACCTGAAAATAATACCGGTAATGGGAAAAATAATTCCCCTTTATTTTTGTTTCTTTTTTCTTTCTCTCTCTCTCTATTTTTTTTTTTTTTTTTGAGAACTAAACCTCAATGTCCACAACAACCGTTACCCATACTGTCGAACAACAGCAACAACAACAGGATGTCGAGTTACAACAAGTGTCTCTTCGACGTGGCCATTCCACATCTTACGTAGAACATAATGGTCAGTTATTACAGCATCGCCATCCGCTTCACCATCCAACAAGATCGGAAGAGGAACTTACTGGTGGCAGCGGAGTCCAGGCAGCGCCACACCAAGATCCCTTGTTTTTAGGCACGAGCAAGAAAACCGAAGATGATTTGAAGAACTTGAAGAAACAAGGCAGCTCAAAGAAAGTGCGACAATTTTACCGCGAACAAAACAACTTGATTGATGATATGTTGGGACCATTGAATCCTTTGAATGAAGAAGAGCAAGAAAAGCAACTATTAAAGGTAAGGGAAAAAAAAAAAGGAGCGGGACAAGCGATATGCATCATACAACTCACACTTACAGTTCTCTTACCGTAGTTGAAAATAGCGGTATATGGGTCTGTGGTGGCGAATATTATTTTGTTTGCTCTTCAATTGGTGGCCGCCATCACTTCCGGATCGTTATCTATCTTTGCTACTATGGCCGATGCTTTCATGGATCTTCTAAGCTCCGTGGTGCTCATGTGGGCTTCTCGACAAGCAGCTCGACCCAATCTTAATAAATACCCTGCAGTAAGAGCAAATTCAAAAAATTAGGGACGAAATGAGTGATCTGAATTTTTTAGTTCTTACTTTTAGGGTAAAGCAAGAATGGAAACTGCAGGTATTATCGTGTTCTCCTGTTTGATGGGTTGTGTGGCGTTGTTTTTGATTGTAAGAAGATTTATTACTGTTTGTGTTTCGTCATTCCTTGTTCTTCTTCTCACGGGCGTTTTTTTTTTTTGTTTTTGTTTTTTGTAGATTGAATCGGGGCAAAAATTAGCGTCCAACGATGCAGAACCAGATCTTTCTCCCGTAGCTATAGCTATGGTAGCAACCGCTTTAGGTAAAAGAAGAAAAATGGACTTATGTCAGGGAGGATTGCTTATTATCTATATGTAAATTTATATATATAGCCGTAAAATTATTATTGTATATCTATTGTGTTTCCTTATCTCATCATTCATCCGCCAAGGTGTTGGCACAAGACCATCGGAACGATCTACTTGTGAATGCGTTGGGTCTTCTGACTGGGATCATTGGGACAAGATTGGCTTCCTGGGTGGATCCAGCGGGGTGTATCTTGATTGCGCTTATCATTTTGATTAGCTGGATCAATACTCTTATCGGTATGTGATACAAAAAAAGACAATAATCACTTCGATCGATCGTTGCTCTAACAGAATGAAATATAGAAAATATTCAATTGATTGTTGGAAAAAGCGCAGACGTGGGATTTTTACAAAGGATGACTTATATTGGTAAGTCAGAGAAAGTAAAGAAAAAGACCATGATTTCATAATTTGTATGACAACTGATCTTTTTGATGATAGCATTGACTCACCCCGGAGTCCGTCAAGTGGATACCTGTCGGGCGTATTTTGCTGGGAACAATTTATTTGTCGAGGTGGATATTGTACTTCCTCCTGATATGCCGCTCTCTGAATCTCACGATATTGGAGAAGCCCTTCAGATCAAATTGGAATCTTTACCGAATGTTGAACGAGCCTTTGTTCATGCAGATTATGAAACGTCACATAAACCTGAAGTAAGTATTCTACGATGAAATGAAATCAATCGCTTTACTCACTTGTTTTTATTGTTATTATTATGTGAGTAGCATCAAAAGTCAAAGTAGAATATCATTTATCTGACTAGTTTCATTTTATGTGTGTCACGAGCCTATTCATTTGCGGCGGCATCCCTACTAATTGACGTCAAGGACCAAGTTGGAATTATATTTATAGTTTATCAAAATAAAAAAAATCTTCTTGTCTTCTTTTCTCTTTTTGTCTCTCCTTTCCTTTTATTTTGTTACATATTATTACATATCTTCGACTTTTTCATATATATATATTCACTGTCTCATATAGTATTTGTCGTATCTCAATGGCAACAATTTGTTCAAGACCACCATCTTCATTGTCATCTATTGATGCTATTGGAAAAGGTAAATCAAACGATGGGAAAGGTAGAAAATATGAGCAATGGATGATCCTTACTGGCTACTTTATTTTTGAAAAATAGACCTTTTGACGACTCTGCTGACCAGTTTGTCTCTAGAATTATGCATTCCGATTTTCCTCGATCATAATATTGACGTATTTCGCTGGCTGGGAATGAAAGCTGCTGATGATTTTGCTGCTATTGGTATCGAGTCATATCAAGTGTGTCAACAATTGGCCCTCTTCACTTGTGCACTTGGCAGGCATTTAAATGGTCTCCCACCTTTATCAAATCAAGAAGACAACATGATTGATGATGATAGTAAGTAAAGGGAAAGGGGAAAGGGGGTGTTACTATGTGCACGAGCGGGGTTTTGAATAAATGCTATGATTTCATAAACGATGTTTTTTCCTGATCCGCCTTCTTTTTTTATTTAGCAAATAATCAACTCGAAAAAACTATTCAGAATGCAGTTGCAGTATTTGAACAGTATACTCATTCCCCATCTTCAACATCTCCAAATCTACAATCACACCAACAACAAAAATCTATACGCTGGTCGTCTACTTTGTCTGTTTCCGATGACCATGCTTCTGCCGTACCTTCTTCATCCATGCCACATCCTCAACTTACATCCTCGCCCCAGCAAACTCCGCCTCCTCCTTCCTACAATGATGGAAATAATAGTAGGAAAGTCAGCAAAGCAACTGGATTAATAAAACGGCTTTCACTCCGTCAACGATCACGACCCATGTCTATGCCCGCCCAATTGTATTCATCCACACCGCCACCACCGAACAACGATACCCATCTTCACGAACAGCACCAGCAAAATATATCCAGCACACGTCTTCATAATTTATCAACACAACAAAGGGATAATAGCTCGATACCACGGCCGCGTACATGTCCAATAGAAGCACAAGAACAACAACAACGACAACTACAGCAGCAACAGCAGCAACGGGATCAGTATTTGCGGAAACGATGGGAGAAATGCCGATCTTGTGTAATTTTGCCGAGAGAAGAGGAAGGACGAGAGGAACTGCCGGAATATTACTGCACAGTGTACAAGATGGGCCATGTGTATGTAAAACGGGAAATGGATACGCCTTCAGCAAAAAGCCGCCACCGCGCATGGAAAAAAATGTATGTGGAACTCTGGGGTACCATGCTTCGATTTTATCCACCAAAATCAACAAAGCACCGCTCTTCGTCTTTTTACTATGGCAGCAAAGGGGGATTTTTACCGCCACCACCGCATTATTTAGCCGAGGACGACGATACGCCACTTGCTTCCTTCTTACAGCCCCCTCGTATACGCACCTTCTCGTCCACTACGGCATCTTCATCATCATCATCTTCGTCCTCTTCTTCTTCTTCTGTAGCTGCCTCTCCCATTGCCATTGCTACCAATGCAACTTACAACTTTATTCGTCGATCATCACGCTACAATCAATGTTCTTCTCCTTTGGATACCATCAGCCTTGCGCGTGCCGAAGCATCGCGTGCTTGGGATTATGTGAAACGACCAAATGCCTTACGATTGATCACCTATCAGGGACCTCGGCTTTTGCTTCGATTGCCTTCTCATATGGAAATGATTTCTTGGATTGAACACTTGCAAGCAGGTAAAACACCTAGGGACGAGGAATGTAGATGAGATAGGAACTAACCCTTTTTTTTTTTTTTTTTTTTTTTTTTTTTTTTTTTTTTTTTTTTTTTTTTTTTTTTTTTTGGTAGCCATCAATATCTCCCTGGATTTGGAACTTCGTCCGATGCCCAAATTCATGACTTTGCCTACCCGTTTTTCTGCCACTACTGCTAATAATCCACGTGCTCTTCAAATGGAACGTGCTAGGGAACAACGCTTTAGGGATCAGTATGAAATATTGATCTGATGTCTCTCTCTTCACCCACCTACCTCCTCTCTCTCTCTCTCTCTCTCTCTTTATATCTTCTCTCCTTCCTACCTTCCTCCCACCCATCCACTATATACTTCAGTTATAGTTTTATATAGCTTTTACAATATCAATAAAAATCAAAAAAAATTACATCTTAATTATTTTTTTCCCATCGCGTGGTTGTTTGGTTTTAGTCTCCTTATCTTCCAGCTGAAAGTTTGCAAATAAGGGGACGGGAATTTGGTTTCTTTCAAGCGCTGTGTCTGATTGGTGTGAAATCATTTAACACAGAGTCGGAAATTCAAATGATTTTGGCGTTGGTATAACTCCTCTGTCCTTTTTTTTTTCTCCTCTCTTTTTTCTTTTGCAACTCTTTTTTTTTTCTAAAAAAACCAACACATCTTTTTCCTCAAATCTTGTATCTTCAACAAACAAATAGTATACAAAAATGGCCCCTTCAACTACTGCTGCTACTACCAAAGCCAAAAAAGCTGATCACCCTCCTGTAATGATAACAAAAAAGAAAACGATGAATTAGTGTGTTGGATGAAAACTGGAAAAACTGACTTTCCTTTGTTTTTTTAATTAGTACGAAGATATGATCAAAGGTAAGAATTGAAATAACAGCTCACAAAGGTTTCTCAAGCGGAAAATGCGTGTGCGTGTTGTGAAAAAAAAAGTTGACTCGGGAATATTATCTCATCGAAAAAAAAAACTTTTTACTTTTAATTAGCCGCGATTCTTGCCTTGAAGGAACGTCTTGGAAGCTCTCGTCCTGCCATCAAGAAATATATTATTGCTAATTACTCTGTCAGCCCTGGAGTTCACTTTGATACTCAAATCTCTGCTGCCATCAAGCGTGGAACTGCAAAGGGTATCTATACCCGTCCTAAAGGTAAGAAAGAAAAATATTCTCTTCTGTTTGGTTTTGTGGGTGAAAAACGCGTATTCTGTGTCGAGGGAGGTGGGGATAGGTGAAATGAAATAATCTTACGGTTTATTTTCTTTTAGGCCCTTCCGGACCTGTCAAGTTGGTGAAGCCTGAAAAGAAATCCGAAGAAAAGAAGAAGGCCTCTCCTGTCAAGAAGGCTGCTGCTACCAAAAAGGCTGCTCCCAAGAAAGCTGCTGCTCCTGCTAAGAAGGCTGCTCCCGTAAAGAAGGCTGCTGCTACCAAGAAAGCTGCTCCCAAGAAGGCTGCTGCTCCCGCCAAGAAGGCTGCTGCTCCCAAGAAGGCTACCACCACCAAAAAAGCCCCCACCAAGAAGTCTACTACCTCAAAAGCCAATGTGAAGGCCCCCACAAAGAAGGCCGCGGCATCCACCACCAAGCGGGCTAGCAAGCGATCCACCAAGGCTTAGATTTATATCTTCCGTCTCCCTTCCATAATATCATTCATCGTTCATCCTTTTCTTTACTTTTTTTACTATTATCATTACTTCTTTTTTTTACTTTATGATTCCATTTCCACTTGCCTCTTTAAAAAAATCGGTTGGGTTTCTGCCTTTCCTTTTTTTTGTTGAAATATCTCTACCCCTCCTTTTCCCCTTTTATTAGTCGTCCATAGTTTTATATATTCTCTCTTCTGTACAGTCAATAAACATCGGTTTTTTTTATTATTATTATTATTATTATTATTATTATTGCTATTCGATTGTCAAATGCCTCAATAAACTCGAATTCTCAAAAAAAAAATTACACGGGTTAGGTGTGTTTACGCGCTTAAAATGTTTGGCGTGACAAAAAAAAAAAAGGGTCGGTTGCGGAGATTGGCTCGGGAAAAAAATGAATATGCCGCGCTTAGAGGAAGGTTACTTTTTTATTTTTTTAAGGTAAGCGCGACAAGCCTTTTTTCAATAGGCGCGACAGGATTCGAAAAAAAAAAACCGACAGCGTGTTCTTCAACTCTCTTTCATTTACTTCTATTTATTATACTGTTCAAGTCTTACACAAAAATTATGTTCCAGAAGTAAATAAATAAAACATGTATCAGGTTCATATTACTCGATAAGATATTATATTTTTATTGATATACTACCAAGCATTTTCAACATTAAACCAGAGTGGTCAGAATTTACAACTTGCAAGCAAGCGCCAAATAGTTTATTTGAAAAAATCGATCATTCTATCACCTACTACTACTAGTCATTCTATTTCATACAATGTCCATTAGACAAAAAAAATCTGGATGACCATTTTGTAACCATATAAAAAGTGAATAAATGGCCCCTTGGATAATTTCATATCCAACGAGAGAATATATGACCAGTCTACAAGTCAAGAGATTGACCAGCTGCAGTGAAAATTTTGCTAACCGTGAGCTTTCGAATTCAACTTTTGTCCATCGAAAAAAATATATATCAGGGGATTTTTAGAACACCGCCAATTGACATTCCTTCCAACTTGCTGGAGGTGATTTGACAATTTCAATATCCATGCCCACCTTTAGGGTTCTATGGTATATGTCAACTGACTAGTTAGGCATGATGATGGAGTGCAAATACATATAAAAAAAAAGCGAAAAAAAATGGTATTTTTGAAGATGGATTCAATTGTTATTATTAACGAGGAAAAATAACAATGTGATACAATGTTACTTTTTCTTTATTTAAATATGATGGAATGATGACGATGATTTGTACGGGTATAGTTGTACTTATGCACATAACCATTGTCCTGGTCACACCTCATGACATTTTCTTCTTCACAGTGGAGAATTCATTGATGAATGTTTTATCAATTATTTCCTAGTTCGGTAATAAAAAAAAAAAGTTGGATGACAGTGGCTTCATATAGTTGATAAATCACCCAATCATCAGTAAATCACATGTCGGTGCGTGCATTAATGTTCTTGTTGAATCCCAGGTTTTCCCATAAAGAAATTTCTTGTAAATACACTGACAAAAAAAAAGAGCATAATAATCCCACTCCTTTCAAAGGATTGACATTTGCTCCAAAGCGACTTTTCTCACACATTCAACGTCATGTATGCCTTTTCTTTTAATGACGGAAGTGTTGGTCGGAAGCTGAAATTAATAAACTTGCATTACTAAGGATGATGAGGTTGCAATATAGTTTTGCCCCAATGGTCATTCAATGAGGTCATCTGTTTCAGTTCAGGGAACTCGGTGTTATGAGCAAGACAAATGATTTCAGTATCCAATGAAAACCAGATTTTTCATCTTCAACTCCGCTTCCTTTTCTTTTTTTTTGGCGAATTTAAATCGGCGTCCCCTTTTTTTTTACCTCTTTTTTTTTTCTTGCTCCTTCGTTTATTATTTTCCTGATATCATCATCAATCACTTCGTCAATCTATCAATAACAACATGCCTCATCAGACAGCTACTCTTTATATTACTGACCTGGACGAAAGGGTGACGGAAAAGATGCTTTGCGACATATTCTCCACGATCTCACCCGTCAATACTGTGACAATCAACGTAAGTTGACAGTTTTTGTTGGTTTTGGAACAAATAGTCTAGACAATAGGGGGAGCGAACTTTTCGTGGGTGAAGTGATATTTGTATGTAGGATGACTCCATTATACATACAAATATGCCAGTAAGATGGAGTGGGTGTGATTGATCTAATCTTATCATTGATGGTGTAGCCTTCATTTTATCAAACTAAATATAGCTACTTAGTGTCATCGGGAAGTTAACTCTTTTTTTTCTTCGCTTTTTGCGTTTTCCTTATACGATATAGACTCAAAATCAAACAGGACTTGTCGAATTCCATGAACGTCAAGGTGCTGAACAAACATTACATGCAATGGATGGAAGAAGTATTTTTGGCAAGGTAAGTAGGAAAGACAAGTAATTAAAATTACTTATGCAAAAAATTAACTCAACCTTCTTTATAAATTAATATAGAAAATCCATATTCATTGGTCCAATCAAGTCAAGAAACAGCAGCATTATTACACCATTCTTGTAAATGATTTGGCCCGAGAAATGACTTCGTCCAAATTAAAAACGGCATTTGAGGCTTACTCACCAAGGTAAAGTAAAGATCATGACGGACTGTGGTTTTTCCTTTTTTTGACCTTTTTTTATTTTATTTTGGTTTGTGTTAGGCACGTGGAAGTCATTGTCGATACAACAACTACCGACACTGGGGATTTTAAAAACAAAAGCTATGGGTTGATTGATTTTGATCATAAAGAAGAAGCTGAAAAGGCAATGTTGGAAATGGATGGTCATGGTTTACCTTCTCCTATACGATGTAGCTGGGCCAATCATCATGTTTTGGATACTATTGCCACTACAGGTACCTTTATCACCGCTCCCTCCACGCCTACAACACCGTCTGCACCACCCACACCCTCTTTTTCTACCGCTCCTACGCATCCCTCCACCGCCTGTCGTGTCACATCTAATAATATGTCGTACGAACAAATTTTTGCCCAAACATTACCTTACAACACAACCATCTGTGTGGAAAACCTACCAGATGGTGTATCCGGTAAGCCCCCTTACAAACCTTTTTTTTATTATTATAACCAGTGACTAATCCCCTGCTTTATCTATTTATTATAGAGCAAGATCTTATTCCTCACTTCCAACAATATGGTTATGTGTCTCACATTGAAATGAATGATCATGGCGCCATCATAAAGTAAGTTGTCAACCCAGAAGTAGGCTTATCTCGGATACTCATATATATCTTTGTGTTTAGATTGGACACACATGCTAATGCGAGCACGGCCATCTTCGCACTGCAGGGATTCAAGATAGAAGGTCAAGCCATTGAATTAAGCTGGGGTACTCACGTCACCACCAATGATCATCCTGCCATGAACTATGCCACCATATCAACGACCGTTCCCGCAGCAGCCCTCACCAATACCACGGCGACTATGAACAGCAACAACAACAGCGGCAGCAACAACAATATCAGCAGCAGCATAGGTTCCGGTGCCATATCTATTGGTAGCAATAATGCCACTACATCCCAAGAATCATGGCGCTTCCAACCTAATTTGAATGGTTCCGGCTATTACGATCTACTCACTATGCGACCCCCTGCTCCCGTTGCTGGCTCACCCCATTCCGCTGGTGGTAAGGCTGGTCAAGCTATCCATGGATGGAACCAGTACTACCAAAACTACTACAGCGCCGGTCATCAAAATATCTGATTCCCATCACCCTCCCCTCACTCTCATATCACCTCCCCGCCTCCTTTTTTTCTCCATCAGAACTTTATTTTCTACCTTCTTGTACATATGTTCTTTTTTTTTTATTATTATTATACCTTCTTTTTATTTACTGCATCCACCCTACATTTTTTAGTGCCATTTGTTGAATTTTCTTTCCCTTAATTCTAATTTAATAAAGCAATCATTTGAACACAGATACATACGCCATCGAACATGGTGATTATATATATGTCTTCTCTTTATTATTATTATTATTATTATTATTATTATTATTATTATTATTATTATATTATTATTATTATACCAGACACAAAAAATAAAAACGAAAATAACGAACTTCATATATACGGCTTAAGCGGTCTAGTGGAGGTTACGCTGGAAGTACATCTAGGTTGATTGATATGAAGAGTAGAGAGGGAGGGTAGGGCACGTAGTCGTAGATATGCTAGAATGTAGTGTAATATTCTTTAATAGTGGGCAAATATATGTACAGCCAGACCTGGATTCATCTATATGATTGGTCGGGCAGGAATAGTGCCATCTTTGATAGTAAATGATTTAAGGCTGTGAACCTGTCCATGGATATTTAGAAGAAAAAGGGGGAATAAATTAGAGAGCAAGTGTTTTATAGGACGCTCACAAAACAGCTATAACAACTACAGTTTTATTAGTAAATGGGTCGAGGGTATTTAAGAAAATGATATATTTTATTAAAACATATTGGTAGATTCTGCTACTAATGGCGAGGGGTTCATTGTAACAAGGGAAGAATCTACTGAAGGAAGCATGAAGGAGACTAATGTGAAATTTGAAGAAGTGCTAAACTGAACTAATTGGATGACTGTAAAATGGGAGCTACTATATTGCGCAGGTTGTGAGAAATACTACAAAGTGGTATGCTTTATTGAATCATAACAATTGTTAAACCTAATGTAAAAGGTATAACGGTATGAAACTGATCTCTTGCGCAAGACATGAGAGAGATTATTGGGATATTTTTAATTGCTGCAAGTAAAAAGAGACGTGTTTTATTCAATACAGAGACAAACTATGGACAAACCAACACTAATCTAAGCTAATAAAGACTCAAAAAAGCCGACTAACGGTGATTCTAAATCCTAGATCCAAAATAAAAGAGTATCCCCATGCATCTTGTAATCCTTGATCTGAAAACCCTTCTATAATAGTCCTAATGCTAATACAAGTCCAACATAACCCCATAGGAGTTGAATGATGAAGGAAAAATGAGGGAAAAGAAAGAGAGCAAAAAAATAAAAAATAAAAATTGGGGCGGAAATAAAAATACACGTGGGCGGGACTTGAAAAGCGCTCGTCTTTTTTTTTTGGGATCAAAAACCAACCCTCTCTTCATTTTAAACCAGATTGTAATTCACCATAGCATATCTTATCCCATGTTATATTTACTATACAACAACATACCACAAACGCTCACAGACATATGCACACAGACGCACATATTTCTGGTTGCCCCACGCTTAGATATGCCCCATAGTATTACCATTAGACTAGAATAGTTCATATTTACCTCTGAATAAAAGATGTGTTGTATTTTCCTACCATGTACCTTTTTTCCGCTTCACCTTTACTACCATATTACGCGGCTAACTGTTAAAAGCTCCTTGACATTTTCCGTGAGACGCAATTTTTCAAGTTCTTGCTGAATTGTACCATCCATTGATACACATACACACATACATACACACCCAACAGTTTCAAATAAAAATGAATTGTATAGTTTTTTATTCATCATTACTATAAAAAAAAAGCATACTAACTAATAGAAAACAAACGGGAAAAAAAGAAAGGGGAAATGGTCTAGTACTGTACTTTGTATATATAATAGTAATAAAAATAATAAAAGAGAGGAGTAAATAATAATAATACTAAAGAAATAAAACGAATATAAAAAAAAAGGATGATGAGAGGAAGTGGACAGAATGAATTGACCTAATATGTGTGTGTCAAAACAAAAACAAAACCAATAATGTGCGAAGTCTTGATCTTGCTTTTGTTTTCGACGCGGGGGGAAGGTCAATTATGATATAGATGGAGAGTGGTTTATGAGTCTAAAGGGGGGTCCTCCTTGTTGATTTCAGGTGTTGATACAGAATGTGCCGAATGGCCATTGGTTTGATGAACCAGAGGAGGTGATGAATCCAGTCGATCATTCTTTTCCGCTGGAACTACTGGAGTAACGTCGGTTTCAACAGATTTATCGTCGATTCCATTGGCTTGTTCGTCCTTCGTACCTTCAGACCTGTGTTGCTCATCGTCATCCTTTACCATCACAGCCGCATCTGACATAGATTCGTCTTGTTGTTCATGAATATCCTCTTCCTTCGTTGATGTATCAAGCGGTACGTCTTTCATCGGCACGTCAAAGTCGTTGGCAGGCTGTCCATCCTTAGCCACCACCGGTGCGTTGATATCAATGTCCACGCTGGTCACGCTAGTATCATCCACTGTGGTCGCCTTTACTTCACCTGGCACTTGCATATCATCGTCGTCAGTAGGCTGTTCGTCATTGGCTACGACCGCCGTATTTGGTGTACTGTCCACTTCGTCTTTCATTTGCACGTCATTGTCGGTAGGCTGTTCATCCTTCGTCACCTGTGTCGAGTTGATATCGTTGACTGAGCTGACCACTGCCGCCTCCTCTGTTTCCACCTGACTTTCTTTTTGCTGTTCTTTGATATCACCTGTCATCGTCGATTGTACCTCTTGCTTTGTATCATCGTCATCGCCTGCGGTAACGGAAGTTGTTGGAATGTCAGAAGGAGGAGACATGTCGTCGTTGTTATCATCTTGTTGGTGCTGTTCATCTTCACCAAGTGAGGAGGATGCTTTCGCCGCTGCTGCACGAGTGGGTCGACGACCAGATGCTGGGGCAATCGCTGATGTTTTTCGTTGTCGAGTGCGTCGAGGGGCAGGTGGTTTCCTTTCTGTTGGTGCTTTTCGTTTCCGTGGTTCGGATGTCTGGTCCCGCATACAGGCCGCAATCACCCTTCGCAATCGCATCCCAATATCAGCTTTTGATGGCCAGACAAATGTCTAAACAGGAATTGGAGTAAGAATCAATATCAATTTTTTAATTTGATTTTATTTTTTGTATAGAGGAGTCACTTACGGTTTGGTCACAGGTTTCTTCATCCTCTTTTTCATGATCTGGTTCGGCCATTTCCTTCTCCATTGACGTCGAATCCCCTGATTCCTTTGCATCGTCCTTGACCTCAGGTTCCTTCGTTTGGTCTTTCACATCAGGTTCCAACCCAGTGTCACCATCTTCCTCGTCAACATCATCGTCCATATCGTATTCATCATTCTTGTCATTCGATGCGTTGGTATCTTCATCTTGGTCCAGATACTTTTTAGCAGAAAAACAGAATTCAGGGTCGTTTCGAATATCGAGGTATCTATTGTTCCACAAAAACAACAGATAATAAGAATCATCAAGATAAATTTAACTGGCACCAAACCACAACACACATATTATCTTCCTCTTTTTCTTATAACTTACTGCTGATAGCCATGTTTACAGATCCCAAGCATCAAATCACGATCCTCATTCTTGCCCCACCATTTTGCAGGTTGTGCACCAGTGACTTCGGGAACTTGCATGTTCTTGGCATCATTCCAATTCTTGGGTAAAATCTTATCACGAATGTTATGAAGCATTTGAATTCGAAGCAAAAGATTTCGTCCTGAATATATATATATATAAAAAGCATCATCATGAGTTATATTATTTTTCCATCAGACAGAAGAAAAAAACGGGGATAGAATTACCTTTACGTCCAATACGGTCAAGATAATCATCGGTAGCATCCACAAGGAAGGATCGGAATTCAGCAGTTTGCTTCTTGTTGGCGTTCTTATAAGGTACCGTAAAGTCATCAACCACTTCATCTTTGGTATCGGCTTGCAAAAGTTGATCGATATCTTCCGCCAATTTCTTGTCTTCGTCGGTTTTCTTGTCTATGGTTGGGAGTAAATGTCGCATCAACGCTCGTGTCACCGCCTTCAGGTCCTTTTCAGATCGACGAGGAAAGTCCACTTGCATTTTCTGCCAAGCACCATAACCGAATACCATCAACTTGCGTTCGTACTTGGTTTTTTCAGAGAGTGTCCAAAGTCGTACAGTTCGATCACGAGCAGCTGAAGCAGCCGTTGAAGCAGCCGCGCCACGGCCTCGACCACCGCGTCCACCACGCCCGCCACGTCTTCCACCACGTCCACCCCTTGATGATGATGATGATGATGCTGATGGTGTCGGGGAGGATCCTATGATTTTGCGCCCCCGTCGAGTTGTAATGGCGGCTTCCGGTGCATCTACTTCTTGGTCATCCTCGTCTTCTTCGTCTTCTTCGTATGCTGCATCCGAGTTATCGCCCTCATTGTCCGAGTAGTTGCTGTCGATGTTTTTGGTGCCAAAGCGTTGAACGGTGCGTCGTCGACGTGGTGATAAGAGAATCAACTTGTTTTTTTCTTCAGGTATCTCGGTCGTGTCAATATTTGCCTTGGCCGCCCATTTTTCCCAAAAGTCCGGATCGTCCAACTCTACGCCATCTACATCACCCGCGCCTGCCGAGAAGGTCGCCTTGGAGAATACTGAGCCTTGTTCGTTGCCTTCGTGCTTGATCACCTTGGTACGACGTTCCAAAATTTGGTCAATATCTTCTTCACAAAATTGAGTACTAAAAAGAGAGTTACAAAGGAAGGTGGTGAGTATGAAAATTAAATTTATCTCCGTCTTGTGAATGGTATCTAGGTACGGAGAGCTTGTTTACCTTGCTTCATCGTCCAACATAGCTCCGTAGGCACCTTTTTTCAATAGGTTTTCGATTTCTTGTTTAGTCAATTCATGTTTGTTTGGTTGACCATTATCAGGTTCACCAGTGGGTCCAGATCTCGACATAACAGCTTTATCAAGGCCCAATTTCATACCAGCTCGGTCAAACATATCTTTTTCGTAAGTGTTCGCACAAATCAACCGGTAAATCTAGGAAGACATGAAAGGGTGGTTAGCTTACCAAATAAATATAAATACATTATCACAAATACTTTTATCTCTTACCTGGACTGGCTTTGTTTGGCCAATACGATGGCAACGTGCTTGGGCTTGTAAATCGTTTTGCGGATTCCAGTCACTGTCAAAAATAATACATGTATCGGCAGCCTACATATACAGAAAAGGATGACATTGTTTTAGTATCTAGTGAATTTCAATGGAAGGAATGGGGGTACTTACAGTCAAATTAATGCCAACGCCACCGGCCCGAGTACACAACAAAAACACAAAGGATTCTTCAATAGGTAAAGTCGAGAACCTATCAATAGCAGCTTGACGTTGATCACCAGGTACAGAGCCATCAATACGTTCAAAAGCATATTTGCGTCTTCGGAGGTAGTCGGACAAAATATCCAAACAGCTACGAAAACAAAGCAAAAAAAGGCCACCAGATTTAATGATAAGCATGATAAGCATGAAGTGATAATAAAATATTTCGTATCATTGTTGTCAACTTACCTTGTAAACTGAGAGAAGATCAAAACTTTGTGGTTTCCAAGAATGAGCTTCTTCAAAAGTTTGTCAATAAGTACCTAAACAAATATATTAAGATTAGTCTAACCATCATCAATTTATTTTCTTTGACTTTACCAGTTTGCCGGAGGAATTCACAAGACAAGAAAATTGATCTTGAGGAGTTTGAGCGTTGCATTCAGACACGATGACTTCTTCCGCACCTTCCAATAAATAAGGATGGATACAACATTTTCGCAATTGCATCATGATATTTCGAAGATGAGGCATTTCCTTGTTTGCTACACAAAAAAAACACAGTCAGTTTATCACCATTTACACACAGACATTTTGATCGCTTACTTTTTGCACCTTTCCTCAGGAAACTGAAGTTCTTTTCCAGAATAGCACGATACCACTTCTTTTGAGGATTGGTCAATTCAACTTCCACCACTGTTTCTTCCTTAACCGGGATCGTTTTTTCAACATCTTCCTTGAATCGGCGTAACATGATGGGCTTCAATAGAGCTTGCAGTTTTTCGACCTGTGCGGCTGATTGTAAAGATCCATATTCGGAGAAGAAATAATTTTCATCGCTAAAGACATCGGGTTGCATAAAATTGAGTAGACTATAAAGTTCGTCCAGATTATTTTGCAATGGGGTTCCTATCAGCAAAGACAACATCAAAATATTTTTTAGTATACATTTTCTGAGCATAAGAGTATTTTAAAGGAAATCAGTACCTGTCAAAAGCAGCTTGTGTTCAATGTAGAAGGTTCTCAAAATTTCGAGTACTTTGGATTGCTACAAATAAAACGCATGAAAACTTTATTAGTCATCGCATCGTAATATAGCTGTTTTCAATTTCTATATCCTACCTTATTCTTTAAGCGATGAGCTTCGTCAAATACACCACATTTCCAATGAATCTTGCTAAGTAAAGGAGCACTAGAAGAAGCCTATGATAAAATCACGAACAAAAAAACCATCCATTCAATATACTGATTTTGCCCGATTTTTCATTTTTTACCATTTCGTAGGTTGTAATAAGCACATCAAATTTATAGCGGTCGGGGATATTGTTGCTGTCATGGTCCTTGTAATAAAATTCAGTATCGACAATAAGATTTCGCGCCATGTTACTTCCACGATAATCAATCACATTCAGGTCTGTCCATGCCTTGAATGCTCGTTCCCAATGAGGAATTGCTAAATAGCGTAAAAGTATATGTGAGTAAAATACAACTCGGTTTTTCTTTCGTTTTTTTTTCCCTTACTCGATAATGGGGCTACAATAAGGAATGGACCTTTGATTCCAAGAATATGGTAGATATCGTTGAGCAATGCCACGGATTGAACAGTTTTACCTATTTTAGCGAAGAAGAAAAATCAGACAATGAACGATTTTCTATCGTTCCTTTCCCTTTCTCTTTGTCCTTGTCATCTTACCAAGACCCATTTCGTCCGCCAAAATACAAGATCTGGCGCCGTAATAGCAGAAGCGTAACCAATTCAATCCTTCCAATTGATAAGAACGTAATTCATTTCCATATCGATATCTATGTAAAATGAAATATGAAAAGAGGTCAGACTCAGGTTAAATTCACATGAGCATTGCTAATGAAAAACCAAAACTTACGCAGGTGAGCGATCATATTTCATAAACTGAGCAAGCATAGGACGAGGTGGTGATGGTTTGAGCTTGACGTCTGTAATAATACGTCTTTCAGTGAATTCTTCAATTTTGTGTTCATCGATCTAAAGAGAATAAAAAAAAAATGATTAGAACGCAACCCTATCTTTTTTTTTTCAAGTGATTTACCTTCTCCACATCGTCTTCTTTTTCCCAAGTACAATGATCATAGAATTGAGCGTTCCATTTGCAAAGATAAAAGATCTTGAGTTCACCAGTTTCCGGATCTTCCAATTCACCTTCATCCACCACACGATCCAATTTAAGGTTTTCACGGAAATCTTCCCCTTTTTCACCATCTTCTTCCCATTTCTTGAGGAATTTCTTGACGCGATGCTTGCCTAAATGCTCGGCCTCGATTTGTTCAATAGGCACCCAGTCCACATGATGGAAACTTGTGTTCTAGATTACGATATAGAAGGAAAGGAAAAAGAGATGAAGTTAAACAAAAAATCCTATTGATTTGACGCGATTTTGTAATTTCTTCAGATGATGTTTGATGTTTACCTTATACTTGATTAATAGTTCTTCATCGCCAGTTTCAGGGTTTTGACGATAATCTAACATACGTTCAAATTCCTAGTAGTATAAAAATATATAAAAAGTGAGTAGAAAGGAAAATGTGATTTCATGAATTATTTTTACCTTTGTTCCCATAGGAATAACGACACTTTCTTCTTCATCGGACCCATTTTTCTTTCGTTTCTTGGTGCCTTCATCGTCGCTTTCTTCTTCGAGGTCATCATCATTTGCTTCAGGAGATGATTCTTCCGACAAAGCCTGTTAACATAAAGAATTCAATGAATTTTTTTTTTAAAAAAAAAGGGGATTAACATGTGGAAACTTACGAGATCTTCTTCATCAGAGGACTCTTCATACAGAGGTTTTCTTTTCTTGGTTGCCCGACCAGATCGCCTTGTAGGTTGAGGAGGATGTTGTTGAAGATGATGATATTGAAACTGTTGTTGTTGGTGTTGTTGAGGATACCCAGCACCGGGAGGGAAAGGTCTAAACTGATGTTGGAATTGGTGTTGAGGAGGATGAGGCAGAGGTCGAAATTGAGGATGCTGTTGCTGCTGTTGTTGTTGTTGTTTTTGCTGCTGTTGGTGCTGTTGTTGCTGAATATGATGAGGTGGAGGTGGACGATATTGCATTTGTTGCATTCGAACCATTTGCTGGTATTGGTGCATTCGTTGTTGGTGTAGTTGCACATTCATGCCATTGGTGAATTGAGGAGGAGGAGGTATTTGTTGCATATTGAAGCCTTGAGGAGGAGGAGGTCGAGGCATACTGAATGGAGAAGGCTGATTAGGCATGCCTTGAGGAGGCGGAGGCATACCACCTTGTTGTTGCATCATATTATACATCATCATTCTTTGTTGAGGTGACATTTGTTGCTGAGATTGTTGAGGAGAAGAAGGTTGAGGTTGTTGATACATTGGGCGCTGTTGTTGTTGTTGTTGTTGTTGCTGTGGATATCCTTGAGGTGGTAAGAATCCTTGATTCATATTGTATCCTCCACCGCTGCTACTACTGCCAGAAGAAGGAGGAGGAGCACCCATATAACCGCCCATATATCTTTGAGGAGACGGTTGCTGTTGTTGCATTGGTGGTGAGTCTTGTTGAGGTGGAAATTGCTGTTGTTGTTGAGGAAACTGTTGTGAGGGATAACCGTTAGTAGTATTGGGTCCTTGTGGTGAGTTCATATTCATCATGGTGTTATTCGGTTGTTGTGGCTGCTGTTGAGGTGAAGTTGATTGAGTAGGATTCAGCTGATAGTTACCCTGTTGAGCCATATATGGGTTAAACATTTCGCGTTGGTTTGCCATGGAAGGCTAAAAGTCTCCGGTTTGCTGTGTGTATGAGTTGTCGTTGACGTGTAAAAATATATCTATGAAGTAGAAACAAAAAGATAGCATGTCATTAGTTCAATCAATCAATCTCCTGCCAAACTCTTTCTCTCGTAATAAGATCCTACCCCCCCCCTTCTCCACCACCCCCCAAGAAAAAAAAAAGCGAACAACACGTAATGAGGCTGCTTTTTTCTTTAACACCATATATCAGCATCCTATAGATCCAATATCCCAGCCAGCAGATGTCCGCTAAAATCATCCCCCATCCCCACCACTCTAATCTGCGTTTGTTGCTTTTGATACGTACCGTTTGGACTAATCAATAAAAGTAGGAGTAATAACAACAAAAATAAATAGATAAAAACAGTTAGTTAATACTAGGTCAAATATTGGTCTCATATGTATATATCGTTACTTACTTTAGGCTTGTCAAAGGAGAAGGATGATCCAACAATAGAGTAGGGCACAAGAAAAAAAAAAGAAGCTAGGGACAAAATCGCACTATTTCGCCAATGGCTTCCTTAGTTCTTCAAGATAAAGAGGGAGAGAATCAAAAATAGAAATCAATCAAAAATATAAACAAAGGAAGGACGTCAAGGAAGAGAAAATGAATCACAGAATTCTTCCAAGTGTTTATAAAATCAATAAAGATATCAAAAAGAAAAGAGAAAAGAAAGGCAAAAAAAAAAGAGAGAGAGAGAGAAAGAGAGAGAGAGGAGAGAGTAAGAAAAAAAGAAAGAAAAATGGCTCAGTTTTTTTAAGAAAAAAAAAGGCAGACAATAAAATTTTTTGGGTTGTTGGTCGATTTAATTAGCGACTCCTATTGGCCCATCTATCTTTTCGTTGGTTGGTTGGTTGATTTTGGGTTATTGTTGTTATGGTGAAATTGTTTATGGTGTTGATACGTTTTCTTCATGTTAGCTTTTTCTATATTTTCATTATTTATTGATGAATACTTCCTTTTCAATTGATTCTATTTGCCATGGAAGACACCATAGCAAAAAAGTAACACCATCATCAAACACATAGCACAGTATATAAAAATGAAGCTTGACTGAGTTTAAACCGAAAAGCACTGGTTTAGTCAGCCTGGGAGGTCATATTGTTTTTTAACGTTTGACAGATTTCTGAAGGAACCATATGCTTTTTTATTTGAAAAACACCATCACATAATACCGATGCATGATTATAAATAAAAACTAAAGTATAATAAACTAATACTGATGCTATGCTAATACTAATACTGTATTGGGGAGAGATAAGTTATGTAAAACTACACTACAATATGACCAGGTGACGAAGTAAATGAGACAAATTTTGATGGTGTTGGTCCGTTCGTGATACGGAACGCCGGCAGCGGAGGTGGTACAGCACTGGTTGGAGTTGGGTGAGCTGGGTTAGACTGCATTAAAGGGGCAGCTTGCGGGTCATACTGTCTCCATGGGGCATAAGATACACTGCTATCTTGTTGTATCACCCTATTTGGCATTGAGTATACTAAAGTGATGGCACTTCCATTCTCATGCTCATTCTATCACTATTCGATAAAACATAAGATTGGTTGTGTTGCTGTTGCTGTGGTTGCTGGAATGGCGCATATATTTTATGTCCACGAAAATTAGAATTGTCACTAAATAATTGTTGTTGCTGTTGGATACAAAACACCGTTCGGTTGTTGTATGACAAGTCGTTAGAAGGCTGATGTGTCTTCCGAATATTGCTGATGATGCATTGATTGGCGTTGATAAGGATCACGATTCGAGGACAAATTTGGTGAAGTGAAGGAAGAAATATCATTAGTTACTGGTTTTCGTTCAGCCCTGAAGGATATATTCTTGGCCTTTATTTCTTCGTTGATCCTTAATGGTTATAATGTATTAAGAAAAGAAAATGATTATGTGAATCTATTCTTCGAATGTATTGTATGCCATCTATCTTACCTCATTGAAGATTACCCGGAATTCTTAAAGGATAGCTTTGAGTTCCAAGTGGAATCACTGATGCTGGTTTTTATTTTTGCAGTACCAATATAAGAGAAGGAGAGGCCATAGTAGAATATTTATCACAATCAGTACTATAAATGAGTTGTTGTTGTCCTGTTTGTCCCAGTACAGTGTCGATCATATTTCCTTGGAATATCAATTGAGAAAAAAAAATTATGCGAGCGGACAAGAAACTTCATATATATACATATGTAAAGATCGAGCGTGACTCAAGTCACAATCCCGACAACCTCCCCCTCCCCTTTTTTTTTCCTTCCTTCTTTCGCTTTTTTCTTTTCACCCACTTATTATTTTAATGTCATCTGCTGCTAATACTCTACAACGCCAATTCAAAGGTAAAAAAAATATTAAAAATAGCATATGGCGATTTTTATTCAACTTGTTGGCTTTTTAGACCTTATTAGATCCCCCGTCCCGGGTTTTGTGGTTGATTTAAAAGACGAGAATATTTTTGAATGGTATATTATCGCTGTTGAAAAAAAAAAAAAAAAAAAAAGTAGCTACTAATTTGTCCTTTCACTTAGGTCTGTTGCTATCATTGGTCTTCCAAAAACTATTTATGAAGGTGGTTATTTTATGGTACTTTGATGCTCTTATGATTCAACAACAACCCACACTCAGAAGCAACCATCTTTTTTTTAAAAAAAAAAAATAGGCCACCATGACTTTCCCTAGTGATTATCCCTTCCATCCTCCTACCTTCCGCTTTGACCGTGAATTTTATCACCCAAACGGTAAAAAATGAAAAGAACAAGTAGTACAAATGGCCCCCTCTCTCTCGCACTCCCTCTTTAACGATATATTTGCGAATCTTGTATAGTATACGACGATGGCAGACTTTGTATATCTATCCTTCATCCTCCAGGCGACGATCCCGTAAGCGGTGAAAAGGCAGAGGTAAGTATAATACCGACACAGCACCGTTACAGACGAATATGTGGGTCCGAATCTCAATGCTTGCCTTTCATTTTATAATAGGAACGATGGAATCCTACTCAGGTAAATCTCAATAAGCTACATAATGTGATAAACTCAATATCTTGTACTAATGATTTGTTTGTTTTTATTATTATTATTCTTTATGGTAGTCTGTTGAAAGTAAGGCTATTGCCTGAGCGATAGCAACACTCAGCGTGTACATAGCTCATATTGTTATTATTTTGTTTTCTTTTTATCTCTAGGTGTCTTAATGTCCATCGTCTCACTATTGGCGGACCCTAACTGCTCAAGTCCAGCCAACGTTGATGCAGGAGTAAGTCACAATAGGTCATCTTCTATACTTCATATAGGAAAATAATTTTATCATTCTTTTTATAGGTGGCATTTAGAAAAGATCGCGAATTGTACGATGGGATCGTGAAACGTGAGTCTGGATAATACATTATACTTTTTTGCTTTTTGCAAACTACACTCCCGTATTTATTATTTATTATTATTACTATTATAGAGCAAGTCGAACTTTCCAAACAAGACATTCCTCCCGGATTCAAGATGCCAACGTCGGAAAAAGATTTTATGATTGCTGCTCCCGTTGAAATAGAAGAAGATGACAACTTGTAAGTCCACATATATTTTTTTCTTCTTGACAATTGACTTTTTTTTTTTTTTTCTTCTTCATATATAGCTGGTACGAATCTTGCGATGAAAGCGATTTGGATGCAGGAGACGATGACGATTTTGAGGAAGACGACGAAGAAGATGATTAGTTTAGTTATTTAGTGGTTTAGTAGCTTTAGTTTTAGGTAGTTACATTTCTTTCCCTTCCCTCCCCTCTTTCCCTTTTTCGTCACCTGTTGAAAACTATACGGTCGTCTTCTCCTTTTTTTTTAAAAAAAAATCCATATATCTTCCTCATTTATTGGTTACTACTGACTCTATGGTTTTATATCCATTCAATAAAGTCGTTATCTATTTATGTGATTCTTTCTTATTTTTGTTGCCTTGATTTTATCGGTCATTTTGTGATTGCAAAAAATTACCATACCATTTCTGTATAAATTTCATTTCATTTCTTAGTGTCCTGCATCTTCCATATTTATATGCATTGTAAATAAATCATGTTGTGTTTTTTAATCAGGACCATTTTACCATACAAGGTATGCGCGTTATTCTAAAACAAACCCAATCATTTTCACTTATAGTCCATAAAAGGTAAATCGAACTATTTAAAAAATGGGTTATATATTACATTTAAATTTCCGGCTAAATTGGGTCGCTTTGTCCGAGTGGTTAAGGAGATGGCCTGCTAAGCCATTGGGCTTTGCCCGCGCGAGTTCGAATCTCGTAGGCGACGCTTCCTTTTTACGTTTTTACTTTTTGAAAGTATGTGCTTATTGCATCTTGTTTTGTTATGGCTAATTTTGGTTATTAGGTCGTAACTGAAGATTGCTTTTGTACGTTTTTATTTTTTTATAATGTGAGGACCAGAACTTTTTAGGGTGAAGTTTAACCCTGCTACGGCTAAAATGGGTGTGAAGCATGTAACACAGTAGTGTTTTTGTAGGTTTTTATATTTTTTTGGGTTGTATAGGGTGTCTCGAGTTATCCTTTAGTATAACTTTTGCTTGTTTAGAGCTTGAAAATAACTTTGTTCTTTAGGCGGAATTTGAAATATCTTGTTCCTGATTCGGACAAAAATAGAATTGATAGTAGTGAGCACCAGAACTTTTGTAGATAATGTCCAACTGTAGAGAAAGTTTATAAAAAATAAACTTGTAAAAGTAAAATAAAATAAAAAAGAAAAGTATTGACCTTTGTTGGTTCAATAAAAATAAGTGTATAACACACAGTAAAAATAAAAAAGGACTTGTAGTCAAAAATAAAAGGAGGTTTCTATGATCCAATAGAAACAGTAGATAATTTGGTGGTGTAATAACCTTTGTACTAAGTTTTATTTGATAAATTGAGAAAACTGAAAAAAACCAAAGAGAAAAGAAAAAGGGTAATAAAAAAGGTGGGCTATTTATACTAAAACATAGAAGAAAATAAGGTAGGTCGAAAGCGAGGCAGGATGAGAATTGAGATGGTCCGAGATCAGAGGTGGTCAGAGGTCAGAGATGGTCAGAGGGTAATACAGTCGTGTCTTTAATCACTAAAATTGCAAAAGCGGCTTCAGGCCGATCCTCGACAACCCTTTGTAGCTTAAATAGAATTGAAAATTAAAGAAGTAATTATACTTGAAAGTCAGGTTGTTATGTATTATTTTCAAAAATGAAACTAATAAGGTCAATAAAATAAATAAAGACTTGGGTCAAGTCAAAAAGAGAAAAATAAATACAATTCAGACTCAGCTGTCAAAGGTTTATGATAAAGTATTACAGAAGTTGGAATAGAGAAAGCCAACAAGCCTTGGGTGGTTTAAAAAAAAAACCTTGATAATGAGTTTATTGGTAAAATAAAAATAGTAATGTAAAGATACCTTTTTTAATAATATTTTCTTTCTTTCTTTGTATTTATACTTTTTTGAATTTTTTTTTTCTGTTGTGGTGAATATTCGCTACTAAATTTAATCGCTGCACTTTTAAAATTCCACCACTCAGCGTTCTGCAGAGCCCTGGATTTGATATGAAGCTCGTAATCTAAAGAAAAAAAAAAAGGGGTTACAATGCCGCCACTTTCGAGTGGTGAGGGGCACTGTTATAAAAAACGACTCACACTCTGTCGATTGCTACCATGATGAAAGGACTATCATGCTCTTCATGTTATACAAAAAAAAAAAAGCTCTTCATGCATGATGCGAAAAAAGACAAGCAACCAACCAGTTTTTTTGGGTGACGGGGATTGAAAATTGAGACGAGTGTTTTTTTTTTTGCACACGGTGTGAAACATATTTCTCCACTCCTTTTCTTTCCGTTTTCTTTTTTTCCTTCTTTTTCATTTCTTCACCATTCAACTTTTTTGAGGTCATGTCGGACTTATATTAGTATCAGGGCTAGTTTAGAAGCGTTTTCAGCTCAGGGATTACAAGATGCATGGGGAAACTCTTTCATTTTGGATTCAGGATTTTGGAACCACCATTAGTTGGCTTTTTGGAGTCTTCATTAGCTTAGCTTAGTTTTAGTTTGTCCATATTTGTATCTACATCTGAATAAATTGTGTCCCTTTTTACATGTTTTAATGAAAAATGAATGTCTAATTAGTTTGCTTTATGTCTTGTACAAGAGATTTTTTTTTTTAATTCCATTACCGCTTTAGATTAGTGTTGGCTGTTGCTCTGCTTCAATAAAAATATATCCATTTATAATCTTTTTCATGTCTTACAGTATTAGATCCTGTTTACAATTGTTCTTTTACATTAATGATGATTTTCCTCCACTAGTTTACTTAATCGATGTTGCCCTTTAAAGTTTATGCATATGCTTCCTTTTTTTTAAACCTATCAACCTCTGCTACCATAGCCATCTGAAATTGAACAATGGCTTTTTTTTTTTTTTTTTTTTTTTTGCTGTATGATAAAATATGAGCTAAATATTATACCATATATGACGATGATTTGGGTGATGCTTAGGAGGAGAATTTCTGAACAACCAGTTTAACTTCTTCAGTGTGAGTTTCTAGTGAGCATGTTTCAATGTGCCTCCAGCATCTATTGTGAAACGATTGTAGTTAATGGTGGAGCAATAGAAATAAGAATACTGTTCAGCCAATATATCAGTAGTTTTTTTTTTTTTTTTTTTTTTTTTTTTTTTTTTTTTTTGATAACCAAATGTGATGTAAATGGTGCGACAGCTTCCGGAACCATTTACAGAGACCGTATAGATACAATGGCGCTTTTATTAAACCCTGCCACTTTTCCAAGATTCCCTTGTCAAGGGTCATTTCAATTTCAAACCTCTCGTGGCAAAATGACCAAAGATCGACCGATTTTTTATGGTTAGAAATGTTTCTTTGCGTAAGGCATAGACACCAACTAAACTTCAATAAACATTATTAACAAACCTGAAATGATTGTTTATTTACTACAAAGCAAATCAGCGTAAAAATCATGGTAGAACTGTTTTTATTTTTGTACACATGCTGGGCGTTTTTTTTTTAATGATTTAAGTATAACATCAAGTCCGATTATCATGCAGTGGATTCAACTGGGTGTTTCCAAGAACGGGTTCAAGTCGTACAAGGGAGAGAAAATGTGTGAACGTTTTATTTTTAACAAAAAAATATCAAACAGATAAATTTAAACATTTTTCTACATGCGGCTAACCATTTGATATGGAAAGAGAAACAAGTAACTGTGCCTCAAATTGGGACTGCTTTATGGAGATCATCATTGGTGCAAGGAATGCAGATTGTATTTGCGTGATCCTTTTTTGTGTGAAAGAATGGGCATTTCTCTCTCTATTTGTACGCCTCTGTTTCTATAAAAATAGCCTTCCTCCCCCCCCCTACTCATGGAGAAATTAGTATATAAGGACCGACTTTATTTTTCATTCGTCTCCAACTATTCATTTTCCTACCTTAATAAACAATGCGTTTTTCTATGATCGTTGTGGCCGTCTGTCTATTGACTAGTGGACAAGTCCTCTCCAGTCCTATTGACCAAGTTGAGAACAAGCTGGTGGCTCGCGAGGATGGCGATTTTTGTATTTATTTCTACAAAAAGCCCCACTATAAAGACGAGGCTGGCTTCATCTGCGGCCAATTAAGTGGGCCGGGTGATCATGCAGGCCGACCAAACGCAAATATGCCTGTTGTTGGCTCATTGACCGCCCCTGATTGGTTGGAAATCAACCTCTTCAATAAGAAGGCCTACCGTGGCGAGTCTAAAGTCGTCCAAGGCAACCAAGATTCAATTGATCCTGCTTTCAATGTGCAAAGTTTCAAGTTTTTATACAAATAACTTATGCTCTTCTTTTTTCTGAAAAGTCGAACTTTTTTAAATCTTTGTTATTATTAGTAGTATGTCAATAAAACAACGTGAATAAACGACTATCGGCGGGAACTGAAATTTGATTTCTTTTTCGTATATGATATGATGTGAAATTTTTTTTATTTCTTTGCTTTCTTTTCTTTTTTTCTTAATTGACATTTTCCAGATGACTTATTTTGGAGGATGGAATGCCTTGTTTGTGATAGTATTTCCTTGTAGTTTTTTAATTGCGCAATTAAGATCGACTTTTTGCGCATAGGTAGTTTAGTTATCTTGCGGCAGGCAAAAGGGTGGTGGGTAGGTTGTGAATGGGGCTTTGAAAGTTGCTGATGGGTATACTGTTTTGTTACTTTCTTTTATAGTTTCTTGTATCATTCAATTCTTCAGCAAGTATACAAATATAGTGGTGGCTTACGATAGACACCTTCCTTTTATAAAAAAACTGGAATCGTCAATATGATTGAAGAACTAAGAGGGACAACGTGGCTTTAATATGCAGATGTAGTGGCGGCGTTTGTGAATTGACTATTGACTGTTTTGGTAAATGGATGGACGGACGGACGTACGCACATGAACATGGAATAACTCAGCAGGGATGAAGTGTAGTGTATTCTTCTTATTTATTTATCTATTTATTTATATCTTATATCTTCACAAAAGCAGCTTATTTGTGTATTGTTTTTCACCCTTCAATAAAACAAGTTTTTATTTATTATTATATTTTGTATATGATGTATGTTGCAAAGGGATTTATTCTACTTTGGGAAAAAAAGGGGGATGGGTTGTGTATGTTGACTGGTCGTTGAAGGATGAGCATCTACTAGTGAACTGTATATCACAGTGGAATTGGGTGGGGAAAAGCGGTATCTGGTGAACTGGCAGCAAAAAAAAGACAGTATTGAAAAAAAGTACGCGGTGTTAATATGTAATGAATAGCGCGACAAGAACTCCTGCGGGGTTCACATTTGGCACTTGAAACGTGATTTGTTTGGCGCGTCGCCGTTTTTTAAATAGGTAGGGAACCTGAATTATTTTTTCTCTTTCTCTTTCGCATAACAACCTTTTATTATTATTTATCGTTCTTTTTTTTTTTTTTTTTTTTTTTCAAAATCATATTGCATTCTTCTTTTGTACATATTTATCTTTTTCCTTGTATAAATATACTTATCATGACGGAACATTTTTTCATGGCACGACAGCCCGAAACTGACATCACAAAGGTAATTAAAGTATGATGGTTTTGGGATTTTTTTTTTTTGTGTGTCTACGATTACTGTTGGATTTCTCCATAATACCGTACGAAAATCTAAGAATTTTGATGACCATAATTGCTTTTTGCATTGTATTTGATCAGGTATTAACCCTCTTTTTTTTTTTTTTTGTTGCACAGCATTTAGATTCGCTCAAGACAAGATTGGGTTTTGCTAGGTTTAAGTTACGCAACGGATGGGAAAAAAATACACTTTTGGATGTGGAATCATTTTGGAAAGAACGACAACGACAAATGGTAGATTCCTTACCGATACCACGATTCACTCAACGTGACATTCTAGACAATCGCACCCTTCATCCTCATTATCATTACCACAAAAACGGTCTCCTTAGTTCACCTACCTTCACCCAACGACAACATCAGCGTCGCCACTCGCATCATTCTCAAGAGAGGAAGAAGAGGAAAGCAGGTAGGTTGACTCGATCGCACTCCACACCTACCACATCAGACAGTTTTACTCATTCATCACAGCAACATCACCAAGACGATGAATTATCGTCAACTTACTCTTTCTCCTCCGACACACAATCGCCATCGGCCCACGACGATGACAAAAGCAAACCACAGTCGTCCGACGAATACGAGGCCGATGAACTGGATTCAGATGAAGGGGATGATACCGAGGACGATGATGGTCATTATACCCATTTAGTACGTAAACGCGCACGCACCATCACACCCCCATCACCACCCATCACCATTGATGATCGCACACAACAGAAAAAAGCGGCTATTGTCATCCAGCCAAGACGAAACAAGAGCTCATTGGATTATCTCTCCTATGCCATTTCCATGACGGAAAACCAACCCACTAGCAACAACCACCGCGAAATGATCTCGTTGAAAGATGGTGAATTCCATGGTGCACTCGCAAATCCCTTCATAGCCCCACCTTCACCTGTTACAGCTGCTGCCGAAGCTATGATGATGTTTGGTCATCATTCCCAATAGACTCATGAACCCATCCCCTTTCTCATTTGCCATTTATTTTATTTTATCCCCTCATCCAATCCTTTACTACTAGTTCTTTAGTTTACATGATACCTTTCTCTCTGTATATTTGTATTTTTTTTAAATAAACCAATTTTAATATTTTAATATTGTTATGTTGCCTCCTGTGTGCTATGTATATTTGTGCATATGTGTGTGATATGATGGCTGATGATCCGGATTTTGGAAAAGTAGCATAGTGGGGACGGGGGTCCCGTTTTGAATTTTTATGGCAAGGCACGCGTAGTGGGTGGCGCGCCCTTACCTTTTTTTGGGACCAAAAAAAAAGTTGACCGGACATTGAAAAGGAAGTTAAACGATGGACCTTCAGTTTTTTTTCTTGGGGTGAGGTCCGTTCCCCTATTTTAATGCATGCAGTAACATAAAACTATCCTTCTACGACTCTATTATTAGATGTTGTTTGATTTAGACGATTGTGTGGGCGCGCACGGATTTTATTTTTTGTTTGTATTTTCTTTCCACCTCCATGAATAAAGATGTATCATATTCTTTTTTTTTTTTTTTTGAGCAGAGTGTCCCGCAGCCTTGATTGGTCAAAACCCAATGGATATTATCTTTATCTCAGAAGTCAGTGCCATTTCTCCACATACCTAATCAAATCTAGACTGCTGGTGATGAAAAGATAACAAAAAAAAGTCGTGTAGTGCTTTTACTTTTCTCTGTGTGTCACATATAATGAACACGTTTCGTCATCCCCTGTTTTGAGTTTCGCGTAACTGACCATTCACAAAATTAAAAAAAAGATGTGATACTACATCCTGCAAATAACACTAGAAAATAATAATGAGGAGACGTGATGTTTATTTTATTATTACTATAAGGTGTACTGACAAAATGGAAGGTTATTTCTAGCTCACCTCAATATGAATAGAGAGAACGATTTGTTACATTCACACCCCGACCCATGAATTTCTCTTCATCCCCTTTTTTTCTTCTTCCTCTTTTTTTTCAAAACATTGTCTTCATGGAAGTGTCAATGTGGGTGAAGATGATCTTAGATTAGAGCTAGAATTTGAATCAGAGGCATTTTAAAAAATGCAATACAAACTTGCATAGGGAAACTCTTTCATTTTGGATTTGTGATTTGGGACTACCATTTAGATTAGTCTAGATTAATAATGGCACTGAAGTATTCAATAGTCTAGTTTCGTTTTAGTTGTCATAGTTCGTATTTACATCTGAATAAAATATATCTTGTCTTTTTTTTTTTTTACCATTAATATATAATATACGTTTAATTGTTTTGGCGAAATATATACTTTTATATCAATAGTAAGAATGTGTGTATTTTTCTTCCTATTTCGGAAGTTGCTGGGACACTATCGCAGTCGTTGTTAACTTTATCACCTATGATAGTTTTTGCAAGTTAATGGATTTAACACTCATTCTATAGAGAGTGATCTTCCAGTCGCTGTAAGTTTTATCTAGGGAATGCTTTCTATATATGTTGGGGAACACGTAGCCAGAAAGCGACGACGAGGGAGTTCGGGTGGCGAACTTGGTGCCCCGCTCCCTATAGTCAGTTATTATGCCTGGACTTAGCTTAGAGTAAAAAATGGTTGTATCCGGGACGGCTTGGGTTGTCAAACAAATTGTTTAATTATTCTTATTATGCATGCCTCATGTCAAGACAATACTACCTGTCGACAGCCTTCATTGAATCATTACTGTATAATACAACAATGATATTGAACTTTACGATAGTATACTTTGTGTATTTACAGTAGTATTCCGGAGAAGCGCCTGAAGTGTGAACTAATACTCATAACAATTTCCTGAACGAGGAGCATTGGTATTAGCCGGTTCTTTAGTTACGGGAATAATGAATACCAACTCCTTAGCAAGTCGGTACCTCAATCATGGGTTGGCAACGATCGGCCCTAAGTATTGATACATTTCTCTCGACGCCTAAAGAAGCCGGGACCAAACTGAGAGTTCAGGAATGATCTATATACATATACTAAAAACTACTAATAAACAAAATAAACACCGTTTCTACCGCTTACCAACAAAGACCCCAATACGAAAATAGTATTGATTGACTGAGGGGACTTCTCATGCGCGACAAAACAGCGGCGATTAAAATCGACTAAAACTTTCTATTTTTCCCTTCCCCTTTCTTGTTTTTTCAACTAATTCTTCTTTTTTATTCCTTTGTTTCACTAATCTACTTCTCTTTTTTTCTTTTTGATTTTTTTACTCTACTGATGTACTTTTCTCCTTTTTTCTCTTTTCCCTTCCTTCCTTCCTTCACTGATACGCTTTTCTTTTAACAAATATCACTACTTCCTATTCTCAATGGTAAGGAATATATAGGAACTTATATTATTTTGAAATCGTATATTTTGAAAGATGAACCTTTTTATATGTTTACGCGTTTATAGTTATGAAAGGGCGGGTTTTATTTGATGTTGGTGATCTTTTTTGATTTGAACGTTAGTTCTGGGTTGTTTTATGAAGACTGCATGGCTAGATCGTAAGACGTAGTACGAATAGAAGGTGAACAAAATCAAAGTGGGGCATACTAATTGTTTTCTTCTTCTTCTTTTTCTAGATTGACGGCGGTGTTACTGTGTCTGACTTTTTGCTACTTGGCTCACAGGCGCTTTTTAATCAACAAGATCCTACACTTGGATTGTAAGACACAATACGCTATGAATAGAAAACGACGACTTTGTTGAAAAGCTGAGTGTACTGACTGTGTATCCTTCTTTCTTTTTCTAGATTGACGGCGGTGTTACTGTGTCTGACTTTTTTGCTACTTGGCTCCCTCCGTCGGTGTTATTTTATTGAACAAGATCCTACACCGTTTGGACTGTAAGACAGAGCATGAATGAAAAGGCGACTATGTTGAAAGTGGAGCTTACTAATAATCTTTCTCTCTCTCTCTCTTTTTGAATTCGGCCAGTCTTGTGTTGATGATGCTGACCTTGTTTTGACATTGGATCTGACAACGATGGTGGTGTTTTTGTTTTTATCTTGATCATCTCAATCATCTCACTGGCCAGAGTTTTTGTGGTGGTGTGTGTTGGGTGTTGTCCGAACGTCTTATGTTCCTTTGCAGGCTCAAGTAGGTGGGGCTTGTGGGGGGGGGATGTAAGGTCGTTGAATGCTGCTGCTGTGATTTGCGAGGATGGCCTTTTTATCTCTGGATAATCTGGGGGTAATCTGGATGATGGATGGTAGATGATGATTGTTTTACTGAGCTGGAGATATGCTAGGTATATAACAATCAGATGTTGTCCTAAGGCGCATGGAGGGTCCGTTAGAGTGCGTTCCACACCTGGTCACAGTAGTAAGGGGCAACATTAGTTGGTATTGGTTTAGTCACGTTCGCATGGGGGTTGCATCTTCGGACGGCCTATCCTGCGTTCTCTGGCTATTCAGTCTTGGACAAGGCGCCAATATTTTAACGTAGCGCATACGTCAAACTGGACATTACTGGACTCTGTATTGCGGGTTGGTTGTGATGGTTTTTGTTTGTTTTGCTGATTATTGTGTGATGGTGATGCACAATACAAGGTAAACATGAATAAAAAAAATTGTCTCGATTTCCAAACTTTACTACTCACACATGCTGTCTTTTTTTCATGCAGGGGACTGTATTCTGAAAAACCCAAAACCCAAAACCCAAAACCCAAAACCCATTACCCATTACCCATTACCCATTCCCGGACAGTTTTTGAACACCGCACGCATACTAATTCCTTTTTCTTTTTCTTTTTTAGGATATCAATTTTATTCGCAACCTCATTGAAGCGATGTTGATCTTGGATAAGTGTTAGAACTTGAATCAGGGCATTTCGGAAATGCAAAACAAATATATGGGGAAAACCTTTCCTTTTGGATTCGTGATCTCGGACTGCCATTAGATTAGACTTGGAACTTGAATCAGAGGTATTTCGAAAAATGCAATACAAACATGCTGGGGAAACCCTTCCATTTTGGCCTCGTGATTTCGGATTGCCATTAGATTAGTCATATATTAGATTAGTGTCAGTTGTCGTAGTTTACATTTACATCTAAATAAAACTCTTGTCTCTTTATCACACGTTTATATCGTTTGTATTGTTCAATGGGTATACCTGTGTATGTGCGTGTGCGAAAAATAGGAACTACCAACACTGCATTATGCGAGAATGATAGTATACTTTTATACAGGAAGAACACTACTGAAAAACAGTATTTCCGCTGTATAAATCCGACGCCATATTTTCCTTGTATATGCTGTATCCTGCCGGTGTGATTACACTATCATTATACATGAATAATGCTGCTTCAGTTTGTCACGGAAAAATACAGTGATAGTCGTGAGAAGTTAGTTTGTAGATAGTATAGCGTTAGTTTATATATTGTACTCATTTGGCATATTATCTTATAATTGACAGAAATAAAAGCATATGCAATATCATTTTAAATTCATACTGTCCCATCTAAAAATGTGCTATGTTTTATATTTCACAAGAATATGTTATAGTGGGTATCTTCCTTGTCTATTTAAATTTAGGCCTTGATATTTTCCATCAAATTTCGCCAGGTATCAAAATCCACTTGCTCCAGTTGCAAATTCATTATTTCTTACTCGTTTCGAGTGTCATGCCATCTGGTAAATAATTCGACTAGATATATATGAGTAGATGTTAAAATTCGTAGACACAAAATAAACGACTAGAAACTGTCTTTTTATTTCAGTAAAATGTGCCTGACAAAACTATTAAACCAATGAGATCAGCCAGTCACCCTTCATCGGGGTTGAGCACCTATAGGATTTTTGGAAGTTTTGAAGAAATGTTTTAGTGTATTGATATTAAAAGAAACGAAGATATATATATATATTTATATATATCAGCATTGTTGTTTTAATGGGTTATTAATATAAAATAATGGAGTGCCTCCTAGTGGATAGGGATTTTTTTTTTTTACTGATCAGCACACTTGTGACGTCCGGGAGCATGATGAATCAAAAGGACATAGATGAGTAAGAAATTCAAACTCCAGGCCGTGACTTACCGGGCCAATGAGGCAGCCTATTTTACGGACACGCCGCAATATCCTTAAACGTTTTTCTACATTTTTTCTTCTTCTTTCTTTGTCCTTCATTTTCCCCGCCATCTTTTCTTTTTGATTTATTTATTTTATTCTTTTTTTCTTCCTTACATCAGACATCCATGACTATACAACATGCGACTACTTCAAGCTGTATTCACCCCAAGTCTAATAAATTTATGATCTTGTCACCTCTTGATGAAAGCAATAACAGATACCCGCCCTATTTTGATGTAAGTAGGATATTCAGACCCCCCTGACGTTAAGCTACTTTTACTGACTCTTCATTCTAACAGACCATTCTTGCCGGAGGTATAGGTGGATCTGCTGCCGACTTTGCGATGCATAGGTAAAAAGAAACAATAGAAATTTGTGTTGGATGTTCGGGAGATAGGTGTTGGAGGCTAATGGGATCTACTTTTATGTATATAGCGTGGATACAGTAAAAACTCGACTTCAAGGTCAACCTCATCATAGGGCCCCCAAATATCACAACATGGTTCAGACATATCGTACTATATTAAAAGAAGAAGGGGTATTACGGGGATTATACGCTGGGGTGACTCCGGCAATGCTTGGATCAAGTAAGTGTTTGGATTAAGGAAGGGCGTCATCAAAATGCATTGTAATAACTGGATTCTTTCTTATTGTGTAGTACCGGGGACAGTGATATACTTTAGTATTTACGAATTCACAAAGCGAAACTTAACAGCGAACCATATCCCAGAAGTCATGTCACATCTTGCGGCGGGTTCTTTGGGCGATCTGGCGGCTTCGATTGTCTACGTGCCGTCTGAAGTGTTAAAGACGCGAATGCAGCTTCAAGGAAGGTACAACAATCCTCATTTTGTTAGTGGGTATAATTATCGAAGCACTTGGCATGCAGCAAAAGTGGTAAGCTCATCCCTTATAAAAAGAATTGGCAGGACTTCGAACTTAACGATGATGGGCTTTTTTTTTTTTTTTTTTGACAGATTGTCCAATACGATGGCTGGGGAGCACTTTTCCATGGGTTCAAGGCGACTATTCTTCGCGATGTACCTTACTCTGCTATTCAATTTGCTTGCTATGGTAAGCGAACAAAACAAATAAAGTAAATATAGCGAGGACTGATCAATACCAACGTCTTTTAATAGAACAATTCAAGAAACTGGCTCACCAAAAATGTGTAGAACCTGGGCAACAGCTTCCACTTGGCATTGATTTATTGACGGGCTCATTAGCAGGTGGGATTGCTGGTGCAGTAACGACGCCATTGGATGTGATGAAAACGTTATTACAAACACAGCAAAGCGGCGGCAGTTCCAGTGGGTCCAAAAAATCATCGACAGCAGCAACAGCAACATCGACCAATACAGCGACTGTGACTTCAACAACCCAACAACCGAAACATTATAGTGGCATTATGGAGGGCCTGCGATGGAATTACAAATATCAAGGTATCAGTGGTCTTTTCCGCGGTATTGGGCCCCGTGTCTTTTGGACTAGTCTACAGAGTGCTATCATGTTTGTCATTTATGAACAAGTTTTACATCTGGAAGAATCTTTACGACTTCAAAAAGAATGGCCTCCCTCCGTCAAGATGAAACAATGGTTGACTGCTTAAATTATCTCCCTCTCTCTCTTTTCACACTTCATACCTATTTCTCTTTTTTTTTTTTATCATATTTCATTCCACTTTCCTTCCACCTATTGTATACTTTTTATTTTATTTTACGCACACACACACTTTCTCTCCATGCATCTCTTCCTTCCTTCCACACATTGTCATTTATATATTGTATCGTTATATAGACCCTCTATAGACTTTTAGATTTGGTTATTACATTCTCATTTAATAAAAGATACTACAGATATACTCCACTTTCACTTTCTTTGCCTATTTCAGAGTAGTACCATAATCGTAGCAGTAGTCCAGTACAGTTTATATCATTATGCTGATGAATTTTTTATTATTGTTTTGAAAAATGAACGCACTGGCGCTCCACCGGTGCTTCGGGAAATCTTTTTTTTTTTTTTTTTTTTTTTTTTTTTTTTTTTGAAAGATGGGTTTTGATAGAACCGGATTAAACGACTTCCGTTTCGCGCTTTGGTGGACAACTCCTTGGACTGCAACCGTCGTGATCAGTCAGTACTGAGGTCGTTGAGGGTCGTTGTAGTGGAGGACTTGGTGTGGTGAAAAAAAAGTTGGGAATCAGGCGACTCCACCATTTTGCAACCCATTGGGGCCCAGCCGTCGTCCTCAGCGATCAGCCTGATGAAGTAATATGAACGATCCTGTCAACATTTACATTCCATCGACGTGTTATTTTTTTTATCTACTCTTGTGCCACTTCCCTTTTTTTATTTTTTTATTTCTCTTTTATTTTCTTCATTAAAGCTTCAAGGAAGTGAAGTTGGTTGTGGGTTAGCATTAGAACTTGAATCAGAGGCATTTTGAAATGTGATACAAACATCATGGGGAAACCCTATCATTTCGGATTAGTGATTTGGCACCCGCCATCAGATTGGGATCATCTTAGATGATAGTGTCATGGAGCCTTCATTAGTTTAGTTAAGTTATAATTATCTAGTTCGTATATAAACTGAAATAAAAAATGTCTTGTCTCTGTTTATCATTAGTCTCTGTGGTACGTCTACATTGTCGAAATGGCATACATATGTGCAAAAAGGAAGACATGTGTGTGTGTGTGTGTATGTGTAAAGATAAGTTGGATATTAAGGTGACTTCTTCCACCACCTCAAGCGTACTGTGTATATTTATGCGTAAAAAAACAGACTTGTGTTTGCGTGAAAAGAACGCCACTGCAATGTATTTTTGCTATTTGCACTATATCATAGCAATGAGATAATGAACACAATATATAGTAGAGTATGTAATCTAGTGAAGGCTATAATATTTTAAATGAAAATGTACGCAAGCGGTATGCCATATATTGATTGATATGAGTGGTAGAGCGGTAATAGAGCTACGGTTCTCAAGAGATCTAGGGCCGCAAACCAGTCCTTGCGGTTGTAGGGATAGTCATAGTGGTGAGCTCTAAAAAAGATATTTGATAGGAGACTCAAAAAATAGCTTTATTCATTATATAATTGGCAGGAGGACGAGTAGTAAAAAGGCATATTTTATTTGAAGGAATATTGTAGAATACTATACTAAGAGCGCGGTGTTCATTGTCACGAGGGATCTAATGGAGGTAAGCATGAGTGGGTCTGTTTCAAAATATGAAGAATAATAATATTTAACAAAAATGAGGCAATTATAGAAAGGGAGCTGATATATAACACAGGGCATGAGAAAGACAAAATGAATATAGTTTATTGAAGAATGACAACTGTCAACACGAATCAACATGGTCAATGGTAAAAGCGGGATCTCTTGTGCAAGACAAGAGAAGAGACTAATGGAACATTTTCATTGAGGTAAATAAAAAAAGATATATTTTATTTAAATATAGATTCAAATTATGGACAAACTAGAATTAAGCCAAGCCATTAGGACACTACAAAAAGCCAACTAATGGTGCCTTCAGATCCTAGATCCAAAATGGAAGGGTTTCCCCATGTACCTTGTAATCCCTAAGCTGAAAACCCTTCTAAACTAGTCCTGATACTAATATAAACCCGACGTAGCCTGAAAGAAGTTGAATAATGAAGATAAAAAAAAAAAAGGAAAAAAAGAAAAGAAAGAGAAAGCGAAAAAATAAAAATTGGAAGTGAATAAAAAATCATGTGGGCGGGATTTGAAGTGTTTTCTGCGGTCACTCTCAGGCGCGATTTTTCATCTTGGATACAATAAAGGAACTCCGGTTTTATTTTTACAGCAGTCAGGACCACACAGCATGATTAACATGGGAGTCCTCTTTTCATTCTATGCTAGGTACGGTTTTTGCGACCAAACATATCTACCCAATTTACGTGAATTGGATGACATGGTTGCAGCCACTATCTATTAGTTTCAGTTCGCCGCTTAGCCTCGATATATCATAATATAGATTTACGTTACAAGTCCTTGGTATTGCAATCCCATTTACGATGATTTTATTTATTCATTTGGCTCTTAGACATTAGGATTTCGAAAGTTTACTTCCCCGTTTGTGGTAGATTGCACGACATGAATGACGTTTCCCTTATCTATAGCCCTATTGTCCGTATAGTCTAGTTGATTTATCCAGTTTTACACATCATATTGAAATGGCGCAATTGGAGGCGATTCGGGAGTGTCCCTAGCCTTTCCACCGAACATTGTAGAAAAACACGTGAAACGGAGTTTTTTTCTATTGTTCTCGGCGGACAATAACGAGAAGGATGTGCGCGCGCGAGAAATAGGGTGAGTGCTTTTTTTCCGTGTGGAAGCAAATCATTCTCATATCACTCTCTCGCTTTCCTCAACTTTCCATCCTACGTATTCTAACAAGAAATTGGCTAGATTAGATTACATATCTAATTGATATGTAAAATAATATATTATATATAGGTTGTTGTCGCTATAAAGTCCCCCCCCTTTTTTGACGCTTTGTAGGTTGGTACAACATGGATTCGTCATTGTCGTACTAACTATAACTCGACTGCAGTTAACATTAAAAAATCAAGGGCCGGATTTTTCAGACACTAAAAAAAGTCTAGTCCAATATGAATGTAATGATCGGCAGAATCGGGTTTCCTCTTTTTTTTTTTTTTTATTTATTTCATTCTTGCCATTGCTGCCTTGGCTTAATGAAAAGGCGATGACAGCGGGGATTGAACGTCTACTTTTTCTATTTTTTTTTAATTTCATTCAATATTTAGCCGCCAATAAAGGTCGCCCAAACAAAAAAAGAAAAGAAAAGAAAAAAGTTTGCGAAGAAATAGTGCCAAAAAAAAAGGACCCGTTCATGATATCAAATTTGAGGAGTAAAAAAGAAAAAAGAGGACGAATGACAAATCCAATTGAATGTCGATCTTCCACCATATAAAGTGAACGCTTTTCCTCAAACCTCACTGTTTTTTTTTTTTTTAATGTCTGTGGCTATTTTCTTGGCTGGCCTGGCTTCCTGGTATATTTTTTTATATATGTTGTGGCACCTTGGCATTTTCGCGCGCGGATGTCCGATTTTGGCTGTGTTTGCTGGACGCACGGTAGGTCTCTCTCCCCCAAAAAAATGAGCCAGGTTGATGGATAGTGCTCACCTAAAATGGAAAACATGACCAAGCGATCAGACTTTTTTCAGGTCCATCTCCATCATCATCATCTGACGTTTTTGGAAATGAATAAAACAACAAAATATTTTTTCCCAGTATGATAGTATGCAAAAATGATGGATCAGTCCATTGTTTAATACAAAAATGTGCTCTTCCATGGCATAGGTGTTTTATATCACCATTTCTGGGTCATTTTGCATTACCTCTGCCATCAATACACCACACATACACACACATACACATAGACACAAACGCACACACACATACACAAATTTAATAAGTTGGATTTTTTTTTTCTCGTAAATGACAGGTAAAAAAAAGGTGATTTATTAAAAACAATGAGGTGAGGGGATTATATCAAGCCTATTGAATACACAATGATAAATGACATGTCATAAACAACAGTAATAAACTAGAAGAGGAGAAAAATAAAAAGCTATCTACAATGGAGGAAGAGGGGTAAAAAGGTATTCGTTCCTTGACATTGTCCATAATCAATACAGAGCAAAAAGGATGGGGGGAGGCGGAAGTAAAAAGAAAGGGCATGCCCTTGTCAATCACATAAAAGAGTCAGGTCCAAACCATTATACCAAATAAAGTGAATCACCGGCCTTGGCATGGTTATGATACAGAGGTGGGTTGTCTTGCCATTGATAAGGGGCAAAAAGCATAGAGTCAGAGTAAGTCAGGTAGGCAGCAGCAGGATCATTGACCAAAGTGTTGATAGTGGCAGTGGTAGTGGGATACTGTAGCGCATTGATCTGACGATTGGCGTTATAGTGCATAGGTGGAGAAGTATAAAATTCGGGAGCCGTAGTAGCCTGGATAAGATCAGGGGAAACAGAAATGGGTCGTGGTTGTTGTGCTGTCCAGGTAGCGGTCATCATATCATTGGCATGATGTTGGCAAGGCACGAGCATGGGTGAGGAATCAGTCCAGGTTGCGTCAATCAAAGGTTGCTGTTGTTGTTGTTGCTGTTGCTGCTGATGCTGTTGTTGATGAGAAAAACGGGTGATAGGACTGGCATGATGAGGTTTACTGGGTGTTTGTGGTGTCAGAGGCGGGGATGATAGTTCATATGTCAATTCAGGCGAGCCATGCGATTGTACGGTGGTAATGGTGGCGCTACGTTGCATGGTGCATGAAGAGCCAGAGGTGGATAGAGGGGGTGTCATAGGAGTAGCGCGCGATGAAGTGGAAGAGGAGGACACTACTTTCTTCTTTTTGATGTTGCTAGTGCTATGAATCACCTTGGATGCTTTGGCTTGTTTTCGTAACAATTCATTTTGCTTTCGCAGATCCCTGATTTGATTGACATAGTTCTTTTCTCTTTGGATGCTTTTGGTGACTACAGAAAAAATGGGATGAGTATTACTATTACATCGCTTCACCTCAGGACGTGCATTTCTACTTACCATAGTCCAATGACTTGGCTACAATCATAGTTTTGCTTGGACGACGCACAGTTTGTAGGGCAGGTAAAGCATGAGCCAGTTCTTGGAATTTAGAGTTGAGAGTTTCACGTCGTTGTCGTTCCAAGGCATTGTGAGCACATCGTCTGTCGAGATGGGTTTCAGGATCTTCCTGAATGCTGGCCGTGATGTTTCCACCCACTAGTATTATGAAAAAACAATAAAAGAAATGAAATGAGTGTTTGTCTTTGTACTGTGTGGATCAATTTTATGTATGATATATTTACCTATAGGGTAACTAACAGATTTGGCGTGAGAGGCGTTGGGTGAGGCACTGAAGGTCCCGAAAAAGTTTTGAGCAGCATGTCGAATCGACCGACTTGCTTTAGAAATTTTGAACTTTTCAGATGGCATGAAGGGTATTAGCAAATGGTAGCAATAATAGTAATGAGAAAAAGTGAATGAAAAGGAAAAAAAAAGAGTGAGAAAAAAGGGGGCGCCTTTTATAAAGATTTCGCTCTTTTTGGGAAACATCAAAATGATTGGCTTGAACTCAAAAAACATTCGGTGTTTTAAAAACCAACTTGCCACTCACCCCCCCCCCAAATACGTACCAGGGGGGAGGTAAAATGGTGAGTGAAGGATGGGTTACACCAAAAAATCTGTGGGTTGGCTTTTTCGATGTAGATTGATTGATCATACTTTCCATTTGACGACGTTTTCACCGATGCTGTTTTTGCCCTCTCCCCCCCAAAAAATTGCATCGTTTGTTTCAATCATATCGAAAAAATATTTGTGTCTGTGCATGATGTCGATTGTCTTTGATACAAACTTTTACATTCTATTAAAGATATAAAATTGGAGATTTTCTCTTCTCCAATATAAAGCATGGAAGAGCTTTACTTGCTTCTCGGAATTTTCGAACAAAAGCGCGCGAGCTGACATCGTCTTGATGTAACACAGCGAATTAAAGCCATGGTTACCCTATTTGAGCGATTCGAGCGATAAAAAAAAACAAAGCCCAGTGAGCGCGCGAGGATAAATAATAGCTTATTGTTGCCTTCGGTCCCTTCTGGCTTCTTTTAATTTCCCGACCACCTCCTTTCCCCAATGTAAAAGACTATATATTCAATAACATTAAAGATTTCGGTCCATGAAGGTCCTTTTTCCCAATCGAAAAAAAACAAATCAATCGCATAAGCTTGATTAGCGGAGATAATTACTGTATCCGTTCCAAAACCGTATGCTGTTGTCAGAGCGATATTAAGTAGAAATGATAATTATAGTTGGTTGAACAAATCACTCAAATACTTTCATATACCCGATCTATTGATGATTAATTACTATTCTTCTTATTATTATTTTTTTTTTACTCGACGACCATAAACAATATACGCTGTCCAATGAGATAAAGAAATGTAACCTGCATTTTCGTTCTTTAATAGGTTTTTTTTTATTGACAAAAAAAAAAAAAAGAGCTGCACTTTGCCTCTGGAACATGTGACTTAACCTTAACAAAAGGACTCGCTCTCACTTGTTGCTTGAAGAAACGACTTGACTCGAGGTTGGTTTTATTTTATTATCTGAGTTTTATCATAAATAATGCTATTTTTCTTCGCTTTTATCTTGATGAACGAAAGGTTTTACATGCATTTATGATATGACACATAATAAAAGAAATATGTACCACTTTGCATCATCCCATCCAGCATGATCGAAACCACGTATAATTGAGGGAGAAGGTGCATTTCATGATTCTTTCAATGCCGGCGTGTGCATAAACAAAAACTTGCCCATTCACCATGCTTTTCACACACCAAAAAATAAAGATGGCAAAAAAAAAAAAAAAAAAAAAACATATCTATCTCTGGCTTTTTTTTTTTTTTTTTTTTTTTTTTTTTCACCCTTCCATCGCGCGAAAAATAGACAGTCTCAATGCTGAAAGCAGAAAAGAAAAAAATTATGATGATAAAAGGGTGGATGATTAAGAAAATGAGCTTCTTTGCGCTAGGCGGGTGTTGTCGGTTACCTCAGTTACCTTTTTTAGATAAAAGAAGAGTGCCCACGGACATGCTAGTTGTTTAGCAACAACTCCGGCCTCACCCCCTAATAATATACATAAGTTTTTTTTTTTTTGAGTCACCTTGCTGACGCGTATAACAAAAAGATCGACAATGGTGAGACACTTATTACGTTTTTATCACGGCTGAGACTGAGACAGTGCGACCAAACTATTTAAGAGAATGGCATAATCATCTTATTAAAATCATAAATATCAAATAATAAAAAAAAAGGGTCGACACATAATAATTGTAATATAATAGTAATAAGAATAATAAGTTTTTTTTATTTCACCGCCAACAATCACGCCATGCATGAATTCATTCATCTATAGCACTAGAATAACTAACTGACTAAAAAACTATATGCGCGTAAATATGTGGGAATATATATGACCAGTATAAAAAAAGGAGGGGGGGGTTAAGGGGCGAACTAATAATCTACAGGTTTGGGTAGTCCACCAAATCCTAAATAATTGCCAAACATTTCACTTTCCCAGAAACGAAGCATATATTGATCCACATGTCCAACTTCAACATCCAAAGCCATCGTATCGTCTTGTTCATTGTCATTACCAATGGGCAGAGCGTCTGATGTGTCTTCTGGAATAGTTGAGAAGGCGAGATCGTGTGGGGAAGAAGAAGATCGGAGAGATGGATGTAAGATTGGCGAGGCAGAGGTACCATGAGGAGATGGAGATGGAGAGCCCTTGTGTTTTCTTGTTGATGTTGTTACTACTGCTGTGGAGGTCGTCGAAGAGGGTTTGTCGTCGTCAAATTCAGCATCATCCATAGTCATTTCATTCCGTGCTACAATGGCGGCCTGCGCATCTATCTCATCTCCTTCAGCTTCCAGTAAGGCCTGTTCCAAATCCATTGCACCCCTTTGCTGATCCTGATCCTGATCCTGAACAGGTCGCTGTTGCTGTTGCTGCTGTTGCTGTTGCTGTTCGGCACTCGTCACTTCAGGCAAGTCTTTCCACCAATCCATTTTTTGGAAATAGTCGTTCGTAAAACCTCCTTCTTGGATCACCATATCGTCCAGTAATCTATCATGGTAATATAAACAACCCATCAGTCAATCCACATAATTTGTCCATCTTGTTTTCCATCCATTTACCTCTTTTGATTCGCTTTTTTGAAGATGTTTTCTTCAATGGTATATTCTGTAACAAATCGATAAATATGCACATCACGTAGCTGCCCAATGCGATGAGCACGATCTTGGCATTGTTTATCCTAACAAATATCCCAAATAAATAAATAAGTTGAAAAAAAGGTTAGTATCGTGATTGTCAACACTCTTTTTGTATTTTGCATTTTTTTTTTCAATACCATGGATGGGTTCCAATCTGAATCGTAAAAAATCACTGTATCCGCACCCGTTAAATTGATACCCAGTCCACCACTACGAGTAGATAGAATAAAGCAAAGAATGCGTTTGTCGCTATTGAATTGTTCCGTCAGCAATTGTCTTTGTTCAACCTTGGTGGCGCCATCTAGTCGTAAGTAACGATGTCCATGCATATTGAGAAACGCCTCCAAAACATCCAGAACCCGTGTCATCTGTGTGAATATTAACGCACGATGGCCACCTGCTGCCAATTCTTGTAAAAGTACCGCTAGGCGCTGTAATTTCCCACAATCATATTGAAGAAGACGTTTGTCGGGGAACGCAATTTGAAGGCGTGACGTGATAGGATGAAGAATGTCGGCGACAGGTCGTAATGGTGATGGTGGTGTGGATGATACTGTTGTGTACGATGATGCTGAAGTTGATACCACCGCAGCAGGAGTCACAAACGTATAGCGTTCAATCACATCCATGTCGCGGCGGACTCGATCTTGATAGCTTAGGATATCATTTGACAGAGTAGTTGCACGGTCCCAATGTTGTAGAGTCTGGTGATCGTTTGATGTAGGGAAGAATTTGGTCAGATAAGGTCGAGCAAATAAAAGACGACATTGATCAAGTAAATCTGCACCCAGTAATGGCCGTTGTTGACATCGTCGTTGGTTGATCATCTGGATAGATTGCCATCGTTGCGCCATCGCCATTTGTTGCTGTGAGGAATGAACCTTGGCATACGTTTTCAAATCCAAATATTTCTTCACAGACGCAATACCGCGCGATTGAATACTGGAGGCCGCTTGTTGTTGTTGCTGAATCATGTTCAAAAAGCTAGACGAGCAATCCAAGACAGAATATTCCTCGGAAATAACTTGACTGATTGATGTTTCAAGTTGTGGTTGCAAGATAATCATATTCAAAGGTTCCAAATCCTTCGTACCTAGGCTACCCTTGTTCGTGGTGTCGCAAAGTCGGCGAATCAGCGTGTCCAAATGGTGTCCCCGGTCGATCACGTCGCCGTTCATACTAAAACTCGTCACAATGGGCCGTTCTTCAAATAAGTCGGGATGATTGCATACCTTTCGAAGCTGCATAAGGGTGTTGATAATGCTGAGAAAACTGCCGCTGGCGAGGGTTTCTTTGGTTTTCGTGCGACCCATAAAGTCATCGTATAGGTACCTTTGGCGTTTCGATAAGCGACAATACATTACGTGTTCGTATTTTGCTGGCATTTGTTGTTCCACATCCACTTTGAGTCGTCGTAAGAGATACGGGCGAAGGACAGTGTGAAGCTTTTGAATGGCGAGACGAGATTCTTCGTTGAGGCCCTGTTGATTCTCAATCATGCGATCGACAGGCGATGAGAACCATTCCTGGAATTCCTTGAGATTGGCAAAACCCATCGGCATGGAAGCCGATACACCATTGGGCATCAAAAAGTAGAGCAGTGACCAGAGTTCCATCAGATTGTTTTGAAGCGGCGTACCAGTGAGCAAGAGACGTCGTTTGGAATTGAAGTTGAGTAATACTTGCCACCGCTGCGACCTGAAATTCTTGATATGATGAGCTTCGTCCAGAATCAGGTATTGCCATGCTTTGCGCCGAAATGCACTTTGATCTTGCAGCACCAGTTGGTACGATGTGATGCAAACATGGAATGCGTTTTCTTTGGACCAGCCCATTCGTTTTTCCTTGCGTTCCTTGGGATTGCCATAGTATGTAAGGATCTTGAAGCCCGGAAGCCACCGTTTGAATTCCATTTCCCAATTGAGAATCACACTGGTAGGCACCACCACCAAATGAGGGCCCCAAATACCCTTGTCACACGCCAATGACGCCAGCAAAGCAATCGTTTGAATAGTCTTGCCCAGGCCCATTTCGTCCGCGAGAATCCCATTCAGCCCATTGTTGTATAAACTAGCAAGCCAATCCAATCCTACATGTTGGTATTCCCGAAGAGTGCCCCGCAGTAAAGACGGAATTCGTGTATCCACCTTAGTTGTCGAGAGAGTGGTCCCGGTAGGTTGTTGCGCTTCCACCTGGTCCTGATCCACACCGCCATGTTCTTGCTGGACAGTCAATTGTGTTTCTACTTCTGTTGGAGCAGCTGTAACTGTAGTTGTTGTTGCTGCCACTGTCGCCATCGGTAGTCCAGGCTGCTGAGAATGATACAGGTCATCACTCTTGATTTCATCATCATCGTCAGGGGGTTCCGATCCATAATCAGTTACTGTCCGGTCATCATCTTCATCTACCACGTCGTTAACCATACGTCGATTCGTTGCAGGGTTCATATCGTCAGGGGTCAATACAATATCATCCGTAGGTAGATCCGTAGCAAGTGGGTCACTGTCAAGTTGTTGTGCAAGATCATCAACCTCAGTCTCCAATTTCATCCGCTTTCTTGATTGATCATCATCGCTGTCGAGATCCGATAGAGCAAGGACCGCTTTTCGAATCATTGGTGTGATAGCTTCTTGGGGAGATTTCACTTGAATGAGATTGCTGTTGTCAGGTTGATCAGTGCCACCGTTGTTGGAGTCGTGTGTAGAGCTTGGGGAGGGTGGTGGGGGATATTGAGCATACAGTTGGTCCAGAGGAATGTCAGCTGCAGTGTGGAGATCGTACAAAACTTCATCGTCGTCTTCAGTTTCACCACTATCGTCAGATATATTCAATTCATAGGTAGACGAAGTCGAGGTATGGGAATAGTCCGAGTCCTGAGAAGCAGAAGTATCACCTTCCTTGAAATCTTCAGAGACCAGTAAATCCAAGCCATTCAAATCCGGCATCTGGGTTATCGTTTCTTCCTTTGCCTCTTCCTCCGTCTGAGATTCTTCAGCAAAACCACCCAAGTATTTCAGTCGAAGTTGTTCCACCGTCAGATTTTCATCCTGATCCCCGTCACTTTCATCACTATCAATGTCATCCGCATCGTCGATAAAATGATCGTCTAATCGTTCATCATCCCCCTCGTCACCAGCAGAAGCACTCGCATAGTCGCCCGTATCACCGTATTCAGCAAGAGAAGCCAACGAGTAATTGTCGTCGTCCTCGTTTCCGGATGTTGCAGTCACCAAAGATGCAGTTGCTGATTCATCATCATTGTCGTCTTCCCATCCATCGTCCTCCTCCTCTTGATCATCCGTATCGCTTTGTTGAGATGTCAGTTGCTGACTTGAAGAGGATTGAGGTGTATTAGGCCAACTGATCTGTTGTTGTTGCTGAGACAATTCATCCATACGTACGCCAAGCATTTGTTCTGAATGTTCCAAGATCATTTCCAAGTGCTTTCTGCTTTTCTGGGCCTGTTGCTCCTTGATGATTTCCTTGTAACGAGCTTCGCATATCCGTTCAACCACCTTCCATTTTCCCCGCACTTGCTGCACTGTCCATTTGGCCAACCGCATCAACCGTTTCACTTCTTCCCGTTGTAAGCGTTCGTCCCGTGTTCTGATTTGATCCCAGTACTTGTCCACGGCCTTGGCACATTTTCGCGCAGCATTCCGCCGGTATTTGGTGTGCTGATGGAAATTTTTTGCTGCTATGATCGCCTGTGACACAATTGAGCCATACACACTCATCGACATGTCGTCTCCCCGGGATTGGTGTCCATGACTGCTGGTACTGCTGACAGTGCCGCCCACTTGTTGAGGTCGTCGGTTGGCCAGTTCCTTTAACTGAGTGGTGAATCCGCCTGTATTTTCCAATTGTTGAATCCGGGCACGAATTGCACGCTCCTTTTCCACATATTTGTTGACCATGTCTTTGGTTGTTGCTGAATTCGTATCCTCTTCATTGTCATCTATAGATATGAATGTTGACAGGTAGGCATCCAGTGTTGGGTATTGACGGTTGAATTTGCGTACGCCAGTGCCAGATCGAATTGTGTTGACGGCTGCGGGTGGAAGTGACCGAAGAAGTAAGTGACGCTGTGTTTCGTTGGGTAAATGAGCCAAAAAGCTACCGTCAGTACTGGCAGATAAGGCATCCAATTCTGAAGAGTGCTGAAGCATTTGAATCAAAGGTAGTACCTGTGATTGCCGTTGTTGTTGTTGTTGTTGCTGGATATTTCGTCTCCGAGATAGGCGATCTGAGTTGACTGTGGAGGTGGTGGTATCAGTGCGTTGTTTCTTCAGTAGATGATCATTAGCAAGGTTCCACATGTTGTAGTCAAGCATATACTAGTGAAAAAAAAAAAGGATGAGTGAGGATTAAGTTGGTTCACCATTGATTTTGAATATGTCACCTACCTTTGTCACACGTTCATCGGTGTTAAAAGAATCAGGCCGATAATCAACAATAGTTTGATATACTTCCAGATGGGCCAATTCTCTAACCAAGCTGTCATGATGTGCTAAAAGGGTTTGGAGAGTATGTTCACGATTTCGGATGGCATCGTTGCGCGCCTTTTCCAATGGTGTCTTTGGTGAGGGTCGTAAAAGCTGCACACTCTTATGCCGTTGTTGAATAAGCATTTCGGTGGACTGGATAGGTGTCATTGGCGTTTTTTGTTGCTGCTTTTTTGGCCGTCCTGAAGAAGAGATTTGGTGTACTGAATTTCCACTTTTTCTGGTGATGATCGATGCTGAATCTGCTATGAGGTTGTTTGGTTTCCTGCCTCGTCTTTTCCCAGGGTATGCTTGTGGTGGTGTTGGTGTTGATTCGGGTGGCGTCAGTGCTATTTCGGTTTGATCACGTCTTTTTTTGCCAGATCCGGGAGGTCGACCTTTCCTTGATGCTGTAGATGGTGATGAGTCCACAATGCCGCTATGATTGTCACGCGATTTCTTCTTAGTGCCATTGTAACCACAATCGCTATTGCTGTTTCTGTTTCCATAGTCAATATCGCCTGAGTATTTTCGCTTCTGTTGAACTTGGCGTTTCGGTCTTCCTGGTGATCCATCATCAGATGCCAAGATGTTGTGGGAGTTGATATCACCGTCCGTGTCAAATAGCGATCTCACTTTGATCCCTTTTAGCTTGCTTTCAATCAATTTGTCCCGTTTTGTCAATCTGACGCCGCTACCATTGTCATTTTTTCGTTTGGGTGCATTTGTGATTGGGCTGTTGGAGGAGCTTGATGGGTCACTGCCTGACGATGAAGACGAGGATGGATGTTGGTGGATGCCATTGGTATTCAACATAGTAGCATTGGCGTCAATAATGGGATCCTTTGTGTTGGGTGCTGGTAATGTTGGGCAAGTCTCGTCGTTGATTTGAGTTTCTAAATATTCCACACATGAGTAAAACTTTGTTAGTGATTCCCGTAAAACCCGTCATCGCTTTTTTTTATAATTATATAAGTGTCATCCTATTTTCCATATCATTCAGCCATTATGTATTACCTTTGCTGGCACCATTTTCGTTCATAGCGAGAAACACCCAAAATACACTTCAGTCCGTTATATATAAGATATAATATAAAAAACGAATGAAACAAAGGAAAAAGAAAAAACGGGGAAAAAAAATAGTCAACAGGGCACGCGACCAGCGACTCGCTGAGTTTTAAATATAACAGTGTGTGATATGTCAGACATTCTGTTTGGACTCATTTCATATTATCGCATAAGAATGTCTTGTTGTTATTAACAATAATTCAAAATTTCAAAAATCAACTGAAGAGCTTAGAATTAATCCTGTTGAGATAGAATCTTGTCGCACAGTCAAGAACAAAGGCAGTTTTTGACCTGAAATATCCCGTTGACGGTGACCTTGTAGCCCATTGACACGAGAAGGAGGAGCAAAACAAAATAAATATCGCTGCAGAAGATAATATTTCGATCAACCGTTTTTTGTATCGATTTACCGGAATCTCATTTTCTGCTATGCACCATTTTCGCTTGTGGAGGACAGCTGTAGTTAGAAATGGGTTAAAAAACTCTTATACAATAAGTCCTGCTGTTGAATTCTGTGAACAGGATTGATGCAGTTACTGTGCAACTACATAATATATGGAATTGATGGAAGTTTTTTTTGATGAGATTTTTTTTTTGTCCTTTACAGTGTATCTTTTAGTTCAGCAAGAGCGTAAAAAAAAGAATAATAAAAAAAAAAATAGGTCCCACGGAATGTGTCAGCTTTTTTTTTTTTTTTTTTTTTTTTTTTTTTTTTTTGACAGTGATACAATAACCTCGTAATTTGATAGTAAAGATGAAAAAGGACAAAGTTCAGTTGTTAGGGTGTTTTCTCATAAAAAAAACTTTAACATTTGAAGTTAGTCGGGTTTGCCTGAGGTTTTGAGGAATTGCAACACCAAGATCATTACCAAAAAAAAAAAAGAAGAAATGCAATACATATTCTTCTTTTTTTTGTAGGTAAATTAAATACCTTCCAATGCGTTTTAATCATATATCATTAATGTGCCCATCGATACTAATTTCCTTATGCAATTGGCACTGCCTTTTTTTCATGCGTCCACCACAGCCCTTTTCAAACCAATCAAGCAAACCCATTTTTGAAGCCCAGTGTACTGCAGTTGACAGCGCTGAGCCTAGCGGTTACTCGAATCGCCTCAATCCTAGCCTTTTTTATTTTTTTCTTTAATATGCATGCATAGTACAGCAATCGATCAAGTCTGGTATTGGTTCATTGATATGAATAGTAGAGCGGGAACACATCCCATATGAAGTAGCCTTTTACTACTAACCAGTGGCTTGGTCTCTGGGGGCGGGGAGTGGACAAGGAGTTAGAAGGCAGTGCAAAACATTCTATACCACGACTGAACGCACAGTACGACCCAGCTTCACTTATATGATTGATCGAACAGGAATATGGCTACCTTTGATACCAAGTGAAATAAGACTACCGATCGTTTGAAAAAAAAAGCAGCCATGTCGGGTGAACGAAAAGCATGTGTTTAGCGGCACACTTGCAAAACAGCTACAATAGCGACATTGCTTACTACCCGATTAATCCGAGATGATTGTTAAAAAGGTATATTTTATTGAGAAAGTGGCAGATACTAATACTAAACAATAATACAAAAAACTAGGGACTCCTTCTAACTAGGGATTCAATGGAAGGATCTACTGGAGAGAGTATGAGCAATACTAGTATGACATTTGAAGAATGGTCAACATAATTCTAACAGGGTAATTGCAAAAAAGAAGCTAATATACTGCACATAGCATGAGAAACACGAAAGGGTCATCTGTTACGAAACACAACAACGATGAACACTAATCAACAAGTGTGACGATAGCAATAAGGAGATCTATTATAGAAGATATGAAGGGGACTTATGGGGCATTTTTCATTGAAGCATGTAAAAAGAGTCGTATTTTATTCAAATATAGATTCAAATTATAGACAACTAATACTAAATTAAGCTATTGAAGGCTCCAAAAAGCCGACTAATGAAGGTTTTTAAATCTTAGAACCAAAATGAAAGGGTTTCCCCATGCATCTTGTAATCCCTGAGCTGAAAACTCTTCTACACTAGTCCTGACACTAATCTAAGTCCAACATAACCTCAAAAAAGTTGAATGATGAAGCAAAATAGAAGGAGAAAAGGAAAATGGAAAGAAAAAGAGAGGAAAATTTTTTTTTTTTTTTTTAGGGCAAGCTCTGGTAGGAGTGCTGGCTTTATTTAACGTCCTGCCGCCTAGATATATAAAGGGAAATAGGAGGACGGTTTTTTGCACGGAAGAGGGTTGCGGGGGAGGGGGACGGGAAAAGGGAAGTGAGAGGAGGGGTGGAGCTGGTAGGGTTCGAACCTACGTCCGGTTGGACACCAGCTGCTTCTCATCCATTACAGCCAGCCCAAAAAGAGAGGAAAAAAAAATCGGGAGAAAATAAAAAATTCACGTGTGCGGAATTTGAAAAGTTTCTGTGACCCAACAATGTAGTAATGAATCAACGAGGCAAAACAGTATTTTATCAAAAGAAATATCAGCCAAATTCTTCAAGTCAAAAAAAAAAAAAAAAAAAAAAAAAAAGGAAGACACGAAAACAAGAGCATGGCTTCAAATATTATCCTTTTTTTTTTTTTTTTTATAATTATTGCTCAAATATAGTATACTACAATAGCTAGTGCAAAGCCAACACAACCGAATCAACATCATCCTCGGAAACTAAATGATGAAACTGGCAATATATCCAATGGACTGAGTGCTGAGGACGACAGTTGAGTACCATTAAAGGGCCAGATAATAGAGACGTCTAAATCCATCCCATCAAAACCCACACTTCACAAAAAAATAAATAAATAATCCTGATATCCAGTGCATTGAGAATTTGTCAAAGCTCCAGCGGAGCGTAAGAGCGTTTATTAATAACTAATACAAATTACTGATAATAATAATAATAATAATAATAAATCTAATAGGTACTATAGCGCGTGAATAAATATATAACTAAGAAGAGAATGGGAAAAGATGTCGTGTATTGTTATCTTCGGATACGTAAAAAGAATGAGATATGTTACAAGAGGGAGTTCATAGTACTTGCCCGGTTGACATCCAGAATCACCACCATAAGTAGTAGCTATCTACAGTATAACCAGAGTAACACTAAGAAAATAAGAAAGAAAAGCTCATTTTTTATTACTATTTCAAAGCGAAGAGCCATACAGATGGTTGGTATAGAGTGCGTTTAATAATATGTATGTAAATGTATAAATGTCATGTAGATAGTAGTGAGTATAGCGATATATATTTATATAACTAGGTGGTGTGTGGTGGGGGAAAGGAGACGGAAAAGATGATAAATGCACAAATAAAATAAAATAATAGTACACAGTAAAAAGGGGATGGGGTAATCACTTGGTGCAGGGATCACTTGATAAAGCATCATGTAAAGGGAGGCATGGTGAGGGCGTCTTTGACAGTGAATCATCGGCAACAGAAGAATCATCCTCAATTACACTATGGCTATCGTCGAATGGATCAGCAGAAGCAGAAGTTGTTGTGGGTATGGTATTGGTAGCAGAGAGCAAAGGAGCCGATGTACGCTTGGCTGGCATGAAGGTGGTGGAAGTGGCGGTGGCAGTGGTCGGACTCGATTCGGGGGACAATGTGCTGCTCGTCGAGTAGACAGTGGAGCGTTGCTGTTGCTGTTGATGTTGCTGTTGCTGTTGCGGTGAATGCGTAGCAGGTTGTCTGGTGGGAGCGGTGTTGGATCGTGAGAGAGAACGGACGGAATTGTCTCGAGTGAGGACGGTACGCACAGACCCACTGCGGCTGAGATTGCCACCACTACTAGGACTATCAGGTTGCTGATCCATCACCCGTACAGTGTTCACTCGCATGATTTGCGGTTTTACTCGGGTCACCTGGAATGCTTGAGCTGATTTTGATGCCTGCTGTTGCTGTAGATGTGCCACGTGGGCGACCATGGCTGAGCCGCGTTGACTGACACTGCTGATACTGCTACGATCATCATCGTCATCATCATTCATTTGGCTTGTTGCTGTAGATATAGGACGGGGGCCTTGTTGTTGATGACCACCGGAAATGTTACGTTGATCTAAATGGTGCTGTTGACGTTGATAGGATGAGAGGGAGGCTAATGAATAAGGTGTAGGTGAGGAGAGTGAGTTGTTGGCAAGAGATCGATTGCCAATGGGAGCAGGACTTGACATAGCCAAAGAAGGCTGATAAAAAAAAAGAGATAAGTAAAAATGACTAATTTTTTAGTGGTAGGCAATATCTGTATGTGTTCATACCGTATCCAATCGAGAGCGAGAAGCAATAAATGGGAGACCACCTTTTTTCTGTTTTTTGTGGCGAAAGAAGAGAAACATGACAGCAGCCAAAAGAAGACCACCACCGACCAAACCTCCAACAATACCCCCGATCATACCACCATCGGTCCCGCCGGATGAGGATGAACTGGAGCCCGAGTTGCTGCCGCCATTATTTCCAGACTTGGGGAGACCTAGAAGAGCATTATCCACACAAGACGATGAGGGGCATACACCACATGATTTCATTGTGCCCAGAGCGCAGGTCGTGTCAGTACCACAGCCTGGATTGCAAATCGCTTCGCATTTGCTAGGTGTACAGTTGCCCGCCGATGTGCCGTTGGACGATGCTAAAGAAAAAGAGCAAGATGACGGGCGGTTAAACACAAAACAAAACAAAAATAAAAATAGTTACTATACCTGCTTGAGCCTGTACTGATGAACAAAGGCAAATGGTTATGATACACACGGTCAAAAATATCGTGTATTTCATACTATTTTAGGTCAAGGCAAAGAAAAAGAAGGGAAGGGTCATATATATATAATAAAAAAAAAGGATACTGTGAAGAAAAAAAGAAAAATGGAAAAGAGGGTCTAGAATGCATTTTTGACGATTGAGAAATAAAAAGCGGCCATTAAAAAAACGAGCAAATAGCTGAAATGTAACACACACAAATCTGGTGCCTTTTCTACAAGAGATATTTCACTACTAATAATAGTTCCACTACCATTTGGCCGGATTCCTTCAAATAAGGTAGACTAATAAAGTAAAGAATTTCATTTTGTACCACGACTACTACCAACACCACCTACCACCTCAGTTATACTACAACTGATACATATCAGAAATCACAAATTATAAGTAAAATAAAAACAGGTAACAAAGTTTATTGGAATATAATAAATGGGATATGAATGTAATGAGTATAATGACTGTATATAACTAATGATAATAATACTAGAATGGAATAATAAAAAGGGATATGTATATGTAGAAGCCACACCTTACGAGAGTAGTACACCGACTTGATTGATTCGGACGAATTCCCCACGACTTGGGCTAGTAGTAAAATATCGTTGGCCATCGACTGAACCATCTGATTTTCCAACTAGATGAAATAGTAATAATAATAATAATAATAATTAGCCAACGTGATGTTTTTGTTGTTTGATTTTTTTTTTTTTTTTTTTTTTTGCTGGGGACGGATCTTACCTCTCCGATCTAATTCCACACCAACCCAAATTCCATCAGCAAAGGTAACATGACCAACAAAGGCGACGGTGCCAGTCGTCAACACTGGTCGTTGGATCAGTTCAACTCTCCGACCGACTGCCACTGTATGGATTTCCATCTGATAAGTCTTGTTCCAACGTAACATCCATGTTTTCAGTGACCAGGATTGGAATGGTGAGCGTGGATGATGTTGCAGATCCTCCTCCTCATTGGTGGTGGCGATGTGGCGTTTTTCATCATCTATTTCATCCAGCTTGGGTATATTGTATGCGGCGGCCAAGGCATGTCGTTTATTGCTGTTGGGACGCTTCCTTTTGATTGATAAGAATCTTGTCCATGAAGTAGAATGATGTTGGTCAGAGGAAAGATGTAATGACTGCTGTTGCTGTTGTTGTGAAGATGATACAAGATGATGGTGATGGTGATGGTGGCTGGCTGCTGTCTTTACTAGTCGATCTAATGGAAGTGCTACATCTGTAACAGATTAAAAAAATAAATAAATGGAAGAATGAGAAAATGACAAATTTCTTCTACCCCCCCTGAATTTACCTTGAGCCAAACAAGTCAAGAGATTATCATCCAGTGAGACCAAACCATCACAGGCGCGAATATCTTTGGCATGATAAAAGATATAGTGAATGATTTCTTCCTTGATAGTGTTGAATATTTTCTTGAGATGCGATGAATGTTGGACGGCATGACGGGCCAACAAATGACGAACAACACCTTGGTAGAGGATACCTGCATTTCTGGGGTTGATTTGGTCATGAATGGTGCGCAACAAGAGATATTCTAGGAACGATGAGCTGTAGACGATCCCATCGATGCAGGAGAGGAGAGTCGGATATTTTGAGCAGTAGAAGTCAAAGTGTGTGGCGATTGTGGCAGTGGCTTTATGTCGTGCAGCGCGGAACGTGGCGTGGAGAATGACATCGTGTTCGTCGTCCAAACCTTCCATTAAAAGTCGGGTGCCGATGTAACAGCCATGAAGCGATTCAATAGCACTAGTCTTGCTGATATGGTTCAAAAGTGATTGGGTCAAAGGATTGTCAATTGATGGCGGCGAGTAATCCAGATGGGGTGAGCAGTACAGAGACCATAATACATCAATCATCGAAGGACATGTCCAAAATGCCACCAGCGCCTTTTCTGGGTCATGAGTCATGACTGCCAATGCAGCATCGGCCAATTTCATCATCCACTGATCGTCTTGATTGGCCGCTCGAGGTTGTGTGAAGGCAAAGAGAGAAGGAACAATATAAACACATGTGGAGCAGTAGCAGTTGCAATGATGGGCTAGTTCAAGAAGTTTATCAGCCAGCTGACCGCAAAGTTCACCCATTCCCAAATAGTCCGCAGCGCCGTAAAGGTCTTGATATTGTGTTAATTGGTCGGTCAGGAGAGCAGCAGCAGCAACAGCAGAGGGTTCATCATTTTCGGTAGAAGAGCAAGATGTATCAGTGGTGGTAGAATCCCACTGGTTGTTGTTGTTGTTGTTGTTGTCATCGCCATCCAAAAGAAGATCCAGGGTTGAATGATACATGTAATGGAGAATCCTATCCAGTGTCTTCGCTGAGCTAAAGATACCTCTAGGCATAAAGATGATGGTCGCCCCTGATTCTTCGAATTCACAAGCAAACATTGCCTGGAAGTAGTTTGAATGTTTGGCCAAAATGTGTTTGTGACATGGCCACCGAGCCTTGTCCTTTTGTTGATGTTCTGATGACGAGGGTGAAGGCGAAGTGGAAGGACTTGGTGTACGTTGAGGCGAGCCACCACGATACTGTTGACTGGACGTATAATGGTCAGAGCCTAAAACTAGTATGACATTGGGTGGTGAGTCTTGTTCAAAAGGCATTCCGCGGAATTATATAGAAGGAGAAAAGAAAAAAGGAAACAGAATAGAAATCTGGGAAACCAGGGGGATTATATCTTCAAAAATTAAAAAAAAAGTATCGGGCTGAGTTTCCTTTCTTTTTGTGGGGAGAGGTTTTTTTTTTTTTTTTTTTAAGAAAAGTTGACTAACGCGAGAGCCAATCAAATACTGCACACGACATTTTTTTGCAACAATGGACCATAAAATCATCTGATTTTTATTTACGATGTTGCAAAACAGGGTATATTCTACTATTGCCACTATCGCTACTACTATCACAATATCAACGGGAAAACGAAATGGCATGGTTATTATGGGTAATATTGCTATTCTGATTTGTGTGGGCATGCTAAATCTATCAATACAACTGTCTTTTAGAACTTTCATTTAAGGTTTAAATGAAAATGACTATAGCGTTTTAAGTTTTCAATTGAGACGTAGTGCAATTTTTTATGGACGATGAAAACTGAAAATTAAGACGACATTTACATGTTTTTGAGACGCCTGTTATGATTTTTGGGAGATGCATCCAAAAAATTGGGATTGGCAGTTTCAAACCTGTCCCCAGGAATTTACATTTGCTATTATGTATTTAGATGATTCCAAATCATGTAATCCTAGTAGAAACGCGAATGGTAGATAATGGAATGAATCCAGTTACAATATGAAATTTCATGCTATTATGTCGATCATCGTTGACAAATCAATCTGGATCAGCTCTCATGACATTTTACACCCTCTGCCACAAATGCAGCCAATACTGCAGTTTCATTATTAATGTAAGTTTTTAAAAAATGAATGCTACGTACTTCTTTTTTTTTTTTTTTCCCATTATTTCATCCTTGTCTCAATATTATTTTATGACAGTCTGAATTTTTGTTTTTCCCATCCCCAATTTAGACCACTGCCCGTCTTGATTTATTTTACTCTCATCTCAATTAAAGTTAATAAACTGTACAGAGAATGGGCAGAGCTGGAGTTCAGCAGAAAACTCACTGAAAAGATTTTAAATCCCGTACACGTGGTTTTTATATTCGTCCATTTTATTTTTCCTCTCTCTCTCTTTGTTTTTTAAACCATTTAGCATCTTTGAGGTTTTGGCAATCTTAGATTAATATCAGGAATAGTTTAGAAGGGGTTTCAGCTCAGGGATTACAACATGCATGTGGAAACCCTTTCATTCAGGATTCACGATCACCATTTAGATTAGCCTTCATAGAGAACAGTGTCGTGGAACTGCCATTATCTTAGCTTAGTGTTTGTTGTCATTGTTTTATATTTACATATCAATAAAAACATGCCTTTACTTTTTTTTTACCCATTAGTCTCTCTTTCATATGTTTAGTTTGTTTTCTACAGTAGTTTTTTATACTTTATTTTTAGTTATTTTTTTACATTTGTTCCTTCACCTCTTTAGATCGGTATTGACTTTTCGGCTATCTTGCCTCAATAAAAGATCCTTAATTTTAAACACTAATTCCAACTTATCTCGTGCATCAGATCCCTTTGTATTTTGAGATCTGCTTTACGATCAATTCACATTTATAAGGAAATTGTGCATTGCCCACCTACCAGTCCTTTGCTCCCCTGTGTGCACTTCATACTTTCACCCTGAGATATTCAAGTTCAATTAGCTATTTATTTATTTATTTATTATATATATATATATATATATATATATATAAAGAATAATGATCAATACTAAGCTGCTCAACTATACTAGATTATTTCCCCTACACTAGTATCTAATCGTAGCCTGAAATTTCAAAGTGCCGGATAGCGATAGTATCATCCCATGGATGTCGCAAAATAAAAATCGCCATCGATTTGTTTTTACAAGTGGAGTGTATGCAATAGAGCACGGGGAGCAAATTTTATGGAAAGAAGCGAATCAAAATGTATTTGTAAGCATTGGAAGAAAAAGCTTAAAGAAATACTCTTGGATTGCAAAACAACAGTAGACACAAAAAAAAAAAAAGCCGTGAGACAAAGCAATAGCGATACAGTAAATACGTACATACATTCAATTCATGCATGCTTTTCAATCTTTATTAAAAATAAAATAAAAGAAACAAACTAAGCTATAAGTATATATATATATTCATAAAAGTAAACATAAAAAGGAATTCGGTGAGTGTGTATATATGGTTGATAAAACCTAAAACTAAAACGATTCAAGCTTTGTCCTGTCTCAATCGATTTGCATTGATTGTTCCTGCGCTTCCAATGTCTCGACCACATGGCGCCATGTGTTGACTCCCTATAACAAAAATCAAGCAATTCCTCATTAGTATCCTTTTGCATTGTTCGTTTGTCCGCCCAAGATTTCTTTTTTTAACTTACTTTTTGATAAAAGTCCACTTTAGCATTTGTGTAAGTTTGTAACGCCCCATGCATTTCAATGGCATTATTCCGTACAAAAAAATCACTTTCTTTTTTGACTTGGTCGGAGAATGCATCCGAGACTTCATGTGTTTGTTCTACTGCTTCTTGAAGCTTCCGTACAAAGAATAATAATAATAATAATAAGTACGACCACCCATATCTTCGTTTCTTCCGTCCTTCCTTCCTTCCTTCCTTGACTTACCTCACGAATGCGATCATCCAATCGTAAAATGCGCTCCCGTCGAATTTTCTCTGCATCAGCCCCACGAACTTCATTTAGTTTACTAGTGAGATATCCAGTAAATCCACCACCGCCACCGCCGCCACCGCCACCTGTGTCAAACCGGGAGGGATACATTGCCTTTTCACGCTCCTTGAGTGTTGATTGTAGGTAATCCGTCAATTCTTCAAAATCCAATTGTTTTTGATCCCTAAGCTTTAGTACATCCTATTCATTCATATGCCCCCGCCAAAAAAAGGAGTATCAGCGCATGAAATCAACCAAATATTATTGTTGCTTTATACTTGTTTTACCTTCATTGAATTGTGGTAAGACATATAATCATGGATTTCACTTAGCCAGTCCGTATCAAAGGAGGTCATAATCTTCATGTTCTCCGCATATGCCAGTGTTGCTTGAGAAAACACATCCAAATGTGACTGAAATGTCGTCTCGAGTTGTGCCAAACCTTGAATGGATGCCGCCAATTCCTTGTAATCATGGGATAAATCTAGATAAAAACCGTTCCCCCCAGAAAGTGGTCAATAGCAAAATTCTTTTCTTCTGCCACACGCCCCTCATTTTATTTTTATTTTTATTATTACCATCTGTTCGCTTGTTTGTTCTCGTCAACGTTTTTTCCAAGGTGTTGAAATTGTCTTCCAATCGATCCACCCTTTCCCTCATATCAACAAATTGTTGCTCCGGTTTTCGAATCTTGACAAATGCATTCAGCAATGAGTCCCCAATGGTATCTATCATCGTTTCCTGACCTTCACGTAATGCCCTTTCCGACGCATCATTCTATAAAGATATAATATAAAGTTGGTATTATTGTTTACTATATGTGATGGTGAGTATGTGTTTTGTGTGTGATAAACTTACAAAGTCCGACGACTCCAAAAACGTGGTGAAAAAGGATGCCCGATGCAAAATAGGATGTCTGGTAATGCGTTGTAAAAAGCGTTCCATACTAAAAAACAAAAAAAAAAAAAGAAAAAAAAAAGTATATTCCAGAAATGAGCAAGGAATGATTGCATTCATGATAGTAAGTTTTACCTCACTCGACGCTTTTCCACAAAGTCAGTACCAAATCGATCCCCCTTGACATATTCTACAATCAATAATACACCGTTTGTATTGGTTATTATTCCTCTATCTCAATATATAGGCTTTTCTTACCTAAGCGATGTTTGTCTGGTAGAGGAGGGACAATGCAGGCAGGGTAGTTGGTATACAACACATTGAAGAGCCAAACGAAGTCTTGAAACCTTCGACGCACAGTTGCATTCTATAAATAGATAAAAGATATTGTCCAATTGTATATAAAAGTGAGGGAAAAACATTGGACAATACTTACTTTGGATACAATGGCGTAAGAGACAAAAATGCCTTGCTGACCATCATTTTCTTTTCTTGGGTCAGTCACTTTGATGGTAGTGGTAATGGAGGAGGAGGTCAAAGGAGGAGATGATGAGGTTGCTGAGCGGTTGTTGGTAGATGGCACAGTTTCTTCTTTAAGGTGTGGTGATATAGGCGTTGATAAAGCTGCATCAATAGAAGATAGCGTTAATGGATCTTTCTGAGAATCATCTTGCTGATGTTTCGCTGTATTATATTGTGGTGGTGAATTGATGTCGAGGTTGTTCTAAAGAATATAGTATTAAAAAAAGTGAGAAAAACAGTCATTTGGTGAGTCGTATATTTTATTTCCCTTACATTCGAAATTTGTTGGTCATCGGTGGATAAATCCAAAGTATGCATGAATGAGTCGTTCATATCAGAGAGGGGATCAATTACTGCAGGCTCATCCGTTCCATGATAGTCAAATGAAGAGGATGCCTGTTGATCACCTTGGACATCCCACGCTACGTTATCGAAGTCTTCAGATGGGTCGGTCATTGTGAGAGAAAGTGTGATAATCTTATTGTTGTTGCTGTTGTTGCTGTTATCGTGCTGTTGTTGTTATCGAAACGAGTGGCTAGTGTTGAATTGGGGATGCTGGTTTTTTAAATAAAATATGTAAAGAAAAATAACAAAAAAGAAAAAGAAAACGAAAAAGAAGCCAAAAAAAAAACACACACACAATTTGATAAAATTAAATCACCGCCGCATTAAACAGTGAGTGTGTTTTATTATTATTCTGATTTATAAAAGACGAATCTTCCATTTATAACAAAAAAAGAACCAAGAGGTTCAAGATCAGAACCATAGTATAAGGTTTAGAGAAGAAGGGGAAGGATGAGTGGGAGGGGGATAAATCAATGATAAGGTAAAATAATGATAAATAGCTATATTCTACGCTATCAAGGCGATTCCAGCAACACAGGCCAAAGCGATCAAGTATTTCATACCAAGAGCTGGACGTGAAGAAGACGCACTTCCACTAAAAATGGAATGGTCCGTAGCGGATGAACCGGGCACACCAGTAGCCGATCCTCCTTTGGTAGCCAACGAAGACGTAGCCGCAGCAGGCAAGATAATGATTGGAATATCCAACGACGCACCGCCGCCTGCAGAGAATGACACCTTATAGCTTCCGGGCGTCACAGAGGTTGGAATTAAATAATTGGTCGAATGCTCATACGATGTGATGTTACCGTTCTGTTTTACGGAATTCGATGATTTTGACATATCGGCTCCAACAGCTATATGAAGGGAAACATTGGACCCGGCAGTGGTGGAAATTAACGAAATATTCATAGTGAGCCCTACGCCAAAAAAAAGAAATAAAAAAATAAAAATAAAAAAGCGGAATTTCAATAAGTGTACTAAGTTTTTTAGTTTTCATACAACTATTACCTGTAGTATCGACATTTTGGAAGAGTTGATATGTACATGGCAGAATCTGTTGGATTACATAAGGGTAACGCGGTATTGGTGAGCTGACGTTGAAATTATGAGTTGGTGCTTCTAACATCTGACCCATGGCACCCTCACCTTGAAATAAGATAAAGTATGCCAAGAATATAAAGGGAAGTATCATTTTATCCACTATGTATAAAGAAAAAAAATTATCGAGAGGAAAAGAGTATAAAATAAAAAATGGATTAGTAAAAGACGAAAAAGTGTTTTCCATTACTGCTGAAAAGGAGGGGAACGAGAGGGGCATCTTTTTTTTTTGTAAATGCATATTCCCCTATAAATGCAGAAAGAGGGCACTGGGAGGATGTTCCTTATTTTATTTTCTTAGCTTCGGGTTCATTTTATTTTATTTATTATCAGTTGCAAAGATTTGATAGTAAAAAAAAACAAAAAAACAATAGTAATGTTATGTAAATAAATAATAGACAAATAACATAGCAGAAAAAGAAAACAGAACAAAAACGGGAAATTGACGCAAAAAGAAGGGAGGGTAAGGTAAGGCAAATAGGAGTAAATAATGGTAGGGGCCTTGGGAAAAAAAAGAAGGAGTGTGCGGGGACTAGAGCCAGAAAGACACCATCATGCTTGAACCCAAGGCAATAGCTACCGTGGAAATTGAGCCAGGTGTAAAAAACGAAAGGTTGGCATTGGATGAAATTCCAAGAGGCGGAAGGTCAGTTGATTCTGGCATATCCAAAGAAGAAGAAGTAGGTATATCGTTTACTGTATATTATATATAAAAAATTATCAGTTATCCCATCCTTTCAAAAATAAAAATAAACAAAAAATTACACGATGTAGGCATTAACAAATCAGTCGATGTAGCGGAGTATGAAAAAATGGGTAAGCTGGTAGGGGAAGTTGCCTAAAAAAAAGGAAGTGGTTGCCATGATTATTTTATATCAGCAAAAATATTTGATCCATTTTCATCATGACAGCCATAAAAAAAAAAAAAAGGAAAACAGCAACCAGCAGCAGTAACACCAAATCTCTCATAATACCTCATCTTGTGCACTAGGCAAAACTGACATCACTTGTTTAGGTGATGTTTCTGGTTCATGTTTGGCTTTTTTTGGAGGAGAATGCTCCTCATTATGTTCCAGTGAAGGATATTTAGTAGGTGGAGTTGCTGCTACTGGTGGGGTTGGTTTATGTACATGTTCAATTACCGTTTTAGGCTTGTGTGGTGGCTGCTGCTGCTGAGGATGATAAGCTGGTGGAGGAGGTCCACCTTCATTTTCGTCCGGCTCGTCTTCATCTGGCTCGTCTTCATCTTCTCCTCGCTTGTCTATCATCCAAAAAAAAAAAAAAGTTAATGCTCACCATTTGGTTGCCGGATTTGAATTACCGATAGCGAATGCATGACTGAGCACTATTAGTGTCATAAATGTCAAAAGCAAAAGAGTAAGATTAAGTTTCATGTGGAGTCGGTTTTTTTTTTTTTTTAGAAAACAGATATATCGTTAAAGGAATGGGAAGGGTTGAAATCAAAATGAATGGAATGAGTTTCTGAGGTTTACTATGAAGCAAAAATAACAAGAAGAAAATATAAAAAAGAATTGAATAAAAAAATCCCCTCAGTAGAAAAGTTTATTCAAAAGAATATTTAATAATTGATGTAAATCACATAAAGTCTCCTCAAAATCCAGGAGTCAAAGACAGAATAAAAAAAGGAGGGACGGCAACAGTCAATATATCATTTCATCAATATATTAAAGAGAAAGAGGGGTAAATACTTACCTAAAATTGTGATTGATGACTTTGAAATTTCATCGCACATTGCAAAATCACTATCGCCGATGTTTGTTTTTCCTTTCCAGTCACCATAGCCAACAGTTGTTAGACAAACTGCAATTAGCATATATTATACACACCATTGCTACTCTATATAGTGTGAAATACAGAGCGAAAATACCCTGCAGTGGTTTTTTTTACAAACAAATAGCATTCTTATCGAACTTGACGTCTATGACTTGGAAATGGCGGCCTACTGACACAATTCTGGATCATTGTTAATTCCATGCCAGAATAATTAGCATTGATATGAGTCCCACCGCCCCACGTTGCTACCCTAAGTATCCACTCAAGTGCAAAATACAGAGAAGACAGACAGCAAAATATTCTTTTTATTTCACACAAACACATACCTTTTTTTTTCCTATGCAGAAACACACACCGGATTTTACTCGCATATGTACCATGCCCATTCAACGAGACAATGAAAGGCATGAGAGAGATTGATAGTAAAAGGACAAGACATGTTTAATTCTTATATATTTATAATATAATATAATATAATATAAACCATGACAACTAGCACTAAGCTAAACTAAAGATACTATTCTAAAATGAAGGCTAATCTGATAGTGGTTGGAAATCACGAACCCAAAATGAAAGGGTTTCCCCATGATGTTTGTTTTGCATTTTGAAAATGCCTCTAATTCAAGTTCTAATAGTAATCCTTGATCACCAGTACCCCAATGAGCCTTGCCATCGTATCATTCAGACTATCAAGAAGGGAAAAAAAAAAGAAAAAAAAAAAAAAAGGAAGGAAGAGAGAAAAGAAATGAGTGGGCCAAAAAAAAAGGATCAAAAAATCATGTGTGCGGAGCCTGAATATACATTTTTTTTTACATTCGTCTAATATACAACACTACTGTTTTTTCAACATACGCATAAAAGAATACTGAATCGACGAGAAATAAGCACGACGTTTGGACCCCCAAAAAATCGCCCACCATACTTCTAAATGGCGAAGTCGTCTAATACACTACCCTATTTTCTTCAACACGCAAAAAAAAAATAATAATAACCATTGACGACGTACTGAGCACGATGGCTGGGTCCCAAGGGGCTACTCACTATAGTGCGAAATGTTGGAAGCTCAAATACCATCCCATTAAAACGCACACCTCAAAAAAAAAAGGCGGTTACCCAGCAAGTCGATAGATTTTCAAAAGCTCCAGCGGAGCACCAGAGCGTTTATTGCCATAATAAGTAAAATATAAAATAATAATGAATAAAAGAAAAGCTTATCTACATCATATGTATATGTATAAAAGAGGAGAGGGGAGTAGGAGTGACTGAACACTAAGTACTTTGCTAAACTATAATACATCAAATCTAAATTAATCCACCATCAGCATTATCCTTGACCATGGCCTTGAAGGAAAGGGTTTTGTCCATCACCGTGCTGTTTCATCTTGAGCCCACGTACCTGCTCTTCTTGTTGCAGTTTTTCAGCCAGTTCTTCATCTTGTTTAAATTGTTCGTATCTTGCCCAAAGCTGCTCCAAATCTTCTTCAGTAGTAGATTCAAGATCATCGTCGTCATCATCTTCACCGTCTTCGTCTTCGTCATCGTCTTCGTTAAATCGGCTCGCCATACTAAGCATAGAGGCACCATCGTCAGCTACATGCAATTGACTGCTGAGGCCATCATTCCCTAAAGCTGGATACGGTTCATGGTAAAGATGTTGGTGTTCATTATCGTCGTCAGTTGGTGCTGCACGCCATGATCTTGTCATCAAATGTTGCCAATTCGCCATGACTTCCTTGTCTCGCATCAGTGCTTCTTCCGATACTGGTTCACCAGCCAATGAGATATCGTCAAAAAGTGATAGTCCATCGCCATCACCCTGAGCACCATCCAAACTGGACTTATCGGAATTATCATTTTCTTCATCTGAGTCGTCCTGGTAGATATGATATTTTTCAACCATTTCCTCTTGTGTAATGCCGTTGGTCTTGCTGTCGTCGTTGTCGTTCATATTGCGGTATTCGGTAGTTGAAAAATCGACACCAAAAGCCAGTAAATATCCAAAGCCAAAGAAACTACTAAAAAATAGACAAGGTTCGATAATCGCCAGCTTGCTATAAAGCGTATATCCTTCATAGGCAAAGGTTGATGTGATAATAAATATTTGCGTGTACCAGACCAGTAGAAATGGATTGAAGACATCTACAACGTGATCACAATAATTAGAATCATTTCCTTTCAACTCTTTCTCTCCCCCTTCCTGCGCTGTCGTATCTTTTACCTTTCCACCAATAGACAAATTGACGTAGTATCGCATCCACTCTGGCTTTCCAATAAAGAGTATTATTTGGAGTTTGATGTTTTTCAAGACCACCACCAACACTATCGACGGGTGATCCGGGACGTGGGGTTGGCATATCATCTTCAGAAGTGATGTCAATGGTGTCGTCATTCTTTTGATCATGAGGTGTTTCCGATACGGGATTGCCATTGTCAAGTATTCCGCGCTGTTGTTGTTGGTAGTGGAGATCGGGTATCGGTGATTGTGAAGGTGACACTAATAAGGACTGTATAGGGGACATGGATAACGGTGGTGGTAATGGTGCTGATGACGATGATGATGAGGATGATGATGTCCAATGGGAAGGTATAGGAGGAACAGCAGGAATATTAGAAGGAGAGGACGTAGTAGTAGTAGATCGACGATGTTGTATGTTGGGGGAGATAAGAGCTTCATCTGGTTCCACAGACTTGGCTTCATTTTCCACTAAAAGATCCATTGTAAATAAATATTGATATTCAATCAAAAATTCAATGACCCGTTGAGAGATCATATATTGGACAGGCGAGTTGTGCTGAGGATGGCTAAGAAGTCCAGGACTAAAGACAGCTGCAAGGTTGGCGGCATCCATTCGAGTTACTGAGGCATTTGTGGCGAAGAATCGGAGCATGTCCAAAACATAGAAAAGTAAATGTTGATGGGCTGTTGGTAATTGACAAATCAAGGTTTGGAAGGCATCAATCCGTTGACTTGTTTTATCGTACATGGAATCATCTATAAATTGAACGATTACATACATTATAATAAAAACCATTGACCTCTTTCCCTCTCTTCCGTTTTCTTTGTAACTTACTCATCACATCACGAAATCGTTGATAAAAAGCGACGGGAATGACCGGATCGGGTAGACGAAGAAAATAACGACGTAAAATACTTCCAGCATCGTGGACGGTATAATTTTTCCAAGTATGATGTAACCCATAGGAGTCCTGAGCTGAATCAAAGATTTGTTGTAAAGTGTTGACTCGTTTGGTACTGCCAGAGAGTCTAAAGATGCCCTCCGTTTCCAACCCTATTGCCATACCCCCAAGAAAAGAAGGTTTCAACCTTTTTTTTTAGTTTGATTCTTATTGTTTTTAAACCTTTTTTTTTCTTCTTTTCTCTTTTCTTACGTACCATTTCGTTTGAGGTAGGAACCACATTTTGAGACTACCAACGGAATAGCAGCAGCGCGTTGATGATTGACCTGATCAGCATCTTGATAACCAATAGTTCCACGTGCGTATGAGATAGATACTACGAGAGGAACACCAAATACACCTAAAATAAAATATAAAATTCCGCGTTAATAAAGCGTCTTGGTAACTTGTGCATATGCCTTTATCGAACCTTGTTGTTTCTCGTCAACCCCTTTTGGTAGTAAAGGAGCTACTTTGGGGGTCGTTACTTTTTTGATCCAGCGACGGAATGACTTGCGTTTCTTTAACGGCTGTGAGTTTTCCATAATAATTCTTTTTGAAATAAAAATAGTGAATTTGTAGAGAGTAAATGGAAAAGGAGAAGAAGAAAAAAAAAAAAAAAATTAAATTGGCAAATAAAAAACTAAAAATGCTCGCCCTTTTTTATGGCCTTGGCCGAAAAAAGCAGAACTTGAAACCCCGCTGGCTTGGGACAAACATATTCAAAATGCATTGTTAATACACCTGCATGTTGACTTTGAAAGAGTCGTGTAAACATATCATTTTACAAGTATATGGTAAATACATTTGATAATATATTTTAATATGAAGGGCCATGAAAAACACACTATAAAAATGAGCTACTACGAGGCGCTGGTAGTACAAAGTAATATATAATACAACAGTAGTGAACCGATGTCAGAAGACAACATCGGTGTGTGACATAAACCAGGATAAAAAAGAAGGACACAACAAATCAAATAAACTGACTACACTACAGTAACCAAGTTCATGTAGTGTCGAAGCCCAGTTCGGAACCCATAAAATCTGTCCTATCATACTGACTCATTTTTCTTATGTACTACAAAAATACTGGCATAAATTCGACGAATGAACCGATTTACCTTAGCGTCATAAATTACAACAATAGAACAAAAAAAAAAATAAAATAAGTTGATACAAACAAAGAATAAAAAACAACAACAACAGCCTGCGTGATTCTTATTTATTTGAAACAAAATCTAACGATATTCGAATTCCTTTTTGATTACTACATGATCCAAATTCTATTTGTCAACGTAAAATAAAAGTCTATGATGTAAAATAAAAGTCTATGTTTATTGTGTATTGTATATAAAGAAAAAGAGGCATGGATGTATAAATGTGTATGTGTATAAAGGGTCTATGCAAACAATTCTATATGAGCGGACTATTCTGGGGGGTCAAGGAAATCATTGAGAGAATCCCACCAACTGTCGTCATTGGGGCTCGAGACACCAGCTTGTTCGTCATCCATCCAGACATCACCATATTCATTTGGTTGTTGTTGTTCTTGTTGCTGTCCAAAAGGAGACACTTCTGGACTTGAGCCATTATTTTCGATACCTTGATCATTCCCATTTTGTTCGTTCGTTGATCCATTCTCGTATCCACCACCGAAAAATGGCATTGGGAAGAAGCCTCCCGCACTAAAGTTAATGATAATATAAATAAATTCCATGAGTCTACTTGACAATTTTCATGTTTTTGTATCCCTTACCCATGGCTTGAATGTCTTGAGAAAAAGTCAAAATCAATAGATATGGCACATGCAAGCATAACAGATCGCTGATCCAAGGTCAATCCTTGATTTCCTTCCATAGCATCCATTCGCAATACATATTGTCCAGAATCAGTAAAGATCTATAAAATTCAAGTTAATACATTCCATTCATCAACTCTAATGGTTCCACTGTTGTGGGGAAGGGGTATATGCACTCACTTCACGAGCAAAGCCTACGAAATTTCGGCTAACGTTACCAATTGCAGTGCCTTGTTCATCGCGAAGATCAAAGTCCCATGACAGGAATGGAGTATCAATCGTTGCAAATTGAGATGTCCTACAAAACAAAACGAGAAGAATAGTGAATACAGAAAATCATGCAAATAAAATGAAAACAACTTTTTTTTTCCCCTTACCCTACGAACAGATCGTATTTTCTTCGTATTAAATGCCATCGTTGCTGTACTTCCCCAATCACTTGATCATCCCACGTAGAAATGAAGATTCGACTATTGATCCAAGAAAATGGCCGCTGAATCTTGAAAATCACATTGCCTTGAGCATCCATCACTGTTGCATTCAGTTGCCGATGTGTACGCAAAAACTGTCGACTAAGAGATTTGGCGAATCCTTCTTCCTCCGCAATATAACCAATGTGGTTCCCGCTTGGATCCATGATTTTATACTTGTTGGCTTGTTCATATCCCTAAAACAAAAAATAACAATGATGATCCAATAATCAGTAAAAAAAACCATCCTCCAATTCTTCGCTTACCAAAAAGACATTCATCATTTCCAGCTCACGGCCCACCACCAACGCAGGCTGAGATAGAGCGGGAGCACCAGCATAAGTTGACGTGACCACCGCGTCATGTGCTTGAGGAATATTGACCATAGTATGAGCAGGATCAGGCGCGAATTCGCTATTCGGTTGTTGAAGCAATTCAGAGGATGATGACGATGGAGTGTTTGTGTTTGCAACTGAAGGGTCATTTGTACTGTTGTCAATAACATGAGCCGTACGTTGATAAGCTGCTGGTTTTTCCAAATGTTGCCGAATTCGTCCTCGGGTCCTGTATATATACATTGAAAAAGTGGAGCAGTAAAGATAAGTCAATACGTCGTTTACTTGTTTGTATGTTTGTTTCCTTTACCTAGTTGTCTAGGGTTTCGAAGACTCGAGTAACGAGCCCCTTGTAAAAGCATTGATGATGGTTGTGTATTGGTCCGCCACATTAATCTGGCACCATTGTTCATGTAAGCTTGCAGAGTACGCTGCAACACTCGATGTGTCAATTGGTTGGTCATTATTTGGAAAAAAATGAAAGAGACCTTGCCGCATTGGAAAACTCAAAAAACAAAAAGCCTTATTCCCGTACTTTCTGGCAAATATTTGAAATCCCGATATCGCCGAAAGAGAATTACGCTATAATAATGAGGCATAATGCGACGTTACTGCGTAGTGTCGTCAGCACAATCATATTCTGTAACCAGAAACTGAACCACACAAATATTTGTATTTCATATATATATATGATATGTTTTAACAGTAACATTATTATCTTTTTTTTTTTTTAAAAAAAAACAAAAAAAAAACAAAAAAAAAACGGCGCAGATATCACACTTAATACCGCCCACTTAATTTGGACGTATGTGCAAGGCTATTGAAGGTCTTTGATTTCGACAACTATTCAAAGAAATTAACCTTCCAAAGTCATATGGTTTTAGTTTGGTATATATATATATATACATATTGCTTTGCCTTTTGGATGTCCATCGTTTTTTTTTTGTCTTTTTTTTTTTTCACTTTTCGTTGAATAAAGACAATATCTATGTTTTTCGCAGCTACTATTTTTTCCTTTTTCTGTCACCACGGCCAACATTTTTCAGGCAAACTGTGATTAGCATATACTATACACACCATTGCTACTCTATATAGTGTGAAATGCAGAAGAAAAAATCGCTGAAGTCTTTTTTTTTTTTTTTTTTCCTTTTACAGACAAATCGCATTCTTATCGAACTTGACGTCTTTAACTTTGCAATATCGGTTACTTCCTACACATAAATACACGCACACACACCGGATTTTACTTATGCCCATTTAACGAGACAAGAATAGTCATGAAAGAGATTAATGGTAAAACGACAAGACATGTTTAATTCAGATATGTATACAGTATAAACTATGACAACTAGCATTAACCTAAGCTAATGGTACTATTCTACAATGAAGGCTAACTCAGTGGAAGTCAAAAATCACGAATCTAAAATGAAAGGGTTCCCCCATGATGTTTGTTTTGCATTTTTGAAAAAGCCTCTAATTCGAGTTCTAACACTAACCGTAGTTCAAGAATACCTCAATGAGCCATTCCATAATAACATTCAGACTTTTATGAAGGAAAGAAAGAAGAAAGAAAGGAAAAGAGAGGGCAGCCAAAAGAAAATTAGAAATCATGTGGGCGGAGCCTGAATTGACGCATTTTACACCTCAACGCGATTCTATATTTCTTTTTCAATACACACAAAAAAATACAATTAACGAGCGCTGAGCACTACAGTCGAGCTCCAAGGGGCTGCCCATCATAGTGCGATATGGTGGAGGCTCTAATCCCATCCCGTCAAAGCCCACACTAAAATAAAAAACTCTGACTCCCAATAAATCGAAAGATTTTCAAAAGCTCCAGTGTAGCGAGAGGGCATTTACTGTTATTAAACGTCTCAGTTAGGCTAGTTTCTATAATTCAAAAAGAATAAAGTTAGACACATTTAAAAAGTTTCTGAGATGAGTATGATGCTTACGCTGGATCGATTCCAAATTTCAGGAAGAAAAAACGAACTTCATGTTGTCTTTGGAAAACGTTTTGCCGTTTCGAGCAAATTCCCGAGCACGATCGGCAATTCAATATTTCGTCACTTAATTTTTTTCTTCAAAACAAAAAAAAAAAAAATCTCACGTCTTCTCTTGTCAACAACAATACAACACGCCCTCAACGATGACTACACAGCCAAAAGAGCAACTGGCGGGGCCCGAACAACATAAATCTGATTTTAGATTAGATTACGATAATCTTGATGCTGAACTGGCGAAAGTGCCGCTATTTATGAACCAACTACCTGACGAAGAGAATGAAACACTGACTGCGCTACAATCGTTAGTCTTTGATGGTACACCTGAAGGTAAGCAAAATCTATTCTCCTGACTCTCTTATCATTTTTTAATTCTCATTCTATCTTTTGAAAACGTAAAACTTACACACTTTTCTTTTGTGATAGAAATTGCGGAAAATTTTAAAAACCAAGGCAACGACTGCTTCAAGTTTGGGAAGATAAAATATCAGGATGCGATAAGCTTTTATACACGGGCGATCGATACGGACTGCAACGACAAGAAGGTGATGGAGGCATGCTATGCTAATCGGGCGGCAGTGAACTTGGAGCTCGGCAATTATGGAAAGGTGTTACGTGACTGTGCCAAGTGTTTGGAGCTGAACCCAGCCAATGTCAAGGCATTATATCGATCTGCACGAGGTCTTTTCCAACTGGACCGATCAGACGAAGCGGCTGATTGCTGCGAACATGCTTTGAATTTAGATCCAGACAACGCCCCAGTACGTGATCTCCAAGCTAAAATACATCAACGACAACAAGCTCTGATCAAACGACAGCGCGAAAAGGAAGAACGAGAACGGAAAGCACGTGAGGCCAAGGAACAAATGGGTACCGCACTTGAACGACGCAACATTCGCATTGACGTACAGGACAAAGCTATGCGTGATGCTGCCAACATTCAGTATGATGCTGATTCTGACACCATGTCGTGGCCTGTTTTCTTTTTGTACCCTGAATACAAGGAAAGCGACTATATCCAGCAATTCGATGAAAACAATGCCTTCCAGGATCATCTCGATGTCATACTCGAACAGCCTGCTCCTTGGGATCAACACCATGCATACACTCCCGACAATGTACAGGTTTACTTTGAAAATAATCAAGGCCTTCATCCCTCGCTACTCAAGGTTGGAAACAAATTGCCATTGGCCAAGATCCTTGCTTTGAAGCAATATGTCATTACCAATGGTGTCCCCAGCTTCATCATCCTCCCAAAAACAGGTGCCTTTAAGGATGAATTTTTGGAAAAGTACAAGAAAAAGACCCAAGCGCCTCCTTCTCCCTCCAACAACCAATAAACTGGACCGGTGTTTGGCTACTTTGGTTTTCTCCTCCCCTCCCTACCTTCATCTTTTCCGTTGTTTTTTATTTACATTGTAGTATATTATCATCATCCCCATCATTGTTATAGTTTATATAGTATACTTTATTCATATAATAAACAATTCCGACGTTTTTATGAAAGTGTCGAAGATCAAAATCTTATGCTATCATGTTTATGTTTTTATGTATAGTCATAGCCACACTGCTGTATTTTGGATGCATCGTTGCCCAAAGTGAACAGTTCCATGGAATTATTTGGGACAGCCCTTGCTACATTTTGTGGATATAGAAACTGTTATGCTATCCATTTCCATTATTTTGAATAATCTCATTTTATTTTTATTACCCATATGTTTAACCTTTGTTTTTGTCACTGTTGTCTTTTTTTTTTTTTTTTTTTTTTTTTTTTTTTTTTGTCTATGCTACTGTACTCACCAATATATGTAAATATATGTATGGTATATTTGATCGTAGTCGAAAAAAAAGTATAAGCGTTCAGACTTTGTCGATGTTTGAGAAATTTATCTGGGAAACCGCGTAGGGGAATTATTCAAAACGGTAGTGTTTAAAGTAAACGCAAGTGTACATAGCTGTTGTATCATTCATATTACAGATATTGTCAAAAATTATACAAAAACAATCTAAGCATATCAGCTGAGCAGTATCCTTATTTCTAATGTTCCATCATTCACCAGCAGGCTTTTTCACAATAAATGTTGGAGGTACATTGAAGCATGCTCACAAGGAACTCCAACTAACAGAAATAATGCTAGTTGTGTAGAAATTCTCTCCACAGGCCTTACCCGAATTATCGTTGTACTGTACAATATATGGCCTAATACCAAATTCATATCTTGTCGTATGTATATCTATATAGAAATAAAGTATTGTTCAATATTTGATGGGTCTGGTAGCAGTGGAGATCGATTGTTAAAAAAAAAGGTGATACATTTTATTGAAGACTAAGCATAAACTATAAACGTCAACTGCAATCAAAGGATGTAATGGAGCTAGCAGAAGAAAAATTAATAGGAAATCTGGAAAATGGTCAACACTAATCTAAAGGGACAAATGTAAAAAAGGATCTAATATGCAGGTACAATATGTAGTGTACATTACAAGGCAAGAGAATATATATCTTTTATTGAAGCACAACAACAAACAACCAACATAAATCAAGAGGTAACAGTATTAAAAACACAAGGTGATATCGCACAAGACATGAGAGGAACTAATGGGACTTTCTTCATCAAAGTGGGTAATAATAGTCATATTTTATTTAGATATAGATACAAACTACGAAAAAACTAAGACTAAACCAAGCTAATAAAGGTTTCAAAAGTCAACTAATGGCGGTTCTAAATCCTGGATCCAAAATGAAAGGGTTTCCCCATGCATCTAGCAATCTCTGATCTGAAAATGCTTCTAAGCTAGCCCTAACACTAATCTAAATAAACCATAATCTCAAAGAAGTTGAATGGTAAAAAAAAAACAAGAAGAAAGAAAGTAGGAGTAAATAAAAATTCATGGGTGCGGAATTTAAAGTGTTTTTTTGGTGATACAGACAACCCGATTTTTATACTTCTATTTTATTTGTCTTCTTTTATACAGCATACAATAATATAAACATAGCAATTCTCTTCTCACAATAGAAATTTTCATCATTCAGATCGATTGCATGATTGTTCTTACTTCGTGTAGTAACTGCCACGAAGTCTTCGCTCGCCTCAGCTCTTTATGGTAGAATAATTTGTCACACACCGTAGAATATCTTATCCGGCCACTCTACTTTACTGTAGAGTACAGTACATATTGTAGAATAGGCTGCCACTCCCCGTATAATTGCTTACCCTTTTTTTTTTTTTATCTTACGTTATGTTTACTGACTCTTATAATAAAAATAGGATATTTACTGTAATAGATAAGACTTTCAAGTGAGTCTGTTTTTATCGAATCAAACAACAAAACAGCGTTATAAACTGTTGGTCGAGGTGGACGCCACTCTAACCACTTTTTATCTTTATATATAATGGTTTGGTTGATCACATTTATTTTACCCCGCATTTGATCCTTCGTAACCGCTCGTTGGTCGAATAAATAAAGTGCTGGGTGTGTAAACCACTTCCCATCTCAGTAAAAGCACGATTTAATCTGTCACACAATGAACCCAAAGTCAAAAAGTCTATTTTTTTTTTTTCACAAAAGAAGTTGATTAACATTCGTCTTTCCCATCAGCCGACTTTATTTTGTTTTTGTTTTTATTTTTTTACGTATTTCTCTTTCTCATATTGTGGTATTCTTTGATCCAACGTCAATTTTAATAATACATACGTTCTCAATCATCATGTTGGAACTCACCGAAAATCAGCAGCGCACTTTAATTAACATACTGGACACTTTTGTCCCCCAACTTTCCAAAGTGGAAGCACAGGCATTATTAAGAACCTATCGTGATATTCATCAGCGAGAAACATTTAATAGTGAAAATTTAAACACCCATCTTTCTGCTTCACGACAAAGACAGGATGAAGAAAAAAATGAGCAGCAAATTCGTCGTCTATTACAATATGCCAAATTCAGCACCAGCAATAGTATACGGAGCTACAAAGACGATGTGTTCCCTTTTCTGAACAGTCTTATACCTGGTCACCATGGTACGCTTGTCAAAGTGATCAAGATGATGGGTAGTTCCATTGGAATGTGCTTACTGACCAAAGGAAAAGCCAGTACTAGTTTTGAGGAAATGACGGAGCATCAACGTCAGGCATTGCTTTTATCATGGAAATCTTCTAAATCGACAACGCATCGATTTGTGTATCGTTTATTCTGCTCGACGGCGCTGTTCCTGACATATCGATCAAACTTCGCCTCTGTCTTGACATCACTTGGTTATTGTCACCCACACCTGAGCCATGATCATGGGCTATTGTCAAAAAAGAAAGCAATGGCCAGCGTGATAAGGTACGAAGAACCTCTCTCGCCTTCACTGATATTGCCAGTGACTCTCGCTACGCCAGATCAAGTCACCGATTGGATGCAAAATAAAGTGTGCTTTGATACGATCATTGTCGGTTCAGGCTCCGCTGCAGGTATATTTTATAAAAAACGCTGTTCTTGCTTATTTTACCTATTTTTTTTTTTTTTTTTTTTCCTTTTCAATGGATATATGGATACTTTCCCATTCGCCTTTTGTAAACAATTGTAGGACCTTGCGCCACACAGTTAGCGAAAGCTGGAAAGTCGGTCCTTGTGATCGAAAAAGGTTCCTACATTCATCCCATCGACATGACCCAAAGCCCAGGATATTCGCATGGATACGAAAACGGCAACTATTTTTTCAACAATCAATGGTCAATTGACAATCGCAACTAGCTCAACTCTTGGTGGTAAGATAGTATGAACAATGTGTTTGAATATTCAGCTCACCTGTACTTATTATTTTGGTTTAGGTGGTACTCGCCATAGCTACGGAGCATATGCCAAGGTAAAATCAGCCTACGCGTAAATTAAACAATTTATGTATATATTGATTACGCCCTCTTCTTTTTTTTTTTTTTTTTTTTTTTTTTTTTTTTTTTTTTTTTTTTTTTTTTTTTTTTTTTTTTTTACAATATAGACTCCTTTATATGTACTCCAAGATTGGAAAAGAAGAACAAACGATGGCTTTGATGTGGTTGCTGTAAGTGGGCACACCGATCACGCAAAGCAGTTGACTCCAACTCTATCCCCCCTTTTTTCTTTCCCTCCCCTTTATAGTTTGAAGAAGACTTACAAGCAGTTTATGATCATGTTGGCGCATCATCTGATTCTATCATACATACAGCTCCTAACAGACACATTATCAATGGATGCAAGTAAGTATCTTTCCGCCTCTCTTGGAATTCCTTATATGTTAAACTTTTTTTTTTTTTTTTTTTTTTTTTTTTGGTGGTATCTCGCCTAGCCAATTGAATTTACCAGTGAATATGATCCCTCATTCTCAATTGAAAAATGGTGGCACAAATACAAATTTGTGGTTTCATGAAGCTCAAGCATATGGTGCCAAATTTTTGACCGAAACCACCGTCCACCAAGTCTTGATCCGGAACGGGCATGCACATGGAGTGGAATGTACGATATCTGATGGACAGCATGTGTCGATTTATGCAAGAACAATCATCATGGCCGCAGGTGCACTTCATACGCCTCAAGTGTTGCAAAAAAGTGGACTGGAGAACAAGCATATTGGGCAACATTTACGAGTCCATCCAACGGTTTTTGTCAATGGTTACTTCCCAGAAAATCAAAACCATTGTCACGGTGATGGCATTCCCGGCTTGACTGCTTCACATCATATGAAATCGCCTAATTGTTTTGGTTGTCGAGTGGAAGCTCCTTGTATTGATCCAGGTAGAGGAAAAAAAAGGCAAGAAAGAAAGAGAGAGTGAGATACGGGGGGGATTGTGATGATGGCGGTCCAGTGATACTAATACAGATGACACATTTATGGTATGATACTGTAGGTTTATTCGCTGTGACAATGAATTGGCATGGGGGATTACATCACAAACAATCGATGCTAGGATACAATCACGGATGTCCCTTGACAGTGATGGGAAGAGATATGAACTCAACGGGTAGTGTGATATCAACCACAGATGGAGCGTCAACATTAGTCAAATTTGAATTATCGAAACACGACCAAGTCATTTTAAACGATGGGGTGATTCGGGCACTGAATATATTGGTAAGTGCGGGGGCAAGGCATCTTCACACATGTCATTTGGAAATGAGCCCGTTTTTATTCAAGACGTTTGAAGAGTCAAGTGTCAACAACCACCGTTACTTGAAATGGCTTGATGGAATTCGTGAAACTGGATTATCAGGGGCAGATGGGCTCTACTCATTTCATCAAATGGGCTCATGGTAAGGCAAAAAAAAAAAAAAAAAAAAAGGAACGTCAAAGAATGACTCAAGCTGATAACTTCACTCTCTCCGTTGTTTATACGCTTTGTATAGTCGATTGGGTCATAGTCCAAAGACGTCTGCAGTACAACTGACTGGGGAAACATGGGAAATCAAAAACCTCTACGTGGCTGATGGTTCGCTGATGCCATCTGCATGTGGTGTCAACCCCATCATTACTATTCAAACACTGGCTTTGGGTGTAGCTAAAAAGGTTCTTCAACGATTGGACTCCAAGACGGTACTGTAGATATAGGATATAGCCTCTTTTAGTTTATTATAGATTATTCTCCCATCCTTTTCCCTCCAGAATATGTATCATATGTCTCCCATTTTTTTTATTTGCCTTATTTCATGTACTCTGTTTTCTGTTTTAAGAAAAAAATAAAAAAAATTATGTCTTGTCATTTATTCCTTACCTCCATCAAATTCTTGTTTATGTTAAATGATAAACTCAGTCAATTGTATAACGGTGTCTTTTCTTTCTCTTAGATTCATTTTTTAAACATCGCTAAACCCAAATTAATGGGGAATGATACCATTGAGCATCGACAATTTAACAACTATTTGTTTTAATTTGTCTTTCAGTCTCCATCAGTGCCAGGGGAAATTGTTGAAATGGGTGGGAACGGTTTATTTCAGGCCTGACATCCTATGGCCAATCAAAAACGAGGAATAAACCGCTGGTACTGATTTGCATGAGATTGACGCGGCCCTATTTTTTTTTTTTTTTGTCTCACTGTCTTCCTTTTTTTTTTTTCTCACTCTTTCACTTGCAACCGAAAAAAAAAGCAATGCCTAAGAAACCTATTCATGTATATGAAAGTACAAATGACCCTATTATTGTTGGTATTCATCATCGGCTGGGCGAAATACTTGGACAAGGAAGTTTTGGCATTATTTATGAAGGTAACGTAACCAGTTGACCTCCTAAGCAATTTTTATCACTGAACTCTTGTCACTTATTTATTTGAATAGGCCTAAATCAAACCAGTAACAAACCTGTTGCCATCAAGTTCGAAACATGCGATGCCGAAGTCCCTCAATTGAGGTTGGAATACGAGATATATAAAGTACTGAGTGGTATAGGTAAGTAATGACAAAAATAGGTGGGCCACTTGGGGTTAAAGCAAGTGAAATTAATCTCTCGCTTTGTTTAGTGGGTATACCAAAAGTGCATTTTTTCGGCGTTGAAGGAATAGATTATTGTATGGTGATGGACCTGCTTGGACCCAGCTTGGAGGACCTGTTTGAAATGTGTGGACGTCAATTCTCATTGAAAACGGTGGTGGGTGTTGGTCAAGAAATGGTGACTTTATTGCAAGCTGTCCATGATCGTCATTTCATCTTTCGTGATGTCAAGCCGGACAACTTTTTGATTGGTGATCTCAGCAACCCCGAGACTGTAAATCATTTGCACTTGATTGACTTTGGCATGGCAAAACGGTATCGGGACCCCAAGACACATCAGCATATTCCATTCAAAGAGAAGAAATCACTTAGTGGGACTGCAAGATATATGAGTATCAACACTCACTGTGGAAAAGGCAAGTTATTATTATTATAAATATAGAAACGGTAATAAATTTATGCATGACTCACTCTATTATTATTATTATTATTATTATTATTATTATTACAGAGCAATCAAGAAGGGATGATTTGGAATCACTTTGTCATGTACTTTTATACTTTTTACGTGGATCTCTACCATGGCAGGGCATTCAAGTCAAAAATCATAAAGTCAAATATGAAAGGATTTGTCAAGTCAAGCAAGCAACGGATCCATCAGACCTATGCGACAATTACCCAGGTAGAGAGCAATATGGGCATCATGGACCCGAATAGCATGTTGAACCCTCTTTTTTTTTCATCAACTATGGCTTTTGTGATAGATGAATTTGGTACTCTTTTGAAATACACTCGATCGTTACGTTTTGATGAGGCACCTGACTATGATTACTGCCGAGAATTACTCAGTGATGCTTTGACGGCGTCGGATCAAGTGGATGATGGGATTCGTGATTGGATGCTATTGAATAATGGAAAGGGTTGGGAGGTAAGTATAAAAATAGCATATACAACGATTGACTCACTGGAATTGTATGATTTATACCCATATGTTATATAGGTGACTGGACGGAGACGACCCAAGAAACCATTATTATTGATGCCCAACTAGTTAGCTTTTTTTTTTTTTTTTTTTTTTTACCCTATATTAATCTTACCCAATAAACTTGACCTCTCTCTATATATCATTTGCGGATCCCTTTTTGATCTGATTCGAAGAAGTGTAATGAATCTCCGCCACTCACCCAGCAAAATTTTTTTTTTCTGGACTTCCTCTTTTCTCTTCCTCTTTCTTCTTTATTATTTATTTTTGCGCGATTTATTTATTTATCTCATCATGACCCGTAAGTTCATTCAGCAAGGCAATACTAAAAATTAGATGTGGTTTTATTTACCAAACTTTTTGTTTTCTTCATTTGCTTTACATTGTAGGTGGTAATCAACGAGAACAAGCCCGTTTGAAGAATCTGAAGAAACAGCAAGACCAAAGAAAGGCAAATCTGGTGACAACAGTGGCCAAAAATTGACTCAAAAGAAAGAAAGGTATACACAATAGGACGTAACCTAGTATGACTGATAGTCTGTCGTATTATTTCTCTTTAACTAACCCTTTCTTTTACGCCTCATAACAATGAATTAGTGATGCCGAAATTATGCGACAAAAGCAGTTGTTGGCAGCCCAAAAGAAGGAAGCAGCAGCAGCCAAGAAATAGTTTTGTTTAGTTACTGTCGTTGTACACATCATATTTACCCCACCCCGCCCCTTTACTTTTATCGGTCTTTGATCACCTTGGTTGATTTAGCCTCTCTATATATTTTTTTTTTCTCCTCAATAAAAAAGTCATTTGTTTTTAATTTATTTTGCATTTTTTGTGTATGTTTTATATGGGTGTAGTCCTTTAATAGGGGGCTCAGACAACACTTTCCCTGCTACCTGGCAATTCGATATCAAGGTTAGTATTTAAACACCGCTCATATTTAGGAATTTTTGTTGCTGGTATTTGATCTGGTGCCAATTATTTCATTTACACTATTTTTTTTTTTTTTTTGTCTTTGTTTGTTTTGCTCACTTATTTCCTCAATGTTTGATGCGATAAAAACTGCCTTTTCAAGATCTTGTTTACATTATCATCATGAAAATCAACATCAAGGTAACCAGAAAGAAACAGGAACAGGGATGTACTATTGAACGAAAAGATATTCATTAATGTATATTGTCGCCTTTTTGATTTGGTAGTCTTTGTGAATGTATATGACATGGTAAGAAGAAAAGTCCAGCTATCATCAGTGTGACCATAATATTGAATATCTTTTTCAGTTACAACCTAGTTTTTTGACCAGTTTTGGATATTATGCGTTGGGGGTCGGTAAGTTATATATGTTTACTATTATCATCATTCGGTGAATATTTTTTATCAACTCCTTCTTTGTTTGTTATAGGAATCTATCACTCTGGCGTGGAAATATGTGGGAAGGAATATTGTTTTGGAGGACATGAATACAAGAACATAACGGGTGTATTTGCAGTGGAAGCGAAAGTGGGGCCACCAGGTTTACTTTTCAAGTAAGGAACAGTATTATCACTTATTATTGCATATAGAATCTCCTTTTTTAACAATTATAATTTACGCTAGGCAATCCATTAGTGTCGGCTATACTAACTTAACCAACGATCAAATTCACAAATTGATTCAAGATATATCCAAGGATTATGTTGGTACCTCATACAATTTATTGACAAGGAATTGCAATCACTTCACCGATGATCTCTGCGTCCGACTGACTGGGAAACATGCTCCTTCTTGGATTAACAGGGCTGCTAAACTAGGGACTATGTTTCCATGTGTCATACCAACTGAATGGATCGAACCTCCTGATCTGGAAGGGGAAGGTAAGTCCATCGTCATCTTCTTCTTACCTACTTGTCATTTGTTGTCTAATCGCCCCTTGTTTTTGTTTATAGTGATGCCATCTAATTCATCCAATGATCAATCTTCTGGATCCAATATGTCTTACTCTTCTAAAGCCCCACTAAAATCAACAACAACCACATCGACTCTGTCGACTTCACCGAAACCATCTTCTCACAAAACGCAACCTAGATCAAAAGAGACGACCTCGATTTCCTCAAGTCCAACAACAGAATCAGCAACGATGCCTACCACTGGTACAGCTGCCACCTCTACTACCTCTACCGCCGTCCAATACAAGTTATCATCATCTCCTCCGCCATCCTCTAGTAATCCTACGTCTCGCCCTACGTCGCGCACCTCATCCACCACATCTATAGAAATACGACATCCTCAACAACACCAACCACATCATCTATATTCCTTATCCACTGCTCTCACGAATAACTCTTCTCATCACCATCGCCAGTCCTCTTCACCTACGTCTCCAAATTCACCAAAACATCGACGGCCGTCTGGTTCTTTAGCAGGGGATGGAGAAAGTATATTTTTTGGTCGGACCTCACCTATTACTTGTGATGATGATCAAGATATGACCGATCGTATCAAGGAACCTGGTAGTCATCACCCTGAAGTCATTCGATCTGCTACCCAATTATCCATCAGTGCCTCTTTGCAAGAATTGGATCGATAGTTTAGTTGTATTTTTTAGCAATTATGCTTTATCCCCCATCCCACCCTCTCGTTTATTTTTACTCTTCAATCTAGATCTTTCTTTCCGCCCCTCCATCAAATTTTCTTTTATTACTATCACACATATCATTTTTTATTCCCTTATTTTCTTACTGTATACACCACACATGCACACACCATTATTATCATTCTCTCTTTATCAAATGGAAATATTTTTATTACCTTTATCATACTTATTACATATTCTATTCAAAATAAAATCTATTTTACTGTATACATGCCTTTTTTTTTATGTATGAGTGAAGAATTTAGTGTCTCATCGAATACATTCTCTACATCAAGTACACACAACAATTATCAAATAAAAACCGTACCGTTGATTAAATATACACGCCCTTTTTTTTTGGGGGGGGGTCCATTGGAAATATATCTATCCTATCATACATACAGATTCTACAAAACAAAAATCATACACTGCAGTGTATTTATCTGTGCACACTATTTTTCATTTTCTATTTTGATATATCAAATGGGAATATTTTTATTGTCTTCATCCTACATACTACAAATTCTATACTAAACTAACATATATATATATTACTACGTTCAACTAAACTAAAGTGGGGAAGTGAGGAAGGGAGAGAATGCAATGGCATCTCTACTAATACGGGATTGTTGTTGGGAGAGAACAAGGATGTAGGAGGTTGTAATGTGTCTTCATTGTTTGAAGTAATCAAGGGCAATGTAGACTTTTTCATATACTGTAAAAACGATGCCACCAGAGAACTAGAAAGAACAAACAATATTAGTCGGTTTTTCCGTGTGATTTGGTGTATTACTTGTTGCTGATGTAAAAGATACTTACAATCAATCGAGTAAGACGAGGGGTAGTGCCCTTCCATAGGGAAAATACACCATTGGCCTTGACCACCTTGACTAAACAATCGAGCGAATTTTTGTAAAGTGAACGGGCATCCAGTCCTTGCATGCGAGTCTTCACAACATCTAATGGCATAGTGGAGTAAACTGTAACAATCCCCGCCAGGGCACCAGCAGCAAAGGTATAGGTTGACGGCAAAGGCGTTGATTCATCATCCCCACGCCATTTTTGGAACGACGTCTTGAAATAGGTGTAACTGCTAAACCGTACGGCACTGTTGGCCCCTTGACGAGCCACCACAGGTCCAAGGCCACGATAAATCCCACTAAATCCTTCTTCTTTAATAATAGTTGATGTACCATGCACTAAACCACGGTATTTGGGTGTCGCATTGTTTCGGTCGTGAATGAGTTTGGTTCTGTAGCGCAAAAGGATGAAATAAAAGTAATAGTGAAGTTGGGTTAATGATTCTACACGTAACATGAATGACACTATGCACTTACTTTATCGTTTCAGAGGGGGTTACCACAAGAGCAGCTTCGGTCATCCCAGCCCCCAAGCCCGCTAGGACGCTTCGTAACCCAGATAGCTTGCCGTCTTTGTCCCGTAACTGATTCGCAATTTGGTCATAGGTGAGGAATCGCACTCCAGCTTTCGCAGCATTCCCAATGGCCAATGCACTAACACCAGTATAGATACCACCGACCCCATGGCGTTTGATGGTTTGTAGCAGGCAGTCCACTGGTCCTTTGAATCGCACCTCGCCTGGTGCCAATGTACCACCAGCTTGCAGTTGCAAACGTGTCTTGACATATTCGGTAGGGTAAGTAACAATACCTTCAATACCACCGGCTACAGAGCCGGATATTAAAGAGAAAACAGGATCTTTTTTTTCTTTCGCCATTGGTATTAAATTCGATAAAGGAAGAGAGAGAGAGAAAGAAAAGACTTGGGATCTCCCAGATCTTTTTTTTTTGAAGCTGATGAATATATTTAATTTAAAGCACGACATCTACGATGATTTGCCTTTTTTGGACGAAGTATGTTTTAGGCGGCCAGATAAATCCTCCATTGTCAAAAAGAAAGAAAAAGCTCATTGATCGACTCTGAGGAGGTGAAATTATACTGTAGTTTTTTGGTACAACAATGACATTGAATTTGTCATAGGAATGACAATCCATGCCTTGAATTCTATGACCACACTGTGCACTATTTTTTTGTTGCGGGGATGAGCCTTTCTGAATCATTCTGAGCCAATCAAATCCTCAGGTCCACAGTGTCAAATGAAAAGCCACTTGTCACATAAAACGGATTTTTTTTTTTTCAGCCGGCCCTTTTTTTCCCTCTTTTTGACTTACTTTTTTTTTTTTATACACGTTTTATAACAATGTCTTTGGCTGACGGTAAGCAAATTTTTTTCTTGCTTTATTTTATTAAAAACACCATATATGCGATGAAGCTTTCAGCTAAACTAAATTTTTATTGCTCTTATTATGTGCAGTGTCTGGCCAGTTTAAGTACGTATTTGTTTATATCTCCCTTGTGACAACATATCTCGCACCGTACATTGATGACTAACGATTTTATACTACTGTAGTTTTCCCAAAGAAGAAGAGAAGATTCTCGAATTCTGGCGCGAAATCGATGCCTTCAATGTATCATTGGAACTGAACAAAAACAAGAAACCTTTTACCTTCTTCGACGGTCCTCCTTTCGCTACTGGTTTACCTCATTACGGTCATTTGCTTGCTGGTACTATCAAGGTAAGACAACTGTCAATGGAAAGTGAGAGTCGTGTGTAGCCTTTAATAAACTAACCACATTGCTTTTACTTTTTCTTTTCTCAAAAGGATATCGTTACCCGATATGCTCACAACACTGGACATCACGTCGAACGTCGCTTTGGTTGGGACACCCATGGTTTGCCTGTTGAATACGAAATTGACAAGAAGTTGGATATCAAGGTAAGATGATCGATAAGGAAAAATCCTACATGTGTACTTACTGATACTTAATTTTCATTGTATAGGGCAAGGACGATGTGATGAAAATGGGTATCGACAAATACAATGCGGAATGTCGTGCTATTGTGATGCGATACTCTTCTGAATGGAGAAAGACCGTTGAACGTATGGCTCGATGGATTGATTTTGACAATGATTACAAGACTTTGGATCCTCGCTTCATGGAATCTGTATGGTGGGTGTTCAAGCAACTCTTTGATAAAGATCAAGTGTATCGTGGCCAAAAGGTGATGCCTTACTCTACTGCCTGTCATACACCTCTCTCCAACTTTGAATCTTCTCAAAACTATAAAGATGTGAACGATCCTGCCAGTAAGTTGCCGTATTTTCCTTTTTTCTTTTCTGCAAACCCTAATCCACCAGTATTGGTATCTCGACGTTTGACTCATTGCTTTTAATGTTTTTATGATATTTAGTTGTGGTCGGTTTCCCTTTAGTTGAAGACCCTACTACTCAGTTGCTCGCATGGACCACTACTCCCTGGACCCTTCCTTCTTGTATGGCTGTGTGTGTGCATCCTAACTTTGATTACGTCAAGATCAAGGACGAAGTTTCAGGCAACAACTACATTCTTTTGGAATCCCGTTTGACGATGCTCTACAAGGACCCCAAGAAGGCGAAATTCACCGTTTTGGATCGATACAAGGGTACTGATATGAATGGATGGAAGTTTGAACCCATGTTCCCCTACTTTGCCAAGGAATTCGGTGACCAAGCCTTCAAAGTGATGGTCGATACTTATGTCACTGATGACTCTGGTACTGGTATTGTGCAAAATGCCCCTGCTTTTGGTGAAGACGATTACCGCGTGTGTGTTGCAAATGGTGTGATTACTGTGGATGGCAAACTTCCTTGTCCTATTGATGAAAAAGGATGCTTTACCGATGAAGTGACTGATTTTGCCGGCATGTACATCAAGGATGCTGACAAGTTGATCCAAAAAGATATGAAGCAACGTGGACGTTTGATTGTGCAATCCCAATTCATGCATAGTTATCCCTTCTGCTGGCGTTCTGATACACCTTTGATCTACCGTGCCATTCCTGCTTGGTTCGTACGTGTGCAACCTGTGGTGGACAAGATTTTGGCTTGCAACGACAAGATGACTTGGGTCCCTGGCTTTGTCCAAGAAAAGCGGTTTGCCAACTGGATCGCCAATGCTCGTGACTGGAACATCTCTCGTAACCGATACTGGGGTACTCCCATTCCTCTCTGGGTCAGTGATGACTACTCTGAAATTGTTGCTGTGGGCTCCATCAAGGAATTGGAAGAACTTAGTGGTATTTCTCCCATCACCGACTTACATCGTGAAAGCATTGACAGCATCACCATTACTTCCAAGACAACTGGCAAGACCCTCCGTCGTATTGAAGAAGTGTTTGATTGTTGGTTTGAATCTGGATCCATGCCCTACGCCCAGCAGCACTATCCCTTTGAAAATAAGGCCAAGTTCGAATCGACTTTCCCTGCTGACTTTATTTCTGAAGGTATTGATCAAACCCGTGGCTGGTTCTATACTCTCTTGGTCCTCTCTACTCACTTGTTCAACGAACCTCCTGCGAAGAACGTTATTGCCAGTGGTTTGGTGTTGGCTGCCGATGGTAAAAAGATGAGCAAGCGTCTCAAGAATTATCCAGAACCTGGAATCATCATGGACAAGTTTGGTTCTGATGCTCTCCGTCTCTACTTGATCAACTCACCTGTTGTCCGTGCTGAAACCCTCAAATTCAAGGAAGAAGGTGTCAAGGATGTCGTCTCTCGGGTATTTTTGCCATGGTACAACGCCTTCAAATTCTTTGTCACTCAAACAGCGGTTGTCAAGAAAGAATTTGGATTTGACTTTATGTATGATCATGACATCAAGAAATCAACCAATGTGATGGATCGCTGGATTTTGGCCAGTTGTCAATCTTTGATCAAGTTTATTCGTGAAGAAATGGATGCTTACCGCTTGTACACTGTGGTTCCTCGTCTTCTGCAATTGGTCGATCAATTAACAAACTGGTATGTTCGATTCAACCGTAAGCGTCTCAAGGGTGAAAATGGTGTGGATGATGCCAAGCAAGCTTTGAATACCTTGTTTGAAGTTTTGTATACATTGTGTAAGACTATGGTAAGCTTTTCTCTTGTTTTTTAATTATATTTATGGGAAATTTATACTGACGTGATTATTTTTATTCATAGGCGCCCTTCACTCCTTACTTGACTGAAAACATGTACCAAACTCTCAAAAAGTTCCTTCCTAAGGATCCTTCTGTTGTTGATGATCGTTCCATCCACTTTTTGGACTTCCCTACCGTTCGTGAAGAATACTTTGATCCTGAAATTGAGCGCTCTGTTGGCCGTATGCAAGCCGTCATCGATTTGGGTCGTACTATCCGTGAACGCAAAACCATCTCGTTAAAGGTAAATTATATATGCTCTATAGACGCGATGGAATTGGATGCTCATTCATGATTATTATTATTTTATTCCGTACAGAATCCTTTGAAGCAACTGGTCGTGATCCATAGCGATCCCCAATACCACGCGGACATTAAGGCTTTGGAATCTTACGTTTTGGAGGAGTTGAATTTACGTGAAATTGTGGTGACTGCTGAAGAATCCAAGTTTGGTGTGAAATACCGTGCGGAAGCTGACCTCAAGGTACTTGGCCAAAAGCTCAAGAAGGATGCCATGAAGGTGAAGAAGGCGCTCCCTGATTTGACCGAAGACGATGTCAAGGCATTTATTGAAAGCAAGACTATGACGGTGGCTGGTATCACTGTGACGAACGAAGATATCAATGTGGTGCGCTTCTTTGCCCCTGATGCTGAAATTCAATACGAAACAAACACCGATCGTGAAGTGTTGGTCTTGTTGGATGTCAAGTCTTACCCTGAATTGGAACAAGAAGGTCTTGCTCGGGAAGTCATCAACCGTGTCCAACGTTTGCGTAAGAAGGCTGGATTGTTGCCTACCGATGACATTCAAATGTATTACCGTATCAAGTCTGATACCACCAACCTTGAAAACGTTATTGCGTCTCACCCTGCTGTTGCCAAGGCCCTCAAGAAATCCATTGTCAATGCTGACTCCCTGACACAAGGAGCTGAAATCATCACTGAAGAAACTCAAGATGTGAATGGTACTAGCTTTGATCTTATCTTTAGCAAATAAGTTGGACATCATTGTTGTTGTTTTGGACAAGGTGGATAGTCTAGTATATATATTTTTTTATTTTATTTTTTTATTTACTTCGTAATAGAACAGTTTATATAGTAGTGGTAGTAGTAGTAGTATAGTACCTTTTTTTATTTTTTTTGGTTACCTGTCAAATAAAAAATCCGAATATATTTTTAATTTTTGAAAGTCAGTCCCTTCTTTTTTTTTACCCTTTTTATTTTCTTTGTCGAACAGCAAAGCATGTTTGCTTGCAAACATATCCACCGTCATGTATCTTCTTCACAGCTATGGTAGGCACATACATTTGTCGACGTATACCTCGCTAATGATCTTTTTTTTGTAATGAATTTAGGTATCAAACATGCTCACGTAGATTATTCTTCACGTCAATAAAATCTGCGTTATCACCGTGAGTTTTCTCTTTTCGTTTAGTGTTTTGTCTGTCCTTGCGAAATGGAAACTATGTTACTCTACTAATCAAAATGTTTTATTATATATAGTAAACTACGCCCTCCTCAACCAAAGAAAGTTCCTGATACTCAAACACACAACGGCATACAGCGTCAAGATCCTTTTTCGTGGATGGAGAACCTGAGTGATCCTGTAAGTAAATCATATCGTGGACTATAAATCGCAATAGATCGATATATGAGCAGCGTACTAAATAGAATGTGTGATGACGGATGGCCTTTTATATTTTGTGTAGCATTTGCCATCTTACATTCAAGCTGAAAACGAGTATGTTTTACTCTATGGTAATATTGTTGAAAACTATACTGACCAACCTTCTTTTTTTAGTTATTGTCGAAGATTCATGCGCCAACATCGATTTCTTTACCGCGTGGTCCTTCAGGTACAGTAGGCTGGGAACTTATGCGTACTACAATACCCCGTTTTGACTTTTTAATTTTTTTTTTTAGGAAATGAAACAAAAATTGTCAACGCCCAATACTGCAGGTCCTTTGAAGACAGTTTCCCATGGTTTTGAATACTATACAACAACCTCGCCTTATGGCTTGATCTATTTACGAAAACCCCTCGGACAAGGAAGGCATGCGCCTGAAGTAAGGTTTTGATCTTGGCGTTGGGGAAGTGATGGAGAGACTGGTACAATACTGATTTTTTTTTTTTTTTTTTTTTGGTACATTATAGCAAGTACTTTTGAACTCTGGTTTCCTTCGATCACTGAACACATCCATTCGTAAAGTTTTATTGTCACCAGATCATTCAATTTTTGCATACAATACCGAACGGGAGGGGATGGAATATGGAGATTTGCACTTCAAAGACCTGAATAATCGTGTGGAGTGGATGGTAAGCAAAAAAATCACGATAGTATTTATAAATTTAATCACAAAGGTATTGACTTTTGTTTTTACATAGGACGAAACTTTGTATGATGTCTTCAATTTCGTCTGGGCCAACGATCAAACCGTATTTTACACAATGGCCAACGCTCAGCTTCGTCCTTGCAAGGTAAAGACAAAGAGAATGATTGTTATTATTGATTAGCTTATTACTCACTAATCCTTGGATTGGATCAGGTATATGCACATAGGATCGGGACCGAACAAACAGAGGATATTCTGATTTATGAAGAAACTGATAATACAGCGTTTGTTGATATAACATGCACAAAAGACTCGGTAAGAAAAAAAGGAGTAGAAAAATATGTCGGCTATGGCGTTAATATGGCCTCTTTTATACAGAAATACATCACCATTAACAGCAACTCACTCTCGTCTTCTGAAATCCGCGTGATTGCTGCTTCATTTGTACCTGGCGCAAATCAAAACCATGCCCCTCCGCCGCTTTTACTTATTGAGCCCCGGCAACCTGGTCTGGAATACTATGTCGATCATCACAATGTAAGACACAGACCCTCCTCTTCTCAATACTGGACAACGATTTTTCTAACTCTGGTATATCTTTTGTTATTAGGACTCTTTTTATATTTTGACGAATGTTGATGGGGCGGTGAACTTCAAATTGGTGAAGGCGCCAGATGGAAAGACAAGTAGAAACCACTGGAAGGACATTATTACCATGGGCTCGACCGAAAAAATCGAAGATGTGGACCTCTTCCAGGTTAGTATATTTATAGATCAACCTTAATGGGATTGACGCAATGTTTGTCTTTTTTTTTTGCCACAGAATCATATTGTTATTTATGGACGTCGGGATGGTTTGCCTGTCATATTATGCCACGATTTGATACAACAAGAAACCCATCAAGTCACACTGCCTATTGATTTTTGCGTGATTACCCCTGGATCCAATTTGGTAAGTACAAACGACACCCTTAAAGCTGTAGAATGAAGGGTCACTGATATTGGTTTATTATTTATTTTTTGCAGGAATTCAATACTGATATATTTCGATTCTCTGTGACATCACCGTTCATGCACGAATCAACGTATGAGTATGACATGCAAAAACGAACGCTCTATCCTGTCCGTGTACAACCTATTCGACGTAAGTTTTTTTTTTATGAAAGGACTATAATATCGCGGATTTCGCTTCTAACCATGCTTTGTTTTTAGGCTTCAACGAGAAAAAGTATACATGTACTCAAACTCATGTGACTTCCCATGACAAGAAATCTATTCCAGTAACCTTGATTCATCAAAAAGAAATGAAAAAGAATGGAAGGTACAATGTGCTCCACATCATCCAAAAAAAAAAAAAAAAAAAAAAAAAAAAAAATTGACTTTTTTTATCATAGGAACCCTGTGCTGATGCGATCTTATGGTGCTTATGGCGTTACCACTGATCCTGAGTTTAGAATTGAACATTTCCCTCTCTTGGAACGAGGCTGGGTGATCGCCTTGGCTCATGTTCGGTAAAAAAACTAGCAAAAGAGAAAAAAGGGGTATATAGCGATCTCTAAATTCTGCACTTACTATATTTTAGCGGTGGAAGTGAACTTGGCCGAGATTGGTATGACGATGGAAAATTGGATAGGAAGATCAACAGTTTCAAGGACTTTATCTCTGTGGCGGATCATTTGGTAGACAGTAAGATTTCATCCCCCGAGACAATGGCGGCAATGGGTACTAGTGCCGGCGGACTCTTGGTGGGTGGTATGGCACATATGCGACCTGATCTCTTCAAGGCGTTAGTTCTCCGTGTTCCCTTTGTAGACCCTCTCTCCTCTATGTTGAATCCCGACTTACCTTTGACGCAGGTGGAATACCCTGAATGGGGCAATCCTTCCAACGATCCCAAAGCTTATGAATGGATCAAGGACTATTCTCCTTATGAAAATGTAGGCATCAAGAAGACTGGTAGTGAATGTGGACCTTCAATTTATTTGACGGCAGGCATGAAGGATCAACGGGTGAATTATTGGCAGCCTTTGAAATTTATGGCGCGGTTGCGTGATGTGTTTGGTCAACAACAAGATAGAGCCTTGCTACTCAAGGTGGATTTGGACCGTGGACATTTTGGTGGGCACTCAGAACAAGAAGCTCGGTTGTCAGAAGCGGCGGAACAGGTCACCTTCTTGATTACTCAAGTTCAAAAATCTTAGTTTAGTCCCCCCCTTCCTACTCCTCCCATTTGATTAGATTAGTTGTTAGATAAATTAGCAACATGTATATTTTCCCAAATAAAATCCCTTTAACTACCATGATGAAAGCTTTTTTGTCATTTGAAATAGCTGTGTGATGAATGTTTTTAGTAATTGTTAATGGGATGGCTGACATTTAGAAACTTATCTTATATGATGAGACAAATACAGTAGTAAATTTTGTAATACGTACTCCCCGTCCATCGATTTACTTGGTTTTAAAATTACCTTTATTTACCAATACTATGGCGTAGCTCAGTAAGAACGTAAAATAGACCTTAATTGCAATATTGAATTCCAACCCATTCTCATGATTTCAAAAAAAAAAAAAAAAAAAAACGGGATAGATATAAACTGTATGTCAAATCCAGAGGGGATTACATTCACGGCGCGATCTAGGTTGATTGATATGAATCATAGAGCGGAAAGATGGTTTCATACCAAGTGACCTAGAACTGTCAACCAGTCTTTAAGGCTCGGATGGGAGGGGGATAAGTAAACTTATATAAGCTAGGGAGTAGCGTGATGAAATAGAGAATATGTGTTTGAAAGGACTACTACAGAACATCAACAATAGTTATACTGTTACAATCCGATGGGACATAGGATGGTTAATAAAAGAACATTTTTTATTGAAGAATAATAGCAGATACTAAAAGTAAAAACGACGGGCTTATTGTAACAAGGGATTTAATTGAGGAAGTATAAGGGATAGTAAGATGAGATTTGAAGAATGTTCAACACTATTATGTAGGACGATTGTAAGAAAAAATTAATACTTTGTATTGTACAAGGCATTAGAAAGATGAAAAGGACATCTCTTATTGAAGCATAAGGCAACCAATTCCAGTCAAAGGAATGATCGTGGTAAAAAAGGAATCTATTGCTCATGACATGAAGAGAGATCATTAAGACATTTTTCATTGAAGCATGTAAAAAAAGACATATTTTATTTAAATGTAGACACAAACTATGACAAACTAACATTAAACTAAGCTAATGAAGTCTCCAAAAAGCCAACAAATGGTTGTCCCAAATCCTGAATCCAAAATGAAAGGGTTTGCCCATGCAACTTGTAATCCCTAATCTGAAACCCCTTCTAAACTAGCCCTGATATCATTCTAAGTCCAACATAACCTCATTGAAGTTGAATGATGAAAAAAAAAAAAAAAAATCAAAAAGAAAAAAATGAAAAAGACGGGAGAGAGAATCAAGTACTTCACGTGGGCGGGTTTTGAAATGTTTTTTTGTGCTGGTTGTGAATATTAAGAGACGGCCATGGTGAATGAATAAGAAAATAAGAATGGATAAATACATTAAAGCAATAAGCAACGATGGGAGGATAAAAATGTTGTAGTTGAAGTTCATTGGAAAGTTTTGAGGAGAAAGCATTTGTACAATCACACTCGATATAGACCAGATTTTCTCAGATACTGTCACACGGTCCATCCAGTAGATACTTTTTTTTTTTTAGCACCATCACATTTTTGATTAATGGCGGCGGTTTTTGTGCTTCAGTAACAAACGCGTCTACATTATTTATTATACCTTCTGCTATATATTAAATGCTTTTTGGGATTGTACTTTTAGGTTAGAGCTGACCATTCAACTGAACTCCCAATAATTTCCTTGTTAGTTTCCCACATACTACCTTCAATAGATCCTTCCATTAGATCTCTTGTGACAATGTACATTTCGCCTTTAGTTTAGCACCTATCAATATACTTCAATAAAATATTCCTTCTTATTAGCTAACTATTCTTTGACGCTTATGATGGTGAAAAATGTCGTTATTATTTATCTTTTCTGAGTGCCCTATCGAGCACCTGCTTTCTAGCTCATCTAGTATGCATAATATGCCATTCTTTTATTGGCTTTCACCTTCCCCCTTGTCTACCTGCAGTATTGTAGTATATGTACTGTGTTGTACATTACTCTACTGTAAATCTTTTTCTGGCATTTTCGTCTTGACCATATATTTTTCTTTCATTTTGTGAGACACATTTACAGTAAACACCCATTAAATATCGGTGGACACAGTGTTTTACTGCGTTAGCCAAATCACGGAGATGTTTTTAATTTGCGCAAGTTATTTCTAAGTATGGTAGCGATGGGATAAAAATGTCCTGATGATTTGACTACTAAATTCATTGATTTCTTTTCTCATTAAACCCTATGATAGGTTTTGTCATTGAAAAGGTAAACATGAACATTTCTTGGAATATTCAGCAATATTCAATCAATGCCATGTCAACTTTGATGGACTCTTTGTCTTCATCATTTTCTTTCTCTCCTTCAATGACTATTTAATCACGTAATTAAGAGTGATTCATATTGTGTTGAAAGGAATAGTAATTGTCGCCAGATCTAATGCAGTTTTCACGTATACCTGCCACACGATCAAAAGAATACCATGTAATTCATACCCCGATTGGCAAGAATAGACTTTGGGAAACTGGTATTATTCTTAATGCGAGGACTTACTGAAGTACTGTACGTAGAAGAACTTGAGCGCTCCATCATAGTCAGTTAAACATAAAATATATAAATATATCATAGTAGTTATGTATAGTGACTAAGGTCAAAAATGCAAAAACTGACAAGGATAAAGGTGTTGCTGCTATTACTTCCTCGGGAATAATGTTGCTCAGCTAATGATGACAGTTAAATGACGATTTTTGCCGAATATGGAATAGTAATGAGTAGAGCGCATTTTCATAGTTGTTAACAGCCTTATAATTTGTAAACGAATCATTACTAAATACAGGACGATCCACAGTGAATCATCTTTGGGCATCATGCAGGACTACAAATACTTAAGGTGAATGCACTGGGCATTTACCAGTAATAAAAAGTAAGTCGGGAAGATTTTTTCGATCGTCACACAGGAAAAAATCCATTACCCTTTTGATCGGCCTTTAGTCTTTCTTATTCTCCCCTTTCTTTTTTCCCCAACTTTTGACTTTTGAAAACAAACTTTACGCCATTTTCACCTTTCCCCTCGACACTATAGACATATATAAAAAATATGAGATTTAGCTCACTCACCGAAGAACTTAACTCAATCACCAAAGACTATGATTATGGAATAGTACCAGGATCAGCCGCCGTTTTTGTCAAGGATGAAATCATGGGAATTGGACGCTTAGATTTGACTTTACTGGAAGGTGTTATTGTCGTGATTGAATTATCTGATCAAGGTTACCATGTAAATCATTTTTTTTAAAAAAAAAAATCTTGCAACCCATCAAGCAACTTACCAGTTTGATCTTGTATTAGATTGCTTCTTCCTCTCCTTTATCGAATGACCCTGCAACCTTGGCGGCTGCGGAGCAGGTGCAATCGTGCGTGGACCGGCAGATTTTTGAAACAATGGAAAATCTACTTATGACGGCGTCACCTCTTTTTCGTGAACGTTTCCAGTCGACGCTACATGACAAGCTTCACAAGGTACAGCAATTACAACTTCTCGAAGAACAGCAACATATAGGATTGGGCCAATCAATGGAAAATGATACTTTGATACCTACTCATTTGGGAACAACAACATCAACCGTACCACCATCAGACACAACAACTGCAAGAACGGGATCTTATGGACAACAGTCAATAGCAGCATCCTTATCATCATCCATGCCATCTTCATCACATAATTCATACGATGATCATTATACCAATGAATCAACGACCAACCTTTCATCATCGTCGTTTGATCACAATACCAACCCTACCCTGGATCAACAAGACTTGATGGACGAAATCAATCAATGGATTCATTAACGTTATATATACACGATTCCGTACCCCGGCCCGTTTTCTACTATTTTCTTCTTCTTTTAGGTGCCCTTGTTTTGCTCCCTTCATATCAGTTTAGTTTTACGGGTGTTTCTATATATAGCATTTAGCATATTAGTATAGTTGAATTCGGCTATTTCAAATAAAGATGAAAACATTTTACTTTTTTTTTTTTTGTATATTTGCTCATTCACACATGGATTAAATTATAGATATATGCTTGAATGATGCACGTTTTTTATTAATGTATAATGAAGAAAACTATGATTTGTCATAAAATAATGATTTGTCAAAGGGGAGGATAGGAATGACTGATGAAAAAAAAAGTGTAGGTCGATTGGAGTAAAAATGCGTATGTAAAAAAAAGGGGGGGGGATGTATAAACTAAATAAAACTCCAAACCGTTCCAACAACAGCCAATGCAAAGCAAATAAAGAAGAGTATCCACAAGACCAATTTTTCACCGGGTAACAAGCTAGGACCAAAGAGTGTCAGGTAGCAAATGATCGGGAACATTCCAGAAATGATAAAAGAGAAGCAAGCACCCAATAGAGACATGATCCGATCAAATTCAGGCACGCAGTACGCCAGAAATACAACCAAACCGCTTACAAGGATCTTACCCAAGATGTTGATAGCTCGTCCCCGCCAAGTTTGCTTCTTGTACCACGCTTCTATTGATGGTTGACGTTCCAAGGCCAGCTCCCAACTAAGGTTCACGGGATTCAATGTCAGCCCATATTTCGCAACAGGATTCAATGCAATCAACCAAACAGCCATTCGATTCAGCATTTGATTGTACTCGGGAACCAGCAACAGGTTTTGGGTAATCTAGAAAGATAAAACAAATGCGTATGAGTATTTGACATTATTCAATCACTACCTATATATTACTTCTTGCATAGTGTCCGGCCCAAACATCCTATATCCAGTCACTGCCACCGTGAGATAGATCAATCCAGAGATCATGTAAGTCCAATCTACCATTTTTGTGTATTGTTTGGGATGTTGCATATCACGGTAAATGGTGGCAAGGCAAGCATGTCCACAGAATCCAGCCATGATCAATCCGGTACTTTTGGGTAACGCCATCCACTTTGCAGGCCACCACGTTGTATCCTAAAACAATATGGAAAAGCACATTAGTAACATTTATCACATGATCACAACTCTCTTTCTATTTACCGCTGGTTCGATCAATGATCCGGGACTGGTTGATTTTGTGAGCCCATCTGCTATAATAACCATGATGATGCAAACTGCGCTCATAATACCGATAAGGCTTGTGTAAGATAGATGACGTACAGGAAAGAAGAGCATAGGTGTGAGGATAATAAAAGAAACCACATTCATTAATAAAGAATGCCTACCGGGAAACAGAGAATCGAGTCCATCGCTAAGCAAAACAACCAGTGCAACACTTTTTAAAGAGGGGGGAGAGAGGTGAAGTATAGGTTAAGCAAATAGATCAAAACTCTAATCTTGTCTTTTTTAACTCGGGGAGTTTACCTGCAAGTAATCAATTCAGTCAAAAACAAGGCTGAGACGACAAAGCGACCACGATTGCCGAAAGCATTGTAAGCAATATCACCATAAGTAAAAGAGTCAGGATACGCTTGTAAACATCTTCCCAGAAGTTTGGCAGTATAATTTGTCAGTCCCAGACAAAAACCAAATGTAACCATTCCAAGATCCAGCCAGCATGCTGAAAAAGGGGAAAGAAGGTATGGAATAGGAGGTTAAAAAACATCGCTTTTTTTTTTTTTTTTTTTTTTTTTTTTTTTTTGTTACATACCTTAAATCCGAGTGGTAAAGCCAAGATACCCACACCAACCAAGATATTGATGGAATTAAACACAGATTGTACGAAATTGGATTTAAGGTGGTGTTGTTGATGATGTCGATCTGAAGAATCTTGATATGTATCGGCTATGGTTGAGATACGACTTTGGTTGGAAGATATTTTGGTCAATGGCGGATGATCAATAAGTAAAGCAGTTCGTTCGTCATGGAGAGGTCCTATGGAGTTCCGTTTGTATCTATAAATAAATGATGCCGTTCATATAATCAATATATTCATATTTTATTTTATTTTGACACATATCTACATATTCTGCTCTCGACTTACGAAGAGCTGGATCCAATAGATTCCCGATCATCAGTAGTGTCAACCTATCACCGCAAAATTTTGAGTTAAAAGAGTTACTGGTTAGTACCACGGTCTGCGCCAGGAAATATGCACAAGCTTACCAAGTTGATTTTGTCAGACGGACTAGATACATTCACGTTTTCAGCCATGTACATGAGGGAAGTTCGAGAGCAGCTACCAACAAATGAGCCTATTCTTTCCGAGAAGGATGAAACCGTATGTGCTTCCAAAGTGTTCGCGGTGGTATTGTCTACATCAGTAATGGAAGTGTTTTGGCTGGGGGATCGTTGAGAAGGATGTAGGTTTGGTATAAAATGAGTTTCACCTCTTTCATAATTGGAAGGAATATTCATTTTCCTTTATAAAAATTGGTAAATAATGAGATATTGCAAGAAAAGGAAGATAGACGGGAAAAGAAAGGTAAAAGGAAAGAAAAAAAAAAAGCAATAAAAAAAGAACGGAATTTAAAATATTTTCAATGCGTGTTACAGAAAAAAAGATACCAATGAGAAGACAAAAAAATGTAGATGGATATAAAAACTATGATTTATTTTGAAGACTAAAAAACATGTATTTCAACTAAACCAGCATAAACCTAAACAAAACTATTCTAGACTATTCTAATTCAAATAACAAGTATTCTACAGAGGATTTGATTGAAGAGCAGTGGCAGTTACTGGTCCTTGTTGGCTTTGTTCATCTGCAATAGTTCGAAGAGTTTCTGTTACTCGTTTTCGTGCTAACTCTATAATAAAAGCAGTTAGTTTCTTCATATCACATGCCCGATATATGTATACATTTTTGACCCAATTTTTACCCAATTCTTCAACGGCGGTAGCATAATTTTCATTCTCCAGTTGATTTTCATTCTCCAGTTCCTGTAATAGTGCCAACTGATAATTATAATAAATATAAAGGTCAGTCATATTCTAACTTTATTTCCCTAGTCTGCGCTTACCTGTTCTTCCTCGGTTCGTTGAATTCCAGGTAACCCTTCTATCAGTGTGTCGATTTCCTTGGCCTTCTTCCCAAGGTCAGATACAAGCTCTTTTACATTTTCTATTGTAGAACAATAAGTACGTGTGAGTTGGTTGAGTGCTTTTTGTTGTTTCTTTGTCCTTACGTTCGAAGATCTCAGGTGTATCAGCTTGCACTATATGAACAAATATAATGGCAAAAATGATAAATACAATGGTCAGGTTTTTTTTCTTTCAAGCATAATATTATCTTCTTCATTTCAATATACCTTTAGGTTGTAATACTGGGATGTCTTTGTTCAGCTCCACCATATTCGACTTTTCATGTACATAATAAATGCTGTTGGTAAACATTCGAGCCATCTATGAACAGGTTCTGTTTGTTAAATGAGTATAAGATAAATAGGGTATGGTAACTTACGGTATCGATCGCATCTTGTAGTTGTGTTAGTCGATCCATGTTTTGTAAAAAGAGAAAAGACAAAAAGTGGCCTGTCGGGCAAAAAAAAAAAAAATAAAATAAAATGAAAAAGGAATATTTCAAATTCCGATTTTTTATGATATGATGATGGCCATACACCCTATACAAAAACTGCTGTGTTCTGGAACTATGCTTTACCAAACGTGTAAATGGTGCTATGAAATTATTGAATTTGAATATATTTTACCAAAACAGAATTATCGTTTTTAAAATAAAAAGGAAAAATTTTCAATTTTGTATGATCACTGCTGGACTAAAGTGACTTGTCGTGTTTTTCCTATGGCAGCGGGATTTCACAATTTGTGTTTTTTTTTCCCTCCTTCTTTCTCCTTCCAACTTTCTCTCACTCAACCTTATATATTGATTATATCTTCAATAATATAGTCATATATCTTTTTCTCTCTCTCTCTCTCTTCTTGCTCCCCTTTTATATTCAATATTTGCTGACACATCAGCATATACTTCTCCTCTCATACTCCTTCAGACGTTCATCCATCAACTCTACCCTTTATAACGCAAAACGTCCCTCACCTTTCTCACTTTTTTTTTCTTATTTTCTACTTTTATTACTTACACCTACATACCTACTGTTGTTATCATACATACTCTCTCACTCTTCTCTTATTATATATACATCATACCGTAAGTCATCCGAATATCTTTCTCTGTGCTGTTTGAAGGGGAAAAGAAAAACGAATGCATGTTACACCATGGTGTGGATTTTGGAATACGAAACTAACCATTGTGAAGTCGAAGGAGAGGAATATTTTATGTTATTATCTATTGATATTCAACTCTTATCTTATTCTATCCTTGTATTTCATGATGACTAGTTTATTATATATCTGGGATAGGCGGGGTTGTATTAGGATAGGGGTGGGTAGGAGGGCTGGGTGTGTACACTGGAGACTTCACTCAACTAACAATCAACGTTTATATATATATATATATTAGATATGGCAGATATAAACGACGTTAATGTGGACTCTGTGATTGACCGATTATTGGAAGGTAATAACTAAAAATAACAGGCTACCCAAGCTATTTATATCATTGTTACTCACTTTTTCATTTATATCTTAGTGCGTGGTAGTCGACCTGGGAAACAAGTTCAACTTGGAGAACATGAAATCCGATTCTTATGTCAAAAGGCTCGTGACATCTTCATGTCTCAACCTATCCTGCTAGATCTGGAAGCACCTATCAAGATCTGTGGTAAGTGGGAAACAAATAAAGTGATGTGTGGAATTGACAACATTGGGATTGGGTATAGTGCTAGCACATACGACCTGGGATTATTGTTTTAACTCTTCATGTCTTTTGGTGTAATGCAAATAGGTGATATTCATGGACAATACTATGATCTTTTACGTCTTTTTGAATACGGTGGCTTTCCTCCAGACTCAAACTATCTCTTCTTGGGTGATTATGTGGATCGTGGAAAACAAAGTTTGGAAACGATTTGTTTATTATTGGCCTACAAGATCAAATACCCGGAAAATTTCTTCATTTTGCGTGGTAACCATGAATGTGCTTCAATCAATCGTATTTATGGATTTTATGATGAATGTAAGTAACAAGAAAATGGTAGGATAAGTTAAAGGAAAGAAGAAGAATACTTACATATGTGTCATCACATTTTTTTTTGTTTGTAGGTAAACGACGATACAATATTAAGCTATGGAAGACTTTTACCGATTGCTTCAATTGCTTACCTATTGCCGCCCTGATTGATGAAAAGATCTTTTGTATGCATGGTGGCCTGTCACCTGATTTACAAAGCATGGAACAAATCCGTCGTGTAATGCGCCCTACTGATGTACCCGATACTGGTAAATGGCTCGAAAAAAACATGGTGTCACTCAATAGAATCTAACGACGCCTCCTTTTTTTTTTAGGTCTGCTCTGTGATTTACTGTGGGCTGATCCTGATAAAGACATCAATGGATGGAGTGAAAATGACCGCGGTGTCTCCTTCACTTTCGGCGCGGACATTGTATCTCGATTCTTACAAAAACACGACATGGATCTCATTTGTAGGGCTCATCAAGTTGTAGAAGATGGATATGAATTCTTTGCAAAACGACAACTAGTTACCCTCTTCTCAGCGCCAAATTACTGTGGCGAGTTTGACAACAATGCAGCTATGATGAGCGTGGACGAAACACTGATGTGCTCGTTCCAGGTGAAAAAAAAAAAAAAAAAAAAAAAAAAAGTATACATTGGGAATGCAAAAAAGTGAATTGTGTAGTTAATTACTGGTTAATATTTTATTTTTTGTAGATTTTGAAACCAGCAGAAAAAAGGACGAAGTATCAGGCCGGACAAAATGCAGCAGCAAGAGGTGGGAAGAAGAACACTGGAAAGTGATTTGGCATCAACTTTTGGAATTATTCGGGTCTACTTCTGGTCTAGCTTTAGTTTTATCTACTTTTTTATTCTTTTTATTCTTATTATTCTTCCTTCGTCTTATATTATTTACTCAATAAAAAAAAAACATCAAAAACATTTGGTCTTGTATTTTTAACGTGAATGAAAGGGTTGATGGAAGGTAATGATGTGTACCGTTTGTTGCTTGGAGTGTCATCGGATAACCATAACAAAGGGGGGAATGTGTCTTATAGTTTATTGTTCTTGCATATAGGCAATGATGGGTGCTGGTGAATATTGATTGATTTGGAAGTAACAATAAATGAACCTGCAAAATCAAACTCAAAATCAAAATCAAAATCAATCAATCAATCAATCAATCAATCAATCATACAGTTTCAAATGTATCAGTCAATAGATATATGAATAGGTCAACTTTTTTTTTATTGAGTGTTTAGAAAATAGTAATAAAAAAGTTGTGATCAAATGAGCTATGTACAGAATGATATATATATATATAATGTATAGAGGGGAGGGGCAAACTAGACTACTAAAAAAATAAAAATAAAAAGTTGCGTGGCGTGCACAATAAAAAGAATAATAATAAAAAGATATATCACTAACGCTAACATGTTTCCATGAGAGACATCTATCACTAAATGCATATACTATATCAACTAAATAAAATAAAAAAAAGAGTGGATGGCCGGAAATGGAAGGGGGGCGGTATGATATATAAAAGAAATAGGTGACGGATGACTGGAGGATGGGGTGGGTGAATACGAGGGTACCTACTATCTAGCTACTACGGCAAAACGTTCGGTCATCCGGAATCATGATAAAAGGCGGACCCCGTTTCCATTGTTGCCACTTCGAGTCACACGTCCTTCATCTTGTAATTGCGGTTGCTGTTGTGTCGATGATGATGCCTCACTGTGATGTGATTGAGTTCTCCGATGCGAGTAGCTACCTGACCCAAATTTGCGCTGAAACTTGATGAGTTCACCGGTGAGTATGTCCATGATATCCAATGAAGTTTCGTTCCGTTGTTTTTGCTTATTTTTCAGAATAGCGTCTTCTGCCTGACTGAGCTCACCTCTGTCGCCATCGTCCAAAAGATCCATACACGGAGAAGCTGGGTTGTTGTCGTCCAACGGGATTGTGCTTGCACTACTGAGTGAGGATGATGGCCCATCGTGATATCGTACTTCTGGGATAACAATTGATGTGGGGTGTTCCGTGTTCTTTTGTCCACCCGGAGTATCGATAGCATCACAACCATTACTAATATTGGGCTTCGCTGTTGTTGTTGGGCAAATATTCTGTTGCTGGAAAGCCAATGCTGACGATGACAAGCCCGGCACGCTCTTTTCAGCTTTCCCTTGTTCGCACTGGCTTTCATTATTTTTGCTGCTTCCAAATGCGCTGCTTTTGTTGGCCATTTCGACTTGAAGAGAAGTAATGTATTCCAAAATTTGCTTCGCACGGCGGTTCATTTCAGATATTGTCATTCGGGAAGTGGGATATCGAATTTTGGCTGGCGGTGATGTTGCTCGTGATCCTTTCGAGAAGTGGTCAAAGAGAGCTGACGCAGAATTTGTTGTACAAGTCTGAAATTGTTGTTGCTGTTGCTGCTGGTGTTGTTGTTGTTGTTGATAATGATGATGCTGATGATGTGGAGGGTGGTGATAATGCTGATGATGCTGATGGTGGTGATGGTGGTGATGAGGGTGATGATTTTCGGAAGGTATTTGGCTGACAGCAGAGGCAATAAGTGGTGATGACGATTCATTTGGTTGTGGCGTTGATGTTCTTGATCTTGGTTTGTTGCTTTGCCTCTTCGTTGCACTTGAATTTGCAGTATTGTTTCGTCTTCCCACAACACCACCACTGTGGCGGCCTTTTTTGTCTGTTGCTTTGACACTCGATGGTTTTCCGTCTGTTGGAGGAAGGCGTTTTTCGGGGTTATCATTGGGGGTCACAACCCTTGATCGACCAGTAGCATTTCGTTTCGCTTTTGTTGATCGAGAGGCAGATGTATTTTTTATCGAGTCAATACCCTCTAAAGAAAAAAAAAACGACGATGTTAGCTGTAGTTATCGTTGACAAATACCAGTATTATTCATATTATTTACCTTCATCGGGTCCATTGTCTGTTTTTTGTCCTTATTTTCGTCGGCATTGTCCAGTTCATTTGCTGTCACTGTTTCTGATAGAGGAGGTAAAGCAGCTGGAGGCGAGGGATCCTGTTTGATATCCTGATTTTCTGCCTTGGTCTTGGATGAGCTTTCTTGTCTTTTTCGTTTCGCAGAGATACCAGGTACGTAGTCGGGTTCTTTGTATGCAGTGGTTGGCGACATAGAGGGAGACTTTGACGTTCGAGGGTTGTTGTGGTTGAATCCAAGGGCTTGTCGCACAGCCAATACATCTTCCAAAGACAAAGAGGCTTCCTGACTGTTCATCGTCATTCGTTTCTTGGGTGTCTTCTTATCCTGAGGGTTCGGCGCTGGTTTTCCTTCAGAACTGTAGGACCGTTGAGTTCTAAAATGATTAAAAAAACAAAGAAAAGAGGAGAACGGAAGTCGCAGGTTGGTAAAAAGAAAAAGTGTTGTTTTGCTCGTATCAAAAGCATATTTACCTTCCGTTTGGCATCTTTGACGAAGCATGATTTTCAGGTTTGCATTCTTCACAATAGTATTGATCAGGTATATCTTCTTCAGCCAAGCCCATGCATTCGCAATGTTGCCATACTTCGCATTTGTCGCATTGGACCATCAAGCCAGAGTTATCTAATAAAAAAGGGGGAGAAAAATTCCCGTTAACATGTCATGGTTACGATTCATGTCGTATTCACTTCATTTTTAGCAAATTACAATGAACTTACGAGTTTCACCACAAAGACATCGGGTAATGGAGCCTTCATCAGAGCTGCCTTCGTCAGTTGTTGACTGTGATCGACGTCGTTGGCGTTGTTGCTGTTGGCGTTGTCGCTTTTTCCTACCATTCACACCGTTCCTGCTTCGTCGCTGAGCAGCTAATGTTATATAAAAAGTGAGTGAGTTTCCTTCTGTTTTTTTCATAATACACCATATACAATCCTTCAGGAAGAATGATCGTAATTCGTTCTTGTGAGGATCATTGTTGTTGTCTGTGCGTATGATAGTCGACTTACTCATAATGCCAGAATACTATAGTTCGTAAAATTTCTACAAAGCGATATATATATGTATAAGATGAAAACAGTGACTAAGGGAAAAAAAAAAAAAAAAAAAAAAAAAAAAAAAAAGATAAAAAGAGCAAGAGAGATAAAAAGGAGGGAAACAAAAAAGCGAGGGAAAAAAGCAAAAGTCACATATTTGAAACACCGGTTTTTCATGTCATGTGGTACATACTGCAAAATTGATGAAAGATTTGAATTCTACAATGTAAAAGTTTATTTATCATATAAAACTTGATGTCTACAAACAATATAATATATCTACTTGTAATTGGCATTTAGTAAAAACATTCTACTAAAAACTAATAATCCACGGGCGATAGGCGGTTCAATTGATTGATTTGCTATCCAATACTTGAGTCCTTGTTGAAGATGGTTTTGGTCCATGTCTACCGACCGCCTATTCAGAAAAATTAGATCAGTTTCTTTTTTTTTTTAAAGCTTAAATATCCAATGTTATTAATTTGTCTCTACTTACATGCCACGTTCTTCCGTTGCTCTTTGTAACTCGGGTAATGACAGAGAATCCACACCTTCTTGAGAGATCAACTACAATAAACGAAAACAAATATCAGTAATGCCTAATTTAGAAATCATATACATATTACCTTATCATCTTTGTTCAGGTAGTCAAAATGCTTGTCTAATCGCTTTCTAAGCATACTACGAGTGCCGTATCCATTCAGTCCCATAAACCTTAAATAAGAGTAAGTTGGTCATTATTATCAGAATATATAGATATATATCCATAGATATATCAAGGTACATCTTTACCTGCAATAAGAAGCCAAGTGCGCTCGATCAATTTGATCCAAGCCAAAATCATATTCATAGTGTTTAGCGATTTTGGCAAATTTCGAAAGAGATAGGAAGTCGGCAGGAGAAATCTATTGAAAAAAATCAGTCATCATCACTACTAGTCAGACCAGATACAATCCCAAGTAACTTACACCTTTCACATTTTCAGCTGATTTGAGGACATTAGTTGACATCGTTTGCCTCAGCTTGTCCAATTTTTGGCGTTGCTTATACTGAGAAGAAGAAAAAAAAAAATAGTAGGATTAACAAAAAAGAAAGAAGGAAAAAGACACTATGACCGGAGAGGGAGGAAAGGAGATACTTACCATTTGGCTTTCTTTCACACACGTACTAGGGATCACACCAGGGGCAAAGACAACGAAAAAAGGGATCTACGAAAAGAATAATAGGGGGGCGAGTATCAATAACAATCATATGGTATATCATAACCTATTATATAACATACTGATTCAGGTAAAACCATAAAAATGATACTGAAAGGGATCAGTTTGCGCATATCAATTTTATTGTGGTGAATCTATAACAAAAACAAGTTAGTACAATACAACATGTTTGTCACATGAGACCGTTCTTTTTATTACCAGTTGGAATTCGGATCTATTCAAGATATAACCTTCATATCGTACTTTTTGCTGCAATGCCTTGGAAGTCTTGTTATTGCTCCATAAAAGCTTCAGCCCATTCTTGTAAAATACAACTAACTCCTTAGATTGCTGGTAGAGTTTGCCCAGATATGAGGTAGGTGGTTGATCTTTTTTATCAGATTGTTCGTCGGGTTTGATATCCTTAGAAATATCGGTAGTGGTAATAGTGGCCGTAGATTTTTGAATTTGCTGAATTTCTTCGGTTATATTCGAAAGTGGCTGGTGCTGCTGCTGTTGAGCTTGTTGTTGACATTGTACGAAACTAGTGGAGAAGGCTCTAATCGTGAGATGTAAAAGCGCTTGAGTATTGATATATTCCTGAAACAATTGATGTTTTATTTATTTAAACTTACCTGGTCGCCAAAGAAGTAGGAGCCACAAAGTGCACATTGTTTTTCAGGGCCAAACTTGAAGGTAGATTGCCAGGTGCCTGGAAGGCCTTTGGAGAAATCCTAGTTATCGAAGTAAGAGTTAAAAGCGGTAAGTCTAAAAAGCATCTGTTGCTGTATTGGATCACTACATACCTTGCACAGGCACGTAACGAACGTTGAGCCAACATGGTTTCGTTGATTGTATTTACTGAAGAAGAAAAAAAAGAAAAAGAAAAAAGGTAGGGTGCGACGGGTTTTAAATACCGACCCTGGTCCCGCAATGGGTCAAGTTTTTCATTATCCAGATAAAATGAGCCATAAAAAAATAAGGGTATTTATTATAAAAAAAAAAGGGGGATACTAATGCTACTATACACTATCTACAAATGAGTTGAGTGGTCCGTGGGTGTATATTTTTGGAACACATCCTGTCCATACTCCACCAATAGCTGGGCATGAGGATTTCCAGCTAAATCCAATTGTTGAAGCACATCCTTCACCCGGTCCAAGCACCATCGCCGTAATTTGACAGCTTCTTCCAATTCACGCCTTTCATGATCCAATCCAGTGACAGCCAAAAAGATTCTTCCAGAAGCCACTACCTCTTTTGCCATATCATATCGTTTATCGACCAAAGTGATATGATACCATGCAAATAAGGGAACCAGCACCATACCCAATAGCCACCCAAACAAAGAATAATCTAGGAGTTTCCATAAAAACACAAAGAGAGCGCCGTAAAGCGGTATAGATAGTGCCAATGCTGATACTACTTTGTCTTGAGCTACTGATTCGGTATATACTTCAAAGTGATCGATACAGCGTCCAAGTAGATATAGCGGTGAGTTAATGATCAATCCAGGTAAAAATAACGGTAGTTGAAGTACTAAGGACGCCGTTGCTGAGAATAAACGGAGACATGCGTGTGTTTGAGTGATTTCGTTCTTTTCGTACATTCTAATATCCAGTGCTGATAGTTTCATTCGTTTCAAGTTGTTTGCACACAAAATCAGCTGAGTTTTGAGTTCTTTTCGTTCTTCGATGAGCTGGTGATTTTTGGCCGTACAAGCTTCATTGTGATCCAATACGGAAGGACTGAAAAGGTCGATCAAACTGGTGAAGAAAAAAAAAGTCAATATAGAACAATGGCTTAAAATACTCATATCAAACTATTACCTTTGTGAAATCCGTACGTAGTCTTCAAGTTGAATACCCCTAGCATCGCCAAATAAAATGAATCTTGCTTCAAATGCAGCATTTGCGGTGTCCCTACAATCATCATAAGTATATAAAGCATTCATGTGAGTATCTCGAGTACTATATGTTGTTCCTCTTTTACTTACCAATCAGGAGCATTCACAGTTCCTTTTTCCACTCCCTCTGCTATGCGTTGAGTCAATCTTTTTACTGCATCTTTTGGATCTTTTTGATAGCTAACCAGTTCGTTCGGACCGACAATGACAGGATCGCCATACCTACACCAAAGCAAGAATGTCAATTTTCCTATAATAATCTGCATTTTACATATAGAAACCACTTACTCTATAACCACATCACTTCTCCATTTGTTTTTAGTGGTATAAGTAATTCCGACCGGAATAATTGGAATGGAAGTATCATCAGAGTTGTTTGATTTCTGCTGCGTCAGATATTCAAAAGTAGCCCATGATAAGCCATCTTTGAAAGGTAAGTGATTGGGTTGAGTGTAAGAAGTACCTATATTAAAACCATGAAACATGTGTGGTTAAGGTATATAGAAAATTATAGAAATATGCTCTAATAATATATCTTACCTTCAGGGAATAAGGCAATCACACCACCTTTTCCGAGACAATCCAGTGTATGTTCGAATAGTTTGGCGTTGCTATGTGTTTTAGTGTCAACCGGAAGGACGCCGCCAGCCAATAGAAGTTGTCCTACCAAAGGTACCTTGAAGAATCTAGCCAAAGCCCAAAAATGACAAGGTCTTGCATGTGGGAAGGTAGCAATAAGCATAGCAGGATCGAGTACCATATTGGTATGATTAGCCGCCACTAAAACGGGACCTCGAGCCGGAAGTGGAGTTCGACAAATGACTTTAAGATGACGGAAATAAGACCAGATGGCAATACGCGACAAGTACTGTAACACTTTGTAACAATTTCCCTCGCCCGTTCGATGTTTATGAGATGGTGTTTGTTCAACTGAAGGTTCCATTATATTATTGAACTAAAAATAAAAAGAAGAAAGGGAAAAGAAACAAACAATTTGCCACCGCTAAAAAGCAAATTTTAAAAGAGCGGCGTTTAAATTGATTTATCGGGTTTTTTTTTTTACTTTTTTTTTTCTACTGTGATCTGGAAGACCATCAAGATGTTGCTCTTGATTTTTCTCGGGAATACGGAGTTCTCGCACGCGTTGATAAAATTAACTGATTGTAATTATCGATGTCATGATGTTCTTCATCCATGGAAAACCGTTCCGTTTTTATACACTATTGAGTCGGTGATATAAGTTGTCATTACAGTTTACTAATTTCTAATTGTGATTTAGGTAAAGTAAATCAAAACGGAGGTATAACACTGCAAGAAAAAACCAGGAACAACCGTATAATATTGTGAGGGCAGTGTGTGGTGGGTATGGTAAAAAATCTCCCTTGATCTCTGAAAAGTCACTCAAACATGGCGGTCTTTAAATTTCGTTTTTTTTTTTTTGGTTCATGTTCGAAGTCCAAGGTTTTACTTTTATTTCTTTTTCTTTTTTTTCATAATTTTTTGTGAAGCAGACTATTATATTTGATAAATACAGAAACACATGTTATGTCGCTTGCTGGCTATTTATTCGGTAATGTCGACGAACATGGAAGACTTGACAATGATCTAGACGAAGTAAGCAAAAAGAAAAAGAAGATTCACTCAATACTTCACTTCCGAAGGCAATTGTGTGTTTAAATTATTCATACTTTTACAAGAAACAACAAAGTATAAAATCTGTATATAGAAGACTAACAATATATATATATGCATATATTTGAAACTACTTTATACACTTTAGGATTTACGGGAGACTTTACAACACGTTGATTCGGATGTATTCTCAAAGATCTTCAGCACTGACACTCTTGGGTTAGACGGGGGACGAACAACTCAAAAGAAAACCAGCAACGACGAAGACGACGATGACAATGCTGAAGAACAAGACGACGACGATGATGCCATGGATGCGGAACAAGTATTATCAAAGCGTATTCCAACCTTACACTCATCGGACGCTGTTGATTACTCTGATTTTGACGAAACTGTACCAGACGATCATATATACTCTGATAAATACTACCGACGAGGAATGGGAATAATGCAACAACAAAAGTCAACACTACCACGATCCCGGCTTCATATGGTCAGCGACAACTACGATGAAGATGAAGAAGAAGAAGACGAAGAACAAAGTAGTCCAGCATCGTTGCCAGCGCCGCCACCACCTATACTTCACCCACCAGCAACATCATCAACTAACGACAAGAATATTGTGACTTCAGCACTTCCAACATTTGCTCCAAACCGTCATATCCCAATTTCATTTTCATCGTCATCTCTCTCAGCAATTAACAAAGGTCCTGCTCTAGCATCACAACTCAATGGTACTGCGTCTCTACCAACAAAACAACAACAACAACAAACACAGGTGGATATTAAGGATCTTTTTCCTGAATTTGAAAAGGGGAAGATTTTGAAGTTCTCTGATTTATTTATGCCAAATATCAAACGACCCTCCAAGTTACAGCCAAACAAGAAAAGTAAGAAAAAATTCTTGAAAATAAATATCGAACTGATAGCTTACTCTTACTCTACTCTTTTTTTGGGGGGATGTAGCCATTTTTAGTGAAGGTGTCGAATATGAATTTAATCGAGACGATCAAGCGATCTTCAATCGAACATCAAAAGCGGATCGACTGCGTTGGAGAATGGAACAAGTATCAGCAGCAAAACGACGAAAATTGGATATAGAAACACAACAAGATGGACATTATTCTTCAGACAGTGATGACAATACTTCTATAGATGAATCTCAGGAACTGAGTAGTCTGGTAAGTTATTGAAGTTCATTTAATGAATTGAATGAATTATAACATCCTCATTTTCGTTTGTATCTCTATATAGGACAAGCATAATTCAAGTTTATCTGAGGATATTGACAATGACAAATTGTACCACTCTATCGTTTTGGACTCCTGGGAAGATCAGATTGTGTGGGGATCGGATGATGATGTATCAATGTTTAGGTATGGATAAGAAAAATCAAAATTATTAAACTTGATACTCGTTCTCGGTGCTGACTGAACACCGTTGATTTATTTTTATTTTTTTGGATTTGATAGTGATGAAAACTTCGGCAATAAAGTAATGCTGATTAATAAATGGAAATATCATTTTGGTATTCTCGCTAACATTTTTATTGTGTTTAGAAAGCGGAAATCAAGCATATCAACAAAGAACTCGAGGAAGGGACATGGTTATCTGCTATTCGCTGGGATCGTGAAAAAGTGGACCCGAAATTCATGAACATCAACTTGGATTTGAATGACCCTCATATGCTTTTTGATTGTGAAGAAGTGGAAGCTGCTAAAGCGCAATTGGTGGTGCCGAAACATGCTAAAAAGGGACGAAAACCGTTACCAAGACCCAAACCGAAGGTATTATCGATGAAGTATATATATATATATATAACCCATTATTGACACTAGTTATACTTTATAGATGCCGATACAATATAATGTCGATACTGAACCACATAGCAAACTGCCCTTGAATCGATTCAATCTATCCAACGACAAGTTCTATGATTCACACTATATCGGACAGCTGGTGCGTGTGCGGCAAACCTTAGGCGAACTTGTGGTTTCTCATGCTCTACCTGCTCTCAAACTTCACCCTGTATTAGTAAGTACATATTGTGTGCGATTATGCTAGCAATGATGCTAAGTAACCAACTGATTTTTTTCGCTATTTAGTACAAAACCAAACTGACCAAGACTGAACTTAGATCTTTCCATCGACCATTGTTCCAACCTCCCATTGGTGAAGACCTACATTTCTCTAGGGTTAAGGCCATCAAACGGAAGAAAAAAGACAGGAAAAAGCCATCATCAGAATTTATGCGGACTACAAAGGACATCTCTCTCAAGGATACATCATCTTATGTGCTTATGGAATACTCTGAAGAACACCCTCCTATTATATCAAACCCTGGAATGGGCGCTTTAGTGATCAACTATTACCGGAAGACCGAACCAAAAGACGAATATATACCTGTTGTGAGTTGAATTCTGAAAATCAAAATGGGAATTAGCGGCGGGATGGAATCAGCTAATGTCTTTCTTTCTTTTCTTTTCTTTTTTGCAATTAGAATGACATTGGTGAACCATTTGTGCTGGATATCAATGATACATCACCCTTCATGACATTTGGAAGTGTGGAACCTGGTCAAACCATCACCGTGTTATATAACAACCTTATTCGGGCGCCCTTATTTAGACATGAATCAAAGCATTCCGACTTTTTGCTGGTCAAAAGCACACACAAAGGGACATCCAAATACTTCATTCGTGAAATTCCTACTACCTTTACTATTGGCCAAACATATCCTGTCCAAGAAGTTCCGGGTCCGCATTCTCGAAAGGTGACAACAACTCTCAAAAATCGACTTCAGGTGGTGGCCTATCGACTGATAAAACGCAACCCTCAACAACGACTAAAGATGGTCAAATTGGCCCAGCGCTTCCCTGAATATTCTGATATCCAAATCAGGCAAAGATTGAAGGAATTCTTGGAATTTCATCGACAGACGAAAACTGGCGGTGGTGGCTACTGGAAAGCAAAAGGTGGTATTCCTCCCAATGAAGAAGAATTGCGAAGAATGGCTTCTCCTGAAATGGTGTGCCTCTATGAAAGTATGTTGGTCGGGGAACGCCATCTACAAGATCTCGGGTATGGTGATGTGAATGACGATGATGAAGGTGGCGAAGGCGATACAAAACTGGAAACTGAACAACAACTAGCCCCTTGGTTTTCCACCCGAAACTTCATCAATGCAAGTCAAGGAAAAGCCATGTTGAAATTGTATGGTGCTGGTGATCCAACTGGTCGTGGTGAAGGCTTTAGTTTCATTCGTGTTTCCATGAAGGATATCTTTTTGCGTGCTGGGGAATCGGCTGAGGAAAAACTAGGTAAGTTTTTTTCTTTTAAAAAAAGGGTGTATTGTTGTTACTGATTTATCCTACTGTTTATTTTAGCACAAATTGAAGCAAGACCCAAGAGTGCTCATCGGTATAATGTGGCGGAACAACAGCAGATTTACAGAGAAGAAGTAAAAATTCATGAACCGACTATGCAAAAGAATGAATTTCTCAATTTTTACTGTTTTACTTACCCAAATAGATTGCACGAATTTGGAAGGCGCAATTGGAAGTTTTACAAAACCCAGAAGAACCAACTCTATCGGATCATGATGAAGAAAGTGAAGCTGACGATCACGAACCACAAAGTCCATACATGGTAACTGTTGGAAGAAAATTTTTACATCGCACGCTAGGAAACATGAAAAAACTAACTATTTACAATGTTTTGATTTTCCTTAGTCACCATCTCCTGCAACACCTTCATATCGCCGTTATGATCGAGCGGCATCCGAGATGGATGATGATGACGTATCTGTCACTGGTAGCTTCAGCTCTCGAACAAGTTATCATATGAACGATCCCAACAAACACTTGGTGATTCGACGACTAATACGGCAACCCGATGGAGAAAAAACATGGCAACAAGAAATCATTCGAGATCCGGTAGTAATCAAGTCATATTTGCGACAACGACAAATGATTGAAGAAGAGGCTACGTCGTAAGTCCAATAAACCCCCCCCACTCCACCACACGATTATGAACTGACATTGAATTTCACCTTTAGTACGGAAGCCTTGGAACCTACAGATGATGCAGAAAAGAATGCTAGAATGAAGAAACGAATTCAAGACCAATTAGCCAAATTGAAACGAAATGCAGAACGCCGACGACAACGAAACCTCACAAAACAGGCAGGATTGGCGGAAAATCCCGTATTGGGGCTGATTCGTGGCAAGCGTGGAGAAGGAGCCATGGTAAGAAAAATTGAATGAAAGGAAACTGTGTCACTTACTTTATTGTATTAATCGTAGCGCCGATGTGGTAACTGTGGTCAACTGGGTCATATGAAAACAAACAAGAACTGCCCAATGTTCTATGTGGTGAATGGTCAGCAGAATGGCAATTCCGGCGGAAATACCCCAATAAATCAGGCTGGCACGCCAGTGACACCGGCAACACCTTTGTCTGAAAACTTGAATGGATCTCTACCCCCATGAATAGTATTGTTATCTTATTATCAATTTAGTATTTAGTTTTAGCTACCATCATGTTATTTATTACTTTTTTTTGGCTCTTTTGATCAAATAAAATTTGCTTAAATTTTAATCGCTCTGTCGTTGTCTACCTTTGCGCTTTTTAGGGGTGGGGGTGGGGATACAGAAATTGGGAGGGGGTATCATTCTTTTTTTGGGACAGGTGTAAGGGAACTACACACACTGGCGTCTATTTTTTTTCTACATACACCAATACACCATTCAAGCGGAGTAATTATGAAAAAGTGGAAGTATAGCAGATAGCCAAGTGTGTTGTTGCTATGAAGTACTGAAAAGATATTTTGCCCTTGAATGATGTCTTAAACTGTCCGGTTCGGTAAAAGTAATACAATAAATGCCCACAGTGACGGTATAAACAGGAAAGCGAAATTGCATCGTTATTGAGGGTAGTATCCGTATTCTGATATGTAAAGCCATGTTATATCTATAAACACAACGACCTTATGGAACCGTCTTTTGCGGTTATTTCATCATCGAAATGTAAAGTTCATCAAAAAAAAATCCGGAACCTACAATTCAGTGAGGCGACAGTTAATGTTTCAAATACCGCCCACGTGGATATTTATTTACTCCAATTTTTTTTCCTCCTCTTCATTTTCTTCCTGGCACCACTCCCTTTAGACGACTAAACAGTCATCATCACTCTTCCCCCACCTTCTAGTATATATTAATGTTAGCCTCTTCCTGTCACCCCATATTACCGTAATTATTTTATTTATTTTATTCACTCCATCTTGTACTCTCAATTTACCTAATTATCTACCCACAGTTGACATCGCTGATTTCGGGGTCCGCCACTCAACGATATGGGTCCTATATAAATTTTTACAAAAAAAAAAAAAAAATCTTTTTCCCTTTCTTTTTTTTTTTTTTCTTTGCCACTTGACTTCTTTGAGGTTGTAGTGATCTTAAATTAGTGTTAGGACTAGTTTAGAAGGGTTTTCAGCTCAGGGATTACAAGATGCATGGGGAAACTCTTTCATTATGGATTCATGATTTGGGAGCATCCATTAGTTTGCTTTTTGGAGCCTTCATTGGTTTAGTTTAGTTTCGCCTAGTTTTTATTTGCCCATCCATCTTAATAAAACATTTCTTTATTTTGCTTCAATGAAAAATACTTCATTAGTCTCTTTCATGTCTTTATTTTGCTTCAATGAAAAATACTTCATTAGTCTCTTTCATGTCTGCACCTTCTTGTCTTTCTCATTAATTGTACACTATTTTATTTCTCATTTTATTTACGTCCTTTTAGATTAATGTAAGCTATTCTTCAAATCCCACCTTGGACTCCCTCATGCCACCCCCTAATTGGTCCCTTGCGATAATGAACGCTGCGCTTTTAGTATAATAGTTACCAATGTATTTCAATAAAATGTGCCCTTTTTATCAGCCGTATTTTTATCTATCAGATAGTGAGTAATGGAGCTATTGTGTCCTATTTTGTGAGCAACATATCAAACACATGCTTTCTATATCACCCTCATTGACTATTTTCCCCCTATTGTCCCGGTGATTAGCTGACATTTTTGAATCAGGCATTTTGAGCTCATTTAGTATAAATGGTGAACTTATTTCTGCCCAATTACTTATATTACTGAAGTTAGGCTGTGCTGTCAGTGTAATTATCTAGAATATTTTCTCCAGCTTCCTGACTCAAATAAACCCCGGGGATTTGAGTTCTTAGTATCCGCATTACCATTCCAATGAATGAACCAAGTTGGCATTATTAGCGTAGTAGTACCCCGCTATAAAATATTTCACTTCAAGGATCCCACTGTAGCTCTAAGACACTTTATGTGCAAGTTCATTTGACTGATGCCGTGCTGTCGCCGTACGATCTTCATAAAATATTTAGGCGTCCTCTAGATTGTATATATTTCCTCTAGATTGTATATATTGCATTATATTCAGTTCAAAATTATAATGTGTGTGTTTCATAAAGGGACTTACAAACGGAGGGAACTGTTTTACTGATCGTTTAAACACAGTCGCGAAAAAAAAAATTCCTGTGGAGACAAAAATGGAAAATAAAGACTTTTGAGAACATAAAACTTGCCTCTTCGGTGTATATGGAGGTTATCGGGCAATCAGGACAAAACAAGAACAATAACGACTACAATGTCTTGATCATCGTTTGTAACAATATAACTGTAGGTGGTATTATATTTTGGAAACAAGGTTACTAATACTAAACATATCAGATCAACGCCATCATGTCAAAATCGGCAAGGCCATTTGATTTACACCAACTTCTTCACATTCACTACAAAAAATGGACTATATGTACTAAACAGCGTAAATGCCAACTATGTATGCATCTGTATATATCCCTTGCTCTACGTAGTAACAAAATCTGGTGTATTAATTTTAAAATGCCTATTTTGGTTCGAAGTGAAACTGTTTTCGATCAAACCACTTCTCGAAGTGCAAGCCAGCATTAACTGAGTTTCAAATATAAAGAAATTGCTACCTACTCTCTCCCCCCCCCCCGTTTTACCTTTCCTTTCTTTTTTAATCAATTTAATCAAATGTCTCATCCTCTTAGTGAAGCAGCTGGTTATTTTGCGAAGAAAAATGAACAAACGAATAGATCAACTACTAGTCTGGGTTTAGTTGTTTCTCAGCAATCTCCTGCCCTGTCCTTAGAAGATCAATCATCTCCAAACTCACCAGAAAGTCGCACCATACGCCGGACGTCTCCAAGTCGACTAGAAGATGACTCGAATTTTGATCCAAAAGCTCAATGGCAACGGATAATGAACAAAATAACCTCACATGGTGCCGATGATACCAACTCTCAGCGAACCCGTTTCCAACAACCTACTTTGCAGCACAAGGGAAGACGAACGGGCAATAGTAGTAACCTTGACAACTTGGATGAAAACATCAACCATGGTGAAAATGATGATGAAGGCAATTCAGACAATGAACACCACATTGAATTATCATTTATGGAACCTCGTTTTGGACGACCACGATACCAGCAACATGACGATGATGCTACTTTGCCGACACCAAAAGAGTTGGAAGCTGAATCAAACAACGACTCCCATATCACGTCAAATACAGTCACTGCGAACAATGGAGGCGCTAGAAAGGATCAATCAAATTACTTTGCTCATCCATTCTCTCCTGACGAAATGTCTCCGCTATCCCCCTCTGAACTATCGATTCCTGCACCCACCTATCCTGGCCTATCTGGACCTTCAAACACAACACAAGCAACACCAGGATCACAATTTGATTATCATCACAACCAGCATCATTACTTCCATCAGCATCATCATCCACAGGAAAACGGTGAAAATATCAGCACATCAGACTCAGAAACCGATGATCATGGCAACAACAATTTATTCGATGGCCGCGCTCGTTTACATTGGGGCAAAACTTTGGATAAGATTCGACTTATTGCCAATTTGCAGAAACCTCACATGTCCCAACAAAATGCAGATACTGATGCCTCAACTTCTCTGGTACCTTTTTGTTCTGCCCTTTTTGATCCACCGTTTGTGGCCTTATCCAAAGATATTCATGGAAGACGGCCTGTAAGTTTAAAAAGAAATCATGCTATAGTTGTTGTTTTTTTTTTTTTTTTTTTTTTTTTTTTTTTTTTTTTTTTTTTTTTTTTTTTTTTTTTTTTTTTCGTTTAACTGACTTCGTCATTATCATCATCAAATAGCCTCCTATTATTCTACAATTTTTACATGTAAGTATCATGATTCAATTGTATTCGCTGGAAACGAAAATGTAATTCACTGACGGTATTTATTTATTATTTGTATTACTAGTTGGATATCACTGATTCTGTCTTGGACACACAAGGCATCAATCAATGGGTGTTTCGTATCGAATTACAGTATGGCGATGTGAAATGGGTTATTCGGCGAACAATTGCTGACTTTGTATCACTTCATTATACACTCAAAATCAAAGCGAATCTTCTGGATAACGTGGCAGCACCTCCTAATTTTCCAAATCAGTTACACTCATGGATCAATTCGGCAAAAGAAACATTACGCCGGGACGACACTGGACATCGGGAAAATGACGGTGGAAAAGAACGAAAAGAAATCGCTCTCCAACGACGACGGGAACTGACTAAGTATCTACGGCAACTGTTGACTCGCGCTCATATTATGGTTAGCTATGATATTTGTGAATTTTTGGAAATATCTGCTATTAGTATCGTGCAAGACATGGGCTGGAAGGGCAAGGAAGGTTATTTGGAAAATCGCGTCAACTTTGTTACTCCTCGGTTTTGTCATATCTTTCGACCACATCTATGGCAAAAGGAGTGGGTGATTCTACGTGACTCGTAAGTAACTCTACCTGGTTATATCCTGATGGCTAATGACATATTTGTTTTATTTGTTTGGTGAAAGTTTTATTGCTTTTTGTAGTGATATCGGATCCACGTCACCGACTGATGTATTGGTATTAGACAAAAGCTTTCGTATATCGAACAATCGTCCCGGTATCCTAGGTCGCTACCATCATCACATCATTTTATCGAACAACTTTCGACGGGTGGAAATCAAAGGCAACAAACGGCAAGTGGATGAATGGGTTGAAGGAATCGCAAAGGTACAGGAAGAAAGTCCGTGGGTCAAGAATCATCGATTTGGATCCTTTGCCCCTATTCGTTATGACTCAAAAGTTAAGTGGTTTGTGGACGCTGAAGGTACGTATATGAAATCATAGACTACTATTAAACGGTTCTAACTAATGGCATTTTGTGTTATATTCTCTAGATCATTATAATGCGGTGGCTGAAGCTATTCTATCTGCAAGAACTGACATCTACATCTGTGATTGGTGGCTGTCTCCAGAATTGGTAAATACATATTCAAAATTACATTACCCGGATTACCTGTGCATAATATATACTCATTTTTGCCTTTGTAGTATTTACGGCGTCCTCCTGAAAAAAATGAAGAATTCCGCATAGACAGGCTGCTACAACGTAAGGCTCGGGAAGGTGTAATGATCTATGTTGTAGTATACAAGGAAATGTCTCTGGCTCTCCCTATTAATTCGGCTCATACGAAACTTTGGCTGCAAAACTGTCACCCTAATATTATTGGTATGTTTTTTTTCCTTTTTTTTTTTTTTTTTTTTTTTTTTTGCTTCTCTTGATTTTGAACTATTGAAACCATATACTCAATCATTATTTACACTATCTGATTAGTACAACGACATCCTGATCATCGTTCAATAGATAACAATGTTCTTTTTTGGTCACACCACGAAGTAAGATACAAAAAAAAAAAAAAAAAAAAAAAAAAAAAGGAAACGTACCCTATGTTTTATGCTATGATTCTTAACTCCAGTTCTGAAAAAAAAATAGAAAATTGTTGTTGTGGATAACCGTCTCGCTTTTCTTGGCGGTCTTGATCTATGTTATGGGTAAAACGACAAATATAAATGTTTATTGGTACGCATTTGACAAATGGAATGAAATGATTGAATCGATGCCCCCAACTTTATTATTATTAGGCGATATGATTCTCATGCTCATAGCTTGGTCGATACTCCTGCTGAAGGCATACCGCATGAGATTTTCCCTGGGCAAGATTATTCAAATCCGCGTGTGAAGGATTTTTCAAATGGTAATACCTGAAATATTTAACTATGAACCGTAGCATGCTAATATAAAATTATCTCTTTTTGTCTTGATGTTTTTAGTGGTCAATTTTGATCAGACACTGGTGGATCGAAAAATTACACCGAGAATGCCTTGGCATGATATGACGATCGGAGTTGTAAGTTCGCATTTAAAAAAACCACTTGTAGAAAAGAGATTGCTCATCGACGTAATTATTGATCTTGCATAGGTTGGTCCAGCAGCAAGAGATGTATGAAGATAATTGTTTTGAACTATTGAACCATTCACTCCCTCGCTCATTCGATTTTTCTTTCATTAGGTGGCACGTCATTTTGTCCAACGTTGGAACTTTTTAAAAGCAAGCAAAGGAATGCATCGATCCACCGTGCCTTTTTTGATGCCTAAAGGTGAATATGTCGCTGCAAGAGACGAATCAAAATTCAAGGGGACTTGCCGGACACAAATATTGCGAAGCTCGGCGGAATGGAGTTCTGGTATCGAGAGAGAGGTAAGTTTGGTTTTGGTTCTGTCTTGTTTTTTGTCATAATAAAATCTCTATGAAAAAATAGTCACCCAAACCGTTTTTTAACTTCTTTTAGCACTCAATCTACAATGCATATATGGAATGCATCAGCAAAGCGAAACATTATGTCTACATTGAAAATCAATTTTTCGGTAAGTGCATCAAAGTATATGGAATACAGTTAAATTTACAACGCCATTTTGAAATTTAGTGAGTTCCACCACTTACGACAAGGTGCTTCGAAACAAGATTGGGCAAGCTATTGTGGAACGTATTAAAAAGGCTCATGCGAAGGGTGAAAAGTTCAAGATTTTTATCATGGTTCCTCTTATCCCTGCATTCGAAGGTGACCTGGCTTCAAGCGACGCTTCTGCTGCAAGGTATGTCCTGGGTTAATTCTAGTGTTCAATAAACTAACCTCTCTTATGTTAATATTATTTTTTAGAACGGTGATGCATTTTCAATATATATCAATATCCCGTGGTGGTAATTCTATTTTGGAAAAACTCAAGGAAGCTGGTATCGACGCTACGCAATATATAGGATGGTATTGTTTACGAAACTGGGCAAAGAATAAACCAGCAACAAACGCAAACAAAGGCGGCAAAGACAAGCGGATGGATAGTGGGACGGCACTAGGACAACACTCCGATTCGATGGCTACTCTCGATGACAAAAATTCAGGTCACTCTGAACAGCCCATATCTTCAACACCTGAGTCGGTCAACTCATCATCATCTCCAGCTAGCTCATCTTCAAAAAAATCTCCTCCTATTATGGCAACAGATGCCGTGGTGAACGATCCGCTACAAAACACTGCCTATCTCAACGCTGCCGAAAACGAAACGGAAGACGATCGAAAGTATTATGTTAGCGAACTGATTTATATTCATGACAAGCTTCTTATTGTGGATGATCGTATTGTTTTGGTCGGATCTGGTAATAATAAAAGAGGGTACTTTGAGAGGCAAAAAAAAAAAAAAAAAAAAAAAAAAAAAAAAAAAAAAAAAAAAAACTCATCCCTCTTTTATTTTGCGTAGCAAATATTAACGATCGCTCTCAGCTTGGAAATCGTGATTCGGAAATAGCTATGTTGATTGAGGACACCGACATTGTGTCTTCCTATATGGACGGCAAAAAGGTAACATATATTTAGTAATATATAGAAACTCATGAGAGTAACAAACTTTTGATGATTTAGTACAATGCGTCCAAATTCGCCTTGTCTCTACGGTTGCAACTAATGAAAGAACATTTGGGCTTACTGGAATTCGACGATTGGTACAAATTGCTAGCAGATGATGATGAAACTGTGCCTCCAACAATGAATGGTATGACACCAGAAGCCGAACAAACATCAACAACACCACCGATCCGAACAAAATCAGCAACAGAAGAAGAAATACGGCAGTATGAACGAACTCGGCCAGATCAAGTATTGGATGATGGGTCTTACAAAACGATGAACAGCAACAATGCACCAAACGGCGGTCAGAAATCAGCACAATATAACCCAGCGATATCGGACGACAAGCGGGCTCTTGATCCGCTATCTGATCAATTTTATTACAATATATGGCGGCAAACAGCAAACAAAAACACATTGGTGTACCGCGATCTTTTTCGATGCGTACCTGATGACACCGTTACAACGTTTACTCAACATCGGCAATTCCTACCAAGTGTCCCTCATGGTCATGTGGCTGACCCTTCTCTCTCGGAGCAAGACATACGAAAGAAGCTGTCCAAGGTACAGGGCCATCTCGTGGAATTCCCTACTGATTATTTGAAAGACGAAAACATGCTTGGGTCGTACATTCGTGAAACTGTGACTCCCATGGTTATTTTTACTTGATCCCTTTACATTTATATCATGTCACATACACCCTATACATCCTACATCATTGATTCATTAGTTTAGTTTTATATTATATTTAGTTTATTGAACGATACCACTTCAGCCTCTTACTTTTATGAATATTTTATATTTCTATTTTCTCATGCATAACTTCTAATACAATTACAATTTAATAAAAAAATGTCTTTTTAGCTCAACTAGCTCCATCAAGTATGCTTTTTTTGGGGGGTTGGAGAAGGGTCTTTTTTTTTTTTTTTTTTTTTTTTTACTTGTATGGGTGGTCAGCATGATTTGTGGGAATTGGTTAATTCATGGGAAAAGAACGGAGGATACTAACACTACCCCCTACTGGTACCACTGGTACTCATTGAACTCATCACCACCATTGGTTCCATTAACTCCACCGAATCCTTATAACTGCTACCAAAAACTTCACAAAATCCAATATTAGTCTGCTAATAGCTCCAACAGTTATCTTCATTTGTTATTTAGTATGAATAGACCGCTATACCACACATTATTTCATTTTTTCTTTGGTTTCTATTAGTTTTCGCAAGGGTGCCGATATTTGGAGGTACCTATAAATTCCCGATGAATTTTGGGGATACCTCTAAAGGTCCCACAGGCACCTGATAGTTGTTCACACACACACACACACACACACGCACCACCGCCACCGATAACGTAGAGGCACATTTTAGCCTTGAAGATGTCAAGATCGCGTACCAAAATATTAAAAACCCGCCCACGTGGAGTTTTTTTTTTTTATTTACTCCCTTTTTTTTCCTCTCACTTTCTTGCTTCCTTTCTTTTTTTTTTTTTTTTTTTTTTTTTTACCATTCAACTTCTATGGAGTTATGTTGAACTTAGTATAGTGTCAATACTAGTTTAGAAGGGTTTTCAGCTCAAGTATTACAAGATGCATGGGGAAACCCTTTTATTTATGATCTAGGATTTTGGAACAGCATTAGTTGGCTTCTTGGAGCCCCTAGTAGTTTAATTTAGTATTAGTTCATCCATACTTTGTGTCTATAACTGAATAAAATATTTCTTTTTTTCTATGCTTCAATGAAAAAGGGACCCATAATTTTCCTTCAAGTCTTGTGCAATAACCATTACCCATTAGATGTATTGTTATACTTCAATACAGGATATCCTCTGTCCTTTCTCCTTCCTGTACAGTATATTAGATTCCTTTTTACAGTCGTCCATTTAGCTTAGTGTTGACCATTCTTCAAATCACACGTTGGCCTTCATTATTTTTTTTCCATTTGATTTTTCCTTTAAATTCCCTTGTTGCAATGAATCCCTCGTCATTAGTTTTAATACTCTTTAGTGTCTACCAATATACTTCAATAAAATGCTCCTTTTTACAAGCCATCTTCTAGCACATCGTGTAGTAAGCCATGTCGTTATTATTGTGAGTGTAATGCTAAGCGCTTGCTTTTTTAGTTTACTTACTATGGCCACTTTTTCCCATTATAATGTCCCAGAAACCGCTTGGTAGTATTAGACTACTTACTATCAAAGATAGCCAATTCGTGCTCGAGCAATCATGCAATGAAGCTAAAACTAGTGTGCATGTAGCTGCCATTATAAACGTTTACACTTCTTTCTAGCATGTTACCCAAAGACCTAGTGGCCGGTTTTGACAGTTATAGATCCTTGATATGAAACACGACCATATATTCGCTCTATAGTTTATATTTATCAACTTGGGTTGTACCGCCAGCGTAACATTCGCTGGACTGAACATATCGTATTTATCTAGTTCACTTTTTAGTTGCTTGTTTTTTTATTATATTTACATGAGAAATGAATCCCAAACTGAGGTCAGCTAACCCCAAATGATGGAAACTACGGTTTGCTGTCTAATTCATCATAGCAAACCACACTTCAAACCCCTGCCACCCAGTAGCTACATAATTGATACTATTCTCAACTTTGCTCTTCAATATACCCCACCACAACAAATACATTGTAATAGCTATTTTTTCACACAAACACATTCCTGTTTTGTTTTCTGCGCACAAACGTACAGGGTTGGTGGAAGAATTCTCCATAATACCCAATCCGTTCCTTTTTCATATATATATATATAGACACACTTTTTTTTCTATGCCTATGTAATACACATTCGATGAAGCTCATCATATAAGCGTACAACAGAGAAACTAATTATATGAAAGAACATATTTATTCAGAAGTAGATACAAACGATGACAAACTATTACTAAACTAATGACAATTCCATGATGCTAATTTACTGACGTTCCCAAATCCTACATTCAAAATGAAAGGGTTTCCCCATGATGTTTATTTTGCGTTTTTTAAAACACCCCTAATTCAAGATCTAATACTAATCCTAGATCACCAGTACCCCAATGAGCCTTGCCATCATATCATTCACCCTATCATGAAGAAAAAAAATAAAAAAGAAAGAAAGAGGAAAAAAAAAAATAGGGGCCAAAAGAAATAAAGCAAATGCGGAGCCTGAATCATCCAGCCTTTTTTTTACATGTCAAAAAATCAGGGAAATGCAGATAAAAATTAAATGATGGTCCAACATAATTCGCATAATTCGTTTTATCTTCGAGTGGAAAGACAGTTGTAACCCCTACATAATCAAACTCTAATCTCTCAGACGCCTTTCAGGTAAGCTATTATTTTAGCACACAGAAAAAACCCCCATTGGCGACGCGCTGAGCACGACGGTCGGGTCCCGAAGGACTGCCCACCATAGCGCAGAATGGCGTAGGCTCTAATCCCATTCTTCTCAGAACAATAGTGGATGAGTCGGCCAGAGGTCGTACGACAAGAATCGCGCTTAATATTTATTATAATTCCAGCATAGAAATATTTATTATTACAAACTTTTTTGACTATCAAGTCAATATTATATTATATTTTGTTATATAGATTGATTTTTTGAAGCCATTACGTTATTCTTATATAATTATTTCTCATTCGAAGAAAAAATCCCCCTGGACGGACTATGAATCATCAAATCAATTTTACTTTTTTCACTTATACTATACAACTGGTTGAACTTGAGCCTAAAAAGTTCTGGTGCTAACTCTATAAAAATAAAATCCTACAAAAACAAACCCAAATTACTGGCGAATAACCAAACTTAATCGTAACAATTTATAAACACTACAAAAACACAACCCAAGTTACGATTCCATAACAAAAATAGCGCGAAACACTATCCAGTTACCCTAGGATAACAAGTTTAGCCGTAACACTCTATAAAAAATAAAAACCTATAAAAACAAACCCAAGTTGCGAACTAATAAAAAAAAAATAGCCATAACACATCTGTCGAGGATCGGCCTGAGTCCGCTCCCAACAACAACATCAACAACATCAACATCAACAACAGCAACATCAACAACAGCAACATCAACAACAACATCATCAAAGACACCGCCTGCATCATTGCTGCGGACATTTTTAATATAAACCAGTTGATTGGCCGGGGCCTCACAGATGTGTAAGCTTCCATATATGTTGGAGATAGAATGCACCCATCAACGAAACCAACACAAAAACATAACCCATATATTTATTACCTTTTATTTAGTATAAATATCGCAACTTTTTATTATTATCCTTTCCTTTTCTCTTTAGTTTTTCTTATCAGTTTTCTCAATTAACAAATAAAACTTAGTACAAAGGTTATTATACCACCAAATTATCTACTGTTTCTATTGGATCATAGAAACCTCCTTTTATTTTTGACTACAAGTCCTCTTTTTTATTTTATTTTTACTGTCTGTTATACACTATATTTTTATTGAACCAACAAAGGTCAATACTTTTCTTTTTTATTTTATTTTACTTTTCCAAGTTTATTTTTTATAAACTTTCTCTACAGTTGGACTTTATCTACAAAAGTTCTGGTGCTCACTACTATCAATTCTATTTTTGTCCGATTCAGGAACAAGTTATTTCAAATTCCGCCCAAGGAACAAATTTATTTTCAAGCTCTAAACAAGCAAAAGCTATACTAAAGGATAACTCAAGACATCCTATTCAACCCAGAAAAACATAAAAAACCTACAAAAACACAAATTTAGCCGCAACACTACTCTGTTACAAGCTTCACACCCAATTTAGCCGTAACACATCAATACTTGAACAAAAGAACAATATCCATTAATGGAAATAATTCTTTTTTTGAAAAAGATTGAAATGGCGAACAAAAGATATTTCCTGGAGAGGGGTTCGAACCCTCGCGTGTTTCCACAACAGTTGACTTCCTTTAAAGGACTTAAGACTGTCGCCTTAACCACTCGGCCATCCAGGACGCTGATGAAATTTTTTTTTTAAAATGCTATACAAGCATAAGTATTACGGTCCTCTTGTTCTTGCTACGACGTTCAGCAACTTCAGGAATAATTCAAAAGCTTCATTACAGGATGGCAGCTAATACATCAATGTCGAGCATCAAGGAAAGATAATGAGCAAACAATCATAGCTTTAAATTTGCATGTGTTAGGTTTGTCGTTTTTTTAAATGCCGAAATTTCATATGTTAAACTTTTTTTTTTTCTTTTTTAACCTTCGTTTTTTTTTTTTTTTTTTTTTTTTTTTTCTTTCTTTTTTAAATCCACATTATATATCTCAATATGAGAGCGACCTCGTCAAACGATAATATCTGGGTTGCAGCAGGTAGAATTGATTAGAAAACCAAACGATAGAAATCAATTGATAGTGATGAACTCATTCGGCAGGTGTCTGTATTCTTTTGTAGGAGATGGTCAGCTCGAACGTTTAAAGGTAAACCTTATTGTAGATCCAAAGCATGACTCACCTTTTCTGTACTAATTCTATATACGGTTTATTGCTTCTGCTATTAGGAACTGGTCGAAGGTGGAGCTGAACCTAATGCCAAAGATGATTTCGGCTATACACCCATGTAAGGGCACGGCAAGGAGGAAAACCAGCGGGCGCTATATATATGTCTTTCTGACTGACTCAATCGAACTGATCATCGTTTTTTCAATAGACATGCAGCGGTGTCATATAACCACAAGGAAATACTGGACTATCTACTGAATAACGGGGGTGATATCAACGTTGAAGATTTTGACAAGGACACGCCATTGTATGTATGCGAAACGACGGATATGGCCAGATTCTTACTTGATCGTGGCGCAGATGCCTCGCATAAGAACAGAGAAGGCATTAGTCCAGCACAAACGGCGAATGACGAAGGATGGAAAGATGTGGCACAGCTATTGGCTAGCATTACCGGCGAAACAATTGTGAATGCAGAAGATCAACCACTGGAAAATGATACCTTGGCCTACATACAACATGAAAGTGAAAACGGACCACCACTTAATGAAGAAGACGACGAACAACGTCAAGAAGAATTTGCACAGCAGGTAGAACAAGTCATGCAAAGGATACAACAGGATGGCGGTGTACACGATGAAGATGAACTACGTGATGTCGTTACCAAAATGGTGCTTCAAGAAGTCAAGCGATCTATGGATGACCATCATTAGAATAGCTTCTCCTCGTATGTTACGTAGTATATAGTGGTTTTCGTTGTTAGTGATAGGATTTAGTATTGAACTATTTGGATGAAATAAATTTTTACTTTTTAATCTTTTTTACTATTGTCCTCAATTTGCCTTTTTCATCATGCATGGCTGATCGTTTTATTATTATTGACTGGGTGTGATTTAATATCTGTGTGGGGCATTTTCAATTTTTTTTTTTTTTTTTTTTTTTTTTTTTTTGAAGCTGGGGTATATTACTATCCGAAGATGCTATACAAAAATATGTAATATGTACTGTACAGTATGCAGAGATTGAGAGAGACAGAAGGATCATATAGATAATCATCATCATTTTATTTTATTGAAGCGTTGTAAAAATTGGGGAGAGAAGAATGGGATATGTGAATATAAACTACTGGAGGATCATGATATAATCTGAAAAGATATGTATTATATAAATGTAATAAGAAATAGACTATGTAAAACGTAAGTTGGGGATGGGAAAAGCAGAGTGGATGATTTGTTGTTGACTTGAAGGGATATATGGATTATTTAGCAGATAGATTATCACTGCTCCTCTCCTTTTTCCGTAAGTCGTCAAAGTAGGGATCTAAAGGGAAGACATTACATTAAAAGCGGGTCGTCTTTTTTTTTTTAAGAATGATTTGGTTGATCTTACGTTGTAAAGCATCGCTTGCAGTGATACGTTTGTCAGGTGGGTACTCTAACAAATTCTGTAACGCATAAAAAAACATCAAGTCAGACCTAAGGACTTTTGTGCATATTTTTTTTTGTAATCTTTAATACCTTCAATAAATCAATGCCAAGAGGATCTAATTTCGGTAATAATGATGCTAATTGTATAGGGGCATATATCTCAAAGTCCCGCTATAAATAAAGATCATGAGTATCTCAGTGTATAACCAAATATGTGTTTACCTTGTATTCTGGAACTTGAGAAACTTTGGGCCATGTTTCTTCGGTAGGGGTACCTAAAATTGTACAAAGAAGTCAAGGAAAATAATATAAAGAGGGTTTCAATGTCATAGGTTAAGTTGATCAACATATGAGTATATATAAATAAAAAGGATATTTGAATATGCATTGTAGTTGATCTGATACAGAGCTACCGGGAAACAAAGGACTACCCGAGGCCATTTCTACAAGAGTAATATATATGAAAAAATGTCGTATGCTGTTTAAAGAATAGTAGCATGAACAGTTACCTGCGAAGATACAACCAGCAGACCATAGATCAATTGATGTTGAGTATTGTTTTGAGCCCATCAAGACATCAGGGGCTCGATACCAAAGAGTGACCACGTCGCGAGAGTAGCTACGTACTGGAATTCCGAAAGCTCTTGCCAATCCAAAATCACCAAGTTTCAGTTCCCCTTTCTATTGTCAAGTATAATATATAATTACCTATCCTTGTTGGTCTCCCATTCTTTATTTTATCAAATGTTACCTTGTTGATTAATAAATTTTGAGGTTTCAAATCCTGGAAATAAAGCAATCTGATTAGTTGTTTGTGATTCCCTGACACCCTCAACGCTTTTTTGATCAATATCCTTACCCGATGAAGTACACGATGTTCATGGCAAAATGCTATTCCTTTAAGTAGTTGATACATCATTTGCTAAGATATAGTTCGAGGAAGTTAATATAATAGTTGGTACCGCCACCAAAAAGAACAATAAAACCAAATTACCTTGATAGTCAATTCGTCAATATCACCCCCATTAGAATCTAAAAACTTTTTCAGATCAGAATCTAAGTATTCGAATACCAAGATCAGTTTTCTTTCCTTGTGTAGTACGTCGTATAGCCTATTATAAACAATATGAGTAGAAAGCCAGTCAGAAATTATCTATTTCTTTATCTATCTATCAAAAAGATATAGATGAACTTGCCTGACAATGTTTTGATCTTTTAACTCCTTCAATAAAGATATTTCCCGTATAGCAGTACAAGGCACCTACAAAAATATAAATACGTATGAGGCATAAGACACTTTCTTTTTCCGAGAGGGGTGCTTGAGAAGTACTTACACCTTCTTCTTCATTATCTAGTCGGATTCGTTTCAGTGCCACCACTTCGCTTGTTTCTCTGTTTTGCGCTTTGTAAACAATACCATACGCACCTATTTAACAAAGATATAAAAAAAATGAAAATAATTAATAAACATGAATCGAATAGTTCCCATCTCTTGGTATTGCTTTGGTTACCTTCACCAAGTTTTTCGATCTTCTATAAAATATTGAACCAAAGAATGACGACAATGCCAAAAAAAAAAAAAAAAAAAAAAAAAGGGATTAGCAATATTGCAGGTAATAATTTCTTGACAGCCTTTCATTTTTGAATCGGCTACAATATCAAGGTTTCGTATAAGCTTACCTGATATTTATCCATAGGATACCAGTGCGAAGATAAAAAAAAAAAAAGGACTGAAAGGAAAAAGTTCTTCAGAACCTTTTACTTTTTTTATTGAGAGTTTTCAAATGCCGACAATCAGTACTGCGAACGGACCCACAGCGCTTCCAAAAAAAATAAAAAATAAAAAATAAAAAAGTTTTATTTGGTAATAATAATATCAAGTATCTAAATTTCTATGTATGTAATCAGCAATAGCAAGAGACGAAGTAAGACCAGGGCTTTCAATACCAATCAAAGAGAAGAATCCATCAAATCCATCCGCCTTCTCTTCTTGAATAATAAAATCTTGGAAAGGCTCTCCAGGTCCAGCCAATTTAGGTCTAATATAAAGGAATAAATAACAATAATTGTAATAAAAAATTAGCCAAATTTTCTATCATAATATTCATCTGTATATTAATATTACCTAATGCCAGCATAATCCGGTTGCAATTTGTCCAATTTGATTCCAGGCAGGTAGGTTTGGATAGCTCTAGAAAAAGCCATCTTGTGGTCAAGGTCATCGGGAAGAGTGTAGTCATTGGGATCATCGATATAAAGGACATCTGGACCAAACTTGACCTTTCCCGCCATATCCAAAGTCAAATGGGTCCCTAAACCAGCCAAGTTCTTTTCAGGGCAAGGATAAATCAAATGTCGAATAGAGCTAGGTGCATTGTAAGCATAATAATGGCCACGAGCATAGTAGAGTTTGTACTTGTCAGGCATGAGACAGTTACTGATCTGATGAGCATAGAGGCCAGCTGCATTGAATACCCGGTGCTTTGCCGATACCGTCAATTGGGCGTTACTTGATCCATCCACTGTTTCTAAGAAGTACCTCCCATCACCGGTGAAAGTTGCTTGCAATCCAGACACTCGCGTATTTAACCCAATATTCCCGCCTTGTTCGATAATGCGCTGCTCCAAGTAGTCCATAAAAGCATGAGAATCAATTATACCCGTCGATGGCGATACCAGAACTGAATGAGCCTTGAGTTCGGGTTCTAACTCCATAGCCTTTTCACCATTCATGAAATAAGTTTCCACACCCAGCGCAGTAGCTTTTTCAGACAGTTGTTGCAAGTATTCGTGTTGTGTTGGTGATTGTGCCACAATCCATTTTCCAATCTTGTCGTACGGAATGTTCGTCTTTTCCAGTAAATCATAAAGAAGTCGATTGCCCTGAATACAGAGTTGTGTTTTCAAACTGTCCTTTGGATAATAAATCCCAGCGTGGATCACCTCACTGTTACGCGAACTACAACAGGAATAAACATAATGGAAAAGTTAAGATAAACAACACTCCAAACGTTGTCATTGAAAGAACACCGAATAAAAAAAATAGTTTTCTTACCTTGTTTCTTCACCGAGACGTTTATTCTTTTCAATAAGAAGAGTGGACTCTTGAGGTCGTTCCCGCGTCAGCATATCGGCAATAGACAGACCAACCACACCGCCACCAATGACAACATTATCCACTTCAAGATCAGGTGTCCGTATTGTTGAGAATGTACGAAAATAGTAAGGTTTTGCCAATGCAGAACATCGTTTTAAAAGCATGGTACTGCAAATCAATAAACGTAGAAAAAGCGAATTCCCTTTTTTTTTTTTGGGTCAAAGTCGTAGAAATGTTTAAACCCAGCACCAGTCGGAAAACCGCAGGGAATTGTGTAGCACATTTAGTTTACTTGCATGTAGTCTTTAACTTTTCTCTAGAGTGTGACGAAAGGTTGGACTAAAATTTTGGAGAAAAACATGAGAAGTATAATGAACAAAATAACTAGGAAGAATAAGATGGAAAATTAGTAAAAAAACTGCACGAATAATGACAGGGAAGGAGAAAGTCCACTCAAATCATACACAAAAAAAGTGGTAGAAAGGATTAGAGTAACTTGGCCTGAACGAATCTATGCGAAAAATTTGAAAGAAAGGAATGTACTGAAATAAAAAAACTGACAAAAACGTTGAGTAAAATATGACTAAAAAGGGGATCCACGGTAAGATCCAAAGGAATATTCCTTATGACTTCTGGCCCCTTTTTTCTTTTGCATCACTGGTTCCAAATTTTTCATCCAACTTTTCGCAAAAACCTCATTTTAGGGCAAGAAGTATTGCATTTTTGTTTCCCACATCTTCCTCCCAGCCTTTAGCCCACCTGGACACAATCATGCCCAGAATGTTGAAGACTACGGGCACGTTTCAATCCAGATAAAATTTGACCACCTGTAGATAGACTAGGGCAAGGCACCAATTACTCACACTTGACGCACACACTCAAAAATGCTCTCAAAAAGGAAGAACTTGCAAAACTAAAATATTAAAGCTCTAGCTTCGATGGACATTTTAATGCGAGATCCCTTGAGGTTCACCCCCCCATACTCAATGCTCGATCTATCTGCTTTTCTGTGTATATGAAAAAAAGGAGGATAACGTACTAACGCTTCCGTCAATCCACAGTTCGGTGGGCAGTCTGTTGGCGCCAAATTAACATTTGCCTGGGGTTTTACGTGTCTTCTTATCATACCATACTCAATGGAAATCATACACTGGATATATAATATGTCCAGTTTAGTGGAGGGCATAAATCTTTTATAATGAAGAACATATTGATGGCACAGTCTAGTTTAATTAATATAATTGGTAGAGAAGGAATGGAGCGACGGGTTTCAATTAGATGGCATAGAACTGCAAACCAGTCTCTAGGATTCTGAGGGAAAAATAATCATAGTGACGACCTAAAAAGTAGGGCTTAATAGGACACTTAAAATGCCCAAAATACCGGTGTTGCTCATTATATAATTGGTCAGAGGATGGGTAATAAAATAAATCATATCTTATTTCGGGGAGTATGACAGATACTAAACTAAGAGCGCATGGTTCATTGTAAGAAGGAATCTAATAAAAGTAGCATGGGTGAGGCGCTAGCTGATCTGAAGAATCGTCAACACTAATCCAAGTGGACAGGACTAAAAAAGGATTCTCTTGTACAAAATATTAAAAAGACTAAAGGGTCATTTTTTACTGAGCCAAGTAAAAATAGACGTATTTTATTCATGTATAGATACAAATTATGGACAAACTAAGACTAAACTAAGCTAATAAACGCTCCAAAAAGCTAACTAATGGTGCCTTCAGATCCTTGATCCAAAATGAAAGGGTTTCCCTATGCATCTTGTAATCCTTTAACAGAAAACCCTTTGAAACTAGTCCCAGCACTAACCTAATATCATCATAACATCAACGAAGTTGAATGGAGGAGAGAAAAAAAGAAAAGAGTACGGAAAAAAAAAGAAAAACCATGTGGGCGGGATTTGAAATACTTTCTCTGGTCGACCTGGAGGGTGGTTTTGTCTGTTCACAAATCTTGAAAACCTGCCTTTTTGTCCCTATTTCTCTCCCTTTTTTTTAAAGCATCAATACCATAAAACATGACCAAAATGGTGGCGCTTTTGAAGTTTATCTTTTCACAGCAGTCAACATTGACAGCTTTCATGGAGGTGACTTCTTTTTATGGCCAGCGAAACCAACTGTCGGCAGCACAGTGGGTTTCTTATTATGATTCAATTGCTATAGATGCCTATGTACCACATGTCTCTGTAGAATAATCTGTCACACACCTTGTAATAGCTCGACCGCCCCCCCCTTCATTGTAAAATGATATTCCATTAGCAGTAGATTTGTTTACACTCTTCGAGTACCTGTTATTATTTTTATTCTAGAATCCAAAAAAAGGAAATTTTATATGCCTGTAACAAATACCCTCAGTAGCCTGCAATATATCATAAATTGCTTTATAGTGAAATAAAGAGATTATTCTCCAATATGGTTCGGTATAGCCCTTACCTTCCTCATTTTTCAGGTCCACGTGCCTATCTCGATCTCACCTCCTCACTATTCTACTTTTACGATAGCACAAATAAAAAGTAGCCTAGATAGCACCACCAAAGAAAGAGTAGCGTTAAACAGAAATATTATATGTTGATAACTGAATAAATAAGAGGCATTAATTATTAGTCGTTTTTGGTCATTAGGAGGAGCGTTGTCACATATTTGGGGAAGGGGGGAGAGGACGATCAGTTTAGTCACAGGTCAGAGGAAATAGCTGTAATTTATCGAGAGAGAGAGCTAAATAAATATGGGACATTTTATTAGAAAAGCTTGGATTTGATCAGCATAAGACCATAGAAAAAAACAAATAAACCAACGACAACAACAATTAACAAACAAACTCAGGAGGAGTTTTTATGTTGTTTATGCAGATAATACAGCGCCCAACGGTACTGACTTTCAGGTAGTTTTTCATCTATTTCGTTTTAATTTGCATTGCCGGACAGTATCAAGTAACGCTCCCCACCTTGTGTTCCCAAATTCTGATAAAAATGCGGGATTTAACTTGATTTATTAGTTAGGTTACATATGATCATTTCAAACTAAGAGAAATAAAAAAGATGTGATGAAGTCACTTCTTTTTTGTTTTTACTTGTATCATGTTATGATATGTATCATGTATATATTTTACCCATTATGATATGCATATTATCTTCATCATCTCATAGGTTTACCATCTTGTTATTTTTCTCCAACTTGACACAACCCCAACCCCCCTTTTCCCGTTGGACTCTCATTTTTTATTTTATTTTGCTTATTGCTTGAACAAGAGAATGACAGCTTATTTTTGAGTATATGTACTGTAATACAGGAAATCTGGATTAGGTCGATTGTGTCAAACAAGTACTTTCTCCTGAAATCTCTCCATTACCTCACCATTGCGTATTATTTTCTCACGAGCCAGCGCTAAAAGCATTTCAAAACCCGCCCTATGAAATACTTAATTTCTATCCGCCTTTTTCATTTTTGTTCGGCTCTCTTTCTTTTTCCTTCTTTTTTTTTTTTTTTTTTTTTTTTTTTTTTTTTTCATTCTCTTCAATGATGTTATGTTGGACTTAGAATAGTACCAGGATTAGTTTAGAAGAGTTTTCAGCTCAGAGATTACAACATCCATGGGGAAACCTTTTCTTTTTGGATTCGGGATTTGGGAGCACCAATAATTGGGCTTTTGGAGCCTTCATTAGCTTAGCTTAGTATTAGTTTGTTCATAGTTTGTACCTATATTTGAATAAAATATATCTAGTTTTGCATGCTTTACCAAAAAATGTCTCATCAGTCTTTCCATGATTTGTACAATAGATCCTTTTTTTACTGCCTTCAACCTTTTTGATCAACGTAGACCGTGATGAGCATCAATATTAACTGTCCCTCCAATCTCTATTACTCCTTGTACATATATTAGATATCATATTGAGATCGCGTCTTTAGATTATGGCTAACTATTCCTCTGAGCTCCCATTAGTCTCCTTGTTAGTCTCTCTCTTACTACCTCCATTAGATCCTTCCATTAGATCTCTTGTGACAATGAACCTCTCGTCTTTAGTTTAGTATCTATCAATATAGTCCAATAAAATATGATTCTTTATTATTTGACCATACATGTGACCCATATGATAGTGAAAATTGTTATTGGTGATCTCTTGTGAGCGCCTTATTGAGCACCTCCTTTCCAGTTCAACTACCTTGTCCACTTTTTGCTCACTCCTCTCAAAACCTCAACAACTGGTTAGCAGTCCTATATCGTTAATATGAAATATCGGCATATTGTTGCTCTATCAATCAATACTAATGAACCCAGGCCGTGCCACCAACGGAACCCTTCCTATAAACTATTAAAGTCTTCGCCTGACTAGACATACTATATACATCAATTCATTGATTTTATTATATATGGCATAATGATGATACTAACCCCCTCCCTATAAAATCTCAAAAGAAAATCTTTGAAGCTCTAAGGAAATGCCACCAAAGTGTGAAATAGCGTAGATATCGTTACCAACACTGAATTTCTCGCCTCCCCCCCCCTCGAAAAAAAATCCCAGTCGAGGTGAGGTGTCGCCGCCACTAAAGTGTAAAATATGGCGAGTGTCTAATCCCATCCTGTCAACTAGCACTCTTCAACAACAACAACCCCACTGGCATCCAAAAGATTTTTTTTTTTTTTAAATTCTTTGCAAGTACTGGAATGTTTAAGTTCCCGTATAACCCTTTTTCTTTTTGAATTTGGGAGTGTACATTGAAAGTGTCCCGAGCCTTGCCCGCATTGTGGCGACATAATCATCGGAGTATGATATGACGATCTGAGGAGCCACATAAATAGTAATAAGCACATAGCAAATCGTCCATTTTGTGCTTGATAATATATAATATCAGCCCATACAGTTCAAAAAGTGGATTTTTAAATAAAAAAAGGTTCTATCAGGTACACCCAATTAGCTGTTTAAAGATTAAAAAAACAAGAATCAATCCCATAAAAGAAACAAGAAGATGGAAACGAAAGACTGCATATAAAAATACGTTTTTTTAAAAAAGAAGCTTTATTTACAAAACAAATTCGAATCATGTTAAAAGTAGCATAATATTGTATATATAACGGGGGAGGAGAAGAGAGAGAGAAGGATTGAGGTAATGTAATGTTTGTATGTTGATTGATAAAGTGAGAAGGGAATACACAATCCAAATAAGAGAGAGAGAGAGAGGGAGATAATAAAATAAAATAAAGGACTAATATGGGAGGAGAAAGAAGAGCTAATCAGATGATTTTCACGAAGTCAAATAGTAGTAGTAGTAAAAAAAAAAAAAAAAAAAAAAGAGAATAATAAATATGATTCCATATATAAAAACTAGAGAGTAAATGTTGTTCAATCCATATCGTAGTCCACTTTGCCAATGCCAAATACCCGGACACGGTGCATGATAGGTAACTTCGCCACCAAAACCACCAGTAATGCTGTAAAATTGATCCCAAACAAAAAAACGTCGTAATGTGTATAATGAGTGCTTAGCAAGAACCTATATAAACAAACACCACCCTTTTCATATTAGTATTCTGAGTTTCGACTTGATAGGCAATACTTACAAAGCAATAGGTACCGCTGTCAAGAATTTTCTAGTAGCCGTGAATTGTACACCACCGTCGATTTGTTCCCATAACGTTAACCCGTCATAAGCGCCTTGATTGTTTTCGAATGGGATCCCCTGTACCCAATGAAACATGATATAATGTCCCTGTAGATAAAAAATAATAAAGACTTGTCAGTTCCAAGTATTCAATAAACTACTGCGGTTTGTGTAGTGCCACTTACAAGATTGAATGAGAGATTAGTCAACGTCCAGCTGGCTTCAGGACTAATGAAGGGTATCACCGTAAAGAGTGTTTTGAGTGCAATGACAACAAATATAGTAGTTGACCAAGCGCCTATGTAAATCAAAGCAAAAGCAATAGCAAAAGCAATGGGATTGTAAACAAAAAGTCTGCGTCAAATCCCGGGTCTTTTTTTTTATAGTGTATCCTTATGGCTTTTATTGAAAAGTCCTGCTTATTTTTCTTACCTTTGTAGTTCACCCATGAAGAATTAAAATTCGGCATTGAGCTTTGGTCAAGTGTCATGAATGCTTTTTTTTCTTTGGTGGTTGACATGATTGGGAGGGTTGTAAAGACCGTAATAAAATAGTAGCAGTGAGATAAAAAGAAAGGTAGATGGAATTAAGAAAGGGAGGAAAATAAAAGAAAATTAGGAAGATTGTGTATAATAAAGTAGATAATATATAAAGATGGATAAAAAAAGAGATGAGAAAGGGTTGAATCTGGAAAAAAGATATGGTGAAAAGAGGGAGCGAAAAAAAAAAAAATTAACAGAAAGAGAAGGGGGCACAAAGGATTTATGGGAATACAAAAAGAAAAATATGTGTTTGTCTCCGCCCACCCCCCTTCTTCATTTCACTCTGTTTTCCCCCAAAAGCCACTGGGTCCATCTGGCCCAATGATTTTTAAACCGCCGCTACAATGCCCATCGAAATGCCAAGAAAAACCAATAGAACAATGGAGAAGGTTGCAGACATTTTTTTTTTATTATGATTATAATTGATATATATATATATATATATATAATATAGATATATATGTTATATATGTGTATGTGAGTATATATGATATGCGTGTATGTAAAAAAAGAATATATATATATATATATTTTTTATAGCCATTGATGTAAAAAAGAAAAAGACGGGACAAGGGGATAAACAATGAGGGGATGCTATTGGGAATAGGCGAAAGAGAGGGGAGTGAGGGGGGGGTTACTAAATCTAACAAAGTTATATTCTTGCCCAGAAAAAAGAGAATCAAGCGGCTGACCATTTTCTTTTGGAAGGATGAGGAGGCAGAGGATCCATAAATTCATTCAATTCCGTGGGCGGAGGAGTGGGTAGCTGATGAATCACAGCGCTATGCTCCGATGCATAATATCCATTATTGGTGTGAACCCGTCTTTTTTTCAAAAGACCTGCTGGTTGATGATGATCAGTATGCATAACAGATCGTTGATTTTCTTGGCTGACTAAAGGCAAAGGAGGACGAATAGTCGTAGTAGTGGCGGTGACCGTACCTTTGGTTGGGATACCATTGTTGTTGTTTCCAGAATAAACATAAGATGGTCGGGGAATACTGGTTTTGTTGCTTTCACAGTGATGCTCCACCAATGCCGTCCATTGTTCATATGATTCTTTCGAGATATAGAGTTGATAATCCAACAAACCTAAAAAGAGTCGTTCCGTGTAGTTGATTTGAGCTACTGGCAAACCGCTTGCACGAGCCCAGACATTGTTTTTCGGGGTAACGTCGTTTTGGAATTTGCATGCAAGGAGGAGGGCAACAAGAAACATACGTCGACCACATACCAAGTAGCGTCGATCTTCAAGTGAGCTGGTACTAATGCTTTTCTGCAATCTTGGCTTGATGCGGAAGAGATAAAAGATGGCAATGAGAAGTGTCGAATGACGAGTACGTGAGAGTCGCAGAATCGTTTTGACGAAGGTTCCAGTATCCACTGTACGTTTGTCAGAAGAAAGTCGGTGAGGTACTGTTGACGAAGGCCAGATACTATCGATGGTGCGCACTGTCATGTCTAAAAAAAAGAGAAGTGAGTCGTTTTTTTTATTTTTAGTAATGTTTGCGATTATATTTGACTTACCGACAAGTGAGCGTACATAAGCAGATTCATGCGTATGTTTGTCATGAATGTCATTTAACGATTGTTGTTCAGTCGGAGTGTCAGGTGTCATTGTCGTCGCAGTCGAGGAAGATGACAAAGAGGGAGAACTGGTGAAAGTAGAAGACAGAGGGGTCATAGCAGCAGTTTTAGCTGGCATAAAAGTGACAGCAATATCGTTAAATCGGTGAGCAGTGGTCATGATATTATTGGATGAGCGCAATGATTTTGAGAAAACGGTTAAAACAAAGAGAAAAGAAGAATGTGACCGAGTTATGAGAAGAAACAAGAAAAGGATAATGCGAGAGTTACAAAGAGATTGTAATAATAAAAACGAAGAAAGAAATAGAAAAAGGAACTATTATATATAGTGGATTTTTAAATGATCAACCGCAGTGCGATTTCTGATTGGTTTCTGATTTGTACAGCTAGTTCGGCCCTAAAAACGACTGCGCTGCAGAAGTTCTAATTACGAGCGGCCTTTCAATTTGGATAAAGACACTGACTTTTTCCATAAAATATCATTTAGCCGACTTTTTTTTTTATGTCATAATATCACTGAGAAATAATTGACTGTACCAGTATATAACAACATTTTGACTCACCTGGGATGAATTTTCATTTTCTTGGTCGGAAAACACAAAAGGTAACTGGCAATGACAAATGTTCGAATAAAACTAAAAATACTAACCCCATTCACGGTTTATAAATATAGATCTTAGAACGAGGGGAGTTGGGAACAACGGAAACAATGGAAAGCGACAAAGGTTACTTTTAACTAAAACGGCACTCGCAGCTGAATCGTGAAGATGGAATACCCGACATTAAAGGATACGATGACACTGACTTGAAACGACTTTAACTTCGAACTTGAGGCGTTAGACCGCGCCCCCTTTATTGTTCGCCAAGAAAACTACAGGTAAGACGTATGCTTTATGATTAAACTACCTACTAAAGATATATATTGTATAATTATTTAGGTACTTGAGATCTTATGTCCCTCCAACAAAACTGACTCTGGTTACAGATAAGTTGACCTAGGGAAAGGTAAAACACTTGGTACATAGTAGATCGTTAGTAAGTACCTGATGCGAACATTTTATTTTTTACATATCCGTATATATCAATAGGAAGTATTCTCTGTCTTAGTTTCTCGCTGATAAATATGAAAGCTTGTACTTCTGATGGATGCTGGTGTTGGATGCATGATGGAAAATTTATTTAATCCGCAGAATTATGGTAGTCCCATGATCATGTTTAAGGGAAGGTAAGGTGGCAACGTATATATGCAAAAACGTGATTACTAATGATAGCATGATACTACTCTTTTTTTTCATATATTTCAAATATGCAACCTACGCCACCGAATTTTACTTCGACAGCCCCCTGCCACCCCGCAAATGGAATCTATGCGAAGTAACTGTAGAAGTTGCCATTTGCAGATCAGGTGAATGATATTACGTTATTGATGGTAAGCAGGGAAAATGATTCTCTTAATGTGCATGATTTTAGAATTAGGACGGGGACAAAAGATAGGGCATATACTTATCAAATCATTGAAATGGAACTAGTAAATTGATTCATCTATTCATAAACATTTTATCTCGCTCTCTCTTCTTCCACCTCCCCCATTTTTTTTAACAATGTGACAATAGTGGCATCCAAAGGGAATAGTCATTGGACCTCTTGGGAAACTACGGCAATTTTGGACAACCAAGTGTGAATAAATATGAAGGTAAATCTTTAGGTTACAACCTTTCTCAATTTTTTTTTTTATATCACCCGCATGCTAATTGATGATTTTATTGTTTGCAATTCATTATGATGGTTTAGATAGAAGATATATTCATTCAATTAGCATTGTACGCTTATATATCAATGTATGGCAACAGGATGATGCTGCGCAAAATGGACCAACGACTCTACTCAAGAAATCAAGGATTTTAGCCTAGAATAGATGATATATGGGTATTTAGATTAGATTGAGTCTCTCATATTTTTGCCATATCGTAGCTCATTTATTATATTCTATATTCCTATTTTGTTACATTATATGCTCAATAAAATCCTTTATTTTTTTCTTTTTTTTACTACTGTGATTGGTATAAAAGGAAAATCAAAAAGGGAAGGGTATTTTCTTTATATTTATTAAATCAATCGCAAAGTGATGTTTTAGTTATTGTTTCATCTGTTTGGTGCATACATATAGTACTTTGGGTCTTGTTGTCAAAAATGGATCATCCTTTTTGCAGCTAAAAAAAAAAAAAAGGAATAGCCTAATTGTGTATACGTGTATTTGACTGGACGCAAGGGGGTGTTGGGGATGATCAAACTGGAGTGGCAAATTGAAAAATATGGGAAATGTGTCAATAAATGATAATTACGTCCTTTATTTAATCATAAATGATGATGACAATGATATGAGAGCTGGAGCAGTATAATAAAGGAGGACAAGGCGATGACCGAGACAGGTTATGAACGTGATGCTTCCAAACGCCTATTTACCCCCTGTTTTTCTGTACCTGTTTGCATGAACATAGACCCATTCTTGCAAGATGATCAGTCCATTGGGATTCAACTGGACATTTAATTTCAATCTCCGAGGCATATGATTCTTTTCCTAGCGGTAAAAGGCGATTCTAGATTTTTTATGAAATCAACGCATAAGGGTGATCTCAATTTATATTTGTTCATGAGGTATAATCATAATAAACATGCTGATACTGCTGCTGATGAATCATGGGCGAAGATAAATAGTTATGACATGATAAATGATTGCTGGCTATTTCTAAACGCCACAAATAAAAACAAATGCCACCTATTGGTATTGGTTATTTTTATTTTTGTTTTTCGACAATAACAAGATCGATTGAATAAATAAAAAAAAAATAAGGGGTAAAAAAAAAGTCAACCATGATGGACAAATCTTAAAAAAATGTATTTTATTTATTTTCATAAAAGGTATATGGAAAAGAGATGAGTGTTGAATAGGCAAATAATAATAATAACAATAATAACAATAATAATAAACAAAACAACTACATAATAATAATACTAATATTAAAGTATATAGAGAAAGGGAAGAGACAAAAAAAGAGTGATTGTGGTTGGAGGGGAATAAATATAACTAGTGTCCATGGAGCATAAGGTGAGAAGACAAAGAATGTGGGTGTTGATTTCGTTGCTGATTTCGTTGCTGATGTTGATAACGGTGTTGTAAGTGATGTTGATGATGATCCATACGTGAAGTGGCAGCTGAAGTCGAAAAAGGATCAGCTTCTATAGGAGAATGATGTCCACCATGTGGCATAACAATGTCATTGTTGTTGTTGTTTCCAATATGCACCCGAATATGACGCCTCATATTAGATTGGACACTAAACCGGCGCCCGCAATGAGGATATGGACAAATATGAGGCTTTTCCCCGGTATGACTGTATACATGTATCCGCAAAGATGAAGGACGAGAAAATGTTTTCCGACAATGTGGACAATGATATCGATGACGTTGCGGTTGTTGTTGTTGCTGTTGCTGAAATGTTGTTCCTGAAGATGGAGCTAATGTTACGTGGGATGATTCGGGAGACGGATGTATATGGGCATAAATGTGCGTTGATGGCTTGATCATTCCATTGAATGCAGGTGTAAAAGAGGATGAGCAGGTGGGTGATAAAGAAGCCGCCGAGGATGATGATGATGATGATTCAGAGCAAGAGGGTGATGAAATTGGTATTGATGCTGATGCTGATGATGTTGGGTTAATCATTGCTGCAGTAGGAAGATAGCCAGAGGTGGTATGAGCTCGCATTCTTCCCCCATATAAATTTTTGCCACCAGCACCAATATTTGCAGAAATTGTTGATCTCCATCCTCCGTTTTGCATGCTGCCTTGGTGGAATTGATGCTGTGAAAATGCCTGACGTCTTTGCTGTAGCGAAGGTGATGTAGATAATAATGACGGTGTTGGTGTTCGTAAAAAAGGATGGCTCGAATTGGATGCTGAATGAGCCCGGCGGTGACGAGGTGAAGGATGATGATCATGATGATAAAGAGATGAATGATTTGATGTTAACACATAACCATCCTGTTGCTGCCAATGACGATGACGGTGATGTTGATGATAATGCTGTAAATGCTTGTTGTTGTTTCCTGGAAGTGGTGGTGACAAAGGTAAAGGCACAGAAGATGCAGATACTGATAGAGAAGACGCATGGACCATACCATTTGGAGCGCATTGGCAACTTGTACTATTTGAACCAGGTGATAAGTAAGTAGGTGATAAACACTCGTGCCAAGCATCAAACGTGTAAGCATCACTGCTGCTGTTGTTATTGTTATTGTTGTGTTTCATCGGTAAAGAGACATGTCGATAGTTTAGTTGTTTGTCATCATGGTCTGATGGGCGACTGCATGTTGATGATAATGGCACATGTGTTGATTCTGTCAAAAAAAAAGTTATGAGCAAGCGTTTTTTTTTTTTTTTGAATTAATTATCATCCTACCTTCTTTCTCTTGACAATCTCTTGATAAATCATGAAGCATTTGTCTAATAGGAGGTAATGAGATTTTTGAGGTATCCATTTTTATGAAGTGTAGTCAAGTAAAAAAAAAAATTAAAGCGAAAGAAAGGGGAAATAAAGTGCGGAGTAAAAAAAGTACCTCAAATATAATCGATTTCAATCCCCGCCATAAAAAGAAATCCCCTTTTTTCAAGTAACATCAAAGATATTCTATTTGCATTGATTATCAACAACATCAACATCACTAACACCTTTTCATATATCCAACATCAAGTGACGATAGGAGATTAAACAACCTAATGGCGTGTGTGAGTTTCTACAAATAGGTGCACACTACCCCCTTTTTTCATGGATTGGCATATTTCCGTTTTATCACCCTGCTTGTAATGACGATAAACCCTATCCTTTAACACACAGAGGCATGAAAGAAAAAAGAAAAAGAAAAACAGAGCAGACCTTTATATAAAGGATGGATTTACTGGGCACAATAACAGTGCCAGTTTCTTTATTTGATTATTATATTTATTTGTTGTTGTTTGTCCTTTTTTTCTTATATCATATAACCTGTTTTTGTATCACCAAACAACAATGAGCCGTAAGTGCATCCAACTAATAAACTGTACCCTCACGTGTCTCTGTATCCATTACTCCTACACAACTGTCATTGCCATCCCCTCCTTTCCCTTCCCTTCCCTTCCCCTCCTTTCCGTCCTTCCAGTCAACACCACCACTACTACTACCATCATCATAATCAGTGAAGCAATCAAGTCATGTAAGCAATCAACTTTTTTTTTTTATTTTGGTTTTGGTAAAATAAAATAAAATAAACGAATAACATATATATATATAGCTATGACATAGCTAAACTACTGTGACAATGTGTTTGATTTTCGATGCTGTTGGTAAGTGTAAAATTGGAAGAAGATCTACGACAAATAAGAAATTATTTTAGCATGCAGATCATCATCCTTCATTCCAACGCACGATGTCAGTGGCTTTCATCAAACTTACAGTGAAATCAAAAAATAAAGTTCCACCACTTCCAAGTAACCATGGAAAGTTGATCAGCAAGTAGGTCCGATCCATTGACTTCATAAAGATAGACTAGGGGAGACAATAAAGAGGGGGTTTTGTCAGATTCGATTCCTTCCTTTTTTTTTTTTTTTTGTTTTTGTTGTAGTAACTGCTATAAAAAAAAAACTTACCACACAGTAGGTCAGGTTACCAACAACACTAAATACAAACATAGTTAAGCTAAGTCCTTCTACGCTTTCGTTTCTAAAGTTTTGCATGATTTGGGGTATACCTAAAAAAAGATTCATCAGACTACATACAGAGCACTTGCTTTTTTCTTCCTCCCTTCTTTCCTTCTTTTCAACTTACGACTACAGCAGTAGAGAAGAGCGCTTAACCATCCTAAAGACTGTGACAGCAAATGCCATTGACTGAGATCCACCTTATCCTTCGTCCATGGCCAGAAAAAATATAATGCTGATCCAAGTAAAAGTACCAACCAAAGCAGTACACTGAGAATAAAGAAGAGTCGTACAATCCATCTAGTATGCTCCGACTGACTGTGGCTTAATACAGTATCAGAGCCTGAATCATTGCTCGAAGTGCGGGTCAATAAGGGTGACGTTTCATCGTTGCTATCAACTTGCTGTCTTGGTGATAAAGGTGATGCCAAGTTTGCTGTTGCAGTTGTATCCATGGTATCAACTATAGTTTCATCATTTGTGTTTATCTTGCTTTTGTTTCTATTGTTGTTGTTATTGCTGCTGCTGCTGCTGCTGCTGCACGTCGATTGACCAAACAAGTTTCGAGTTCGAGTACCAAAGATATACCGATAATACAACACCTGACCCATCAATAAACAGTCAGCAAAGAGATAATAGAATGCCAAAAGTAACTAGATAATTATTAATTAAAAAGATAGATAAGCAAAGTGGATCATTTTGTAGATAAAGTTCACTTGTGATCTAAGTATTATCCCACACACTCACTTACCACAGTCAGCATCAAATTTTCGAGGACAGCACCGAGTAAGTTGAAGATATCACCAAAAATCCATAGCAACAAAAAAGGGATAGATACACCATCAGTGTTCTTTCTAGAATAATTTTCATATAATTGCCTAAGGAAAAACAATCAAGATGAGTGGTGGATCAATCTTTCATCTATGCTTATTTTTTTCTTCTTTTGACATGACCAGCGTAAAAAAATAAAATAAAATAAAAAATAAAATAAAAACTCGAAAGACCTACGGTGTAAATACAACGATCCAACAAGCAATACTAGCATAACCAAACAGTTCTGCCCACTGTTCATGGCTATCCATTACTTGTATATCCATCAATAAAAAGGTCGCTGTAAAGAAGAAGGAAGAATAAAAAGAGAAGGAAAAAAAAGAAAAGCAAGAATGGAAGAAAAAATGGGCGGAAATGACGGAGTTGAAAATAAAATTTCTTTATTCCAGAAATAAGAGAGAGTGTAAATGTATGTGAGTAGGAGATGAGAGGAAGGAGTGATTACAAAATGGTAGAATATAAAATAGTAAAAATAAAGGACAAATTAAACTAAACAATAGTACCTAAACCACCATTTTCTTGAACCATTGCCTCCATTTGTTTCGTTTGGCTATAGGCTGATATCCATCAATGAATCGGACTTGGGTCTTGTTGAGGGCACCACGGCGCCGTTGTCTCACATAACTAATTGCATCCTACAATATAATATGTTGAGATATAAAAAAGTAATTAGTACTTGCTTATCTTCAATTCATCATATCTCACATAAGCTCCTCCTTTTATCCTTACCAATGGATCCATCCCACTTTCAATGAGAGAGAGTGTGACTAGTACCTACAGTGAGAGAAAAAGAAATTGGACAATGTCCGCCTTGCATGTCAAACACCAGTAATAGAGATGCCATTATCTTTTATTTTAACTTACTGGCGCACGCCCAATACCACTAACACAATGGACCGCCATGGTATGGCCTTCTTGTCTAGCCTGTTCGGACAAGCTTAGCCAGTTTTCAATATTTTCAGGACTAGGGACATTGCCGTCAGCAAACTTGATATCATCGATCACCCGAATACCAGTCAGCCTTTCAAGTTCCGTTGCATCATAATCCAAATGACGATTACATATACGTACGAGCTGCTTGACGTTTTCCTGTTTCAGAGGTTCGATATATTTTGAGAGTGTTTGTTCTGTAGGTGCATCCAACAAGAGAAAACGTTGTTTTGAGAGAGGAGATTCAACAACCGTTATCATTTATTGACAAAGCAAAAAGTGTAAACAAAGGTAAATAAAAACTAAATCAGTAGTCCCAAAGAGAGTGTGTTGAGGAGATACAATCAAATAGAATCACAGAAAAGAGGAAGAAGAATGTTGGGTATCAATAAGGGGAAGAAGAGGAACAATAATAAAAGACGAAGAAAAAATAAAATAAAATAGAAATAAGGAGCAAGGATGGGTCGTACATTAAAAAAAAACCAAAAAGAGAATGGGGGATTGGGTGCCCGTAACTGCATGATTGCCACTAGAAAAAACAAACCAGACACAAAAACACAATGATCATCGCAAGCCCTTATATTTGATTGGATGTATCTTGAGTTCACCATCAGTTTCGCTTGTTTCTTGCAAATAAGGTCTACATGTAAAAATAAGGTTGTAAGTCTATCAATGTTCATCATACGAATAACAATCAACAAAAACTTACAGTGGTAGTGAATACACTTTAATTTGCCTGATATGTACATCTTTTCCATTCATATAAGTGCTGAGGATTGCAATTTGTAATTGGAATACGCGCAACGGTTCCCTATATAAAGACAAAAATTAAATGTGAATAAATACAACAAAAGAGTATCAGTTATGTATTCCATACTTCAAAAGAGACGAAATATCCACATTTTGCCATCGAACTGTTTCTTCACAAGTAATATTGGCAATTTCCTAATAGCAACCACCATGAATAAAAGTGTATCATATAGATCAGAGAAAAATAAAACAGTATTTCTTATCTTTTGCTTACATGGAGGTCCCGGTAAGTAGTGCCACCCCGTACCGAGATTTCTTTCGGTGAGTAGCTTTCATCTTGATAAAAATCGTAAAAGATCGATATTTGCTAAATAGTGATAATGGATAAATACATCGTTAGCCCATCAGCACTTTTCTTCATGTTTCTTAACGTACCTTGATAAAAGTTGCTTGCCGGAAGTATATATCAACAGTATGAGGTGATCTCGGGTTCTGACAGTCAGATCTAATCAACAAAAGATGAGTATAACAAAATCTATAAATCAGCCTTCTTATATCTTACTTACTGCCAATACGTCAAAGGATTGTTGTCCCGCATCTTTTCGACACCCCAATCAGGTCGGTAAGTCGAGACTGCCCATATCGCTTCATGTTCTGCAATTTCGCGCCCGCCTTGGTCCTTTTGGTCAATATCAGGATGAGTTGAATGGTAGATATCTAACGCATTGGTTTCCTTTTCATTGTCATCCATCGACCGATCACCATTGTCACCGCTATCCATTTCCATATGTTCACCACTGTTGTGTTCCAAATGTTCGCCATAAGGGTCGTCGCCGTCGTCATTGCCGTCGTTACCAATGTCATCAGTGTCCAAGTCCAATTCCTCTTCCTCCACTTCTTGACTATGATGATCAAGCAGATAATCCCCAGCATCAACATCGGAATACCAGTGTGTTCTTGGATGACTAGGATCAATATGTCTTGATGCTATACTCGTATCCATGCTGTTATTGATTGTGAGCAAATGAGGGTTGTCGCTGCTGTTGTTATGGTCGTCACTTGCAAAAAGCTGAGAATAACTTTCCGCAATTATGTTCATCGGGGAGTCTGTATCTGTATTTCCATCGTGTTCTGGTGATTGATCGAAATTGGCTGTATCAACGTCATGTTCGTCTTCATAGTGCCGGTAAGCATCCGGCATGGTAAAACGAAAAGAAAAACGTGCTTCGAGAAAAAAACATCAATCTCAGGTTTCCAACGCTTTTTAATCCACGCAACGCTTAAACGTAAATTTAATTTTGCGCGTAAATCAGCTGAAATTGAAAAATGGATGGATGAATGAAAGGATTGATGGATGAAATAAAAGTGTGAGAGTGATAAAAGACAGCGTCAAGCAGTCCCTTTTTTAAAATTCAACTTGGTGCATGCAAAATTAAATTTACGCTTGAGGATCTATGTCTTGGTGGTGGAGGCGGTGGTGTCTGTGGCGTGTACATTGTGCTTTGATTATAATTATATGTTGTAAGTTGGTTATCATTTGCACCCCAGAAAACGATATTCCGTTATATCGTTATAAAGAAAGAAAAAAAAAAGAAGAAGAAAAAAATGAGCCGGTTCTACGCAGTATGTTCAGCCTACTGGAGGTTGTGTTGTTGTCAACGAGGTTGATTGATCTGGAAAGTAGAACGAGAATACAGCCATATTTCATATAAAATGACTGAGAAGTATCAACCAGTCGCTAGGCCTCGGGAAAATCATTGTAGATAAATTAGAAGGTAATACAAATTGCTATATATTAAAGAATATACGTACAATACAACCTAAATTATTTATATAGTGGAACGAGCAGATATATAGCCATATCAGATAGTATATTGTCTAAGACTGCCAATCAGTTCTAGGAAAGAGGGGGAGGGAGAAGTAGTCTTAGTGTGTGGATTAGAGAGAAAGTGTTTGGTAGCACACTCAAAAATAGCTACAATAGCGGTATTGTTTATTATACGACGATTCAGACGATGGGTAATAAAAAGGCATATTTTATGGAAGCATATTGGTAAATATTAAAACAGAAGACAAGAGGTTATTGTAATAGGGGATCAATGAAAGGACATATTGGGGAAAACATGAGGAAGACTAACGGAAAATATGGAGAATGGTTAACAATAATCTAAAGGGTCTATTGTAAAATGGGAGCTAATGTACTTCACAGGACAGGACAAATACTAAAGGAATGTCTTTCGCTGTATTGAAGCATAACATTGATCGACATTAATCTAAACCAGCACGATGATAAAAAGGAATCTCTTGTACAAGACATGAGACACTAATGGGACATTTTCATTAAAGCAAGTGAAATGAGATATATTTTATTCAGATGTATATACAAGCTACGGACAAACTAACATTAAACTAAGTTAATGAAGGCTCCAAAAAGCTCACTAATGGTGCCTTCAGATCCTTGATATAAAATGAAGAGTCTCCCCATGCATATTGTAATCGCTGAGCTGAAAACCCTTCTAAACTAGTCCTAACGCTAATCTATGTCTGCCATAATCTCAAAGAAGTTGAATGATTAAGAAGAAAAAAAAAAAGAAGGGAAAAAAGAGGGAGAAAAAAAAACAAAAAAACAGCACGTGGTCGGGATTTTAAATTTCAATTTTTGAAGTAAACGATCTTAGAATCATTTCCTCGCCCCAAAAAACGGTACCATCTTCAAAGCCTCTACATTATCGGTGGTGGTGGTGGTACAGAGGAGGGGGGGTGCGGTTGAACGATTTTTATCCGCTTGCGGAACCTTTAGAGGTATCTCCAAAATATCGGCATCCTATGCCGCAGCGTGCATTTTATGCCGACAATAAACGGCAATCTTTTTTTGGGATCGTCTACGATCAAGTATACTTATATTTTAAACAAAAAACGAAGGCGACAGCAGAAAACAAACGAGTGATAAAAACAAAATGTGTTTTATTCAAAAAAAGAAAAATGGAAGCGGTATCATACTAACTTCTAGAACTACAAAAAATAGCAAAGTCCTTTTTAAATGGCTCTGAAGGATTTTATTTACCATCCTCCCCTCCCTTTGGAAGACGACGCACTGACAATATAGGTTACGCGTCCAGAATGAGACAATGTGATTCGTACCTACAAAAAACGAAAAAAACAGACATAATGAATCGTCAATAAGCTAATTTCTCTTTTTGCAAGTGATAATAATCAACAACTCTTCAAATACGAACTTCTATATGACAAATAGGATCCTTCTTTTTCTTTCACAAAAGTTTAAGACGTAAATGTAAAGATATTTTTTATTTCAAAACCAATGATATAATTCAAATAAATCAATAAAGTAATAAAGTGATATATAAACTATACCTAATACACACTAAAAACACATGGATGAATACTTTAGGGAATAACTAAACTAATGGTAGGCGGACCACTTCTCCAAATACGTTCTCCTCCATTGGTATTCAGACTATTGATCCCTTGGCGTTTCAGTTCATTGGATTCCAGATTTCAGGGCTCCTATAAACTTGAGAAAATAAAGAGTTAGTCATGCATAAATAAATAATACCATCCTTGTATTGATTACGTTTTCCCCCCATTTAGCAGTGCAGTCTATCTATTTCCAATATGGTCGTTGAGAATCAGTACGTATATGTTCAAGTTGTTTTTATAAGAGACAGTGTTTCACCAAGGGTCGAAGCGACAAGTGCAATTGATCACTGTTCCAACGTCATGTCGAATGGGCGTGCAGATAAGTACAAAAGCAAACGGATGAATAAGTTTATGAGAGAAAGGCTGAATCAAAGATTTGTTGTGAGAAGATAAGATGAGATGGAGAGTAAGCCATGCTCACACCGGTAGCAGCTTTCTGAGTGTGACACTGATCCTTGTTCCACGAACTATTGCTTCACCATCAACAATGTCTGTATCACGCTCAGCAATACCATGCTCCCAGAGATAACGCGCAGGACCAGATAATATCAAAATGTCACCCGGTCGTAATAAAATGTCCAAAGCCGAATTATGATCGTCCTTGTCTGATTGCTGGCGTTGTGGCTGTCCATTTGAGTATCCCAGTTCCATTGCTTGCTGTGGATTGGCGACTGGCTTCATTGTCATACAGCAGCTAGATAAAAGAGACAGAACAATAATGCCATCGTCGAATCTAATATATAAGAGATCGTAAGTTGTTCAATTCCAGTTGAGACAAAGACCGCTGATGTTTTTTTTTTTTTTTTTTTTACTTTGCTAAATCTACGTGACTGATTAGCCCTTCACCTATCAAAAAATAAAGTGCTTTAGCATTATATCAGGGACCCAATTTCGTTGTATATTACCTTTATTGTATCGATTATAAATAGCTTGATCAAAAAGAGGAAGTCGGTCGGAAAGACACGGCGGTAATACCTTGCTTTCTTTAATATATGTCGACAACATATCCAAATGAGGGCCTAGGTTTCCGAAACGCATGGCTTGATTCCCTTGACCAAATATTCCGGCACTGATAATAGCTTCAGTCAACGCCATCTGTTGTGAGTGATCCAGTGCACCGTGCCATAAGGAAAGACCAGGAATCTGTTCGATGATTTCCACATGGTGACTACCATTGAGAGGATTCAACATTGTAGCGGTAGCCCTAGATTCAGTTTCATAATCGTCATCGTCTGACCCGAACAAGTCTTGCCAATCTATTGATTTGCCCATAACAACAACAAAAAAAATAAAAATAAAAAAAAGGATAAAAAAAATAAAAAGGAGCGAGTTTTTTTTTATTTCTTCATTTCAATTCCCGACCACAGGAAAAAGAGAAAGAGGTCCTGTCAGTCAATTCAATGTATAAAATCAATAAGAGCTACAACTACTTTATTTCAATCTGGTATCAGATCTAAAAACTAACTATCAAGAATCAGAAAACAATTTCAGCAGCCATGGCTCAGCAGCCAATGCCCAATCTAGTCTCGTATAGTATAGGTATTGTAGAGTGTAATGCAAGACGAAGGCAGTATGAGAGATGAGGCGTTTTTTTTTTATTGAGTGCCGAGGAAGGGAGGAATTTGATAATCATGTAGTGGAGTAATATATTTAACTAAAAAAGGAGAACAAGGGCACGGGAGTGGGGGAGGGAATAGTAAAAGACTAAAGGAGCGAGGGAATACTAAACGATTAGGTGGTGTAAAGAAAGATAAAGCAGAATCAACAGTAAATAGTATAAAAAAACAACAATAAGAAAACAGTAGATGATGTTTAGAGAAGTCAAAAATAATAATAGTAGTAAGAAAGGAAGTGTAAAGAATGGAGAGGGTGGTTGAATTGGAAGGAGTGTGACGTAGAATGTAAATAAAGAAGGATAGAAGAAGAGGTATCAAATCAAATAGAAGGTTCATTTCATAGAAGGTTCAATGGAGCTATCAAGAATGAGGGTAACATCGTCCACAGTCGCCAGATCTTCCAAAAAGTCGACCAGATCAAGCAATTCTGTGTCATGCGGATCATTAAACCAGGAAGAGACTGGTGCAGCGCTGTTCGGATGGAATAAATAGCTTGTTGGCGAATTGTCTAAAATCAGCGTAGCCGCCAAATCACGACCGAGCTGGGAGAGATCCTAAGAACAGGAAAATCAATTTTAGTAACGTGTCATATCCGCCTTCTTCCACAAATATCAATTATTTATTTTAATCTTACCTTGACATAGCTGCCTTTGTGGTTGAAGCATGATTCTCTGAATAAGCGATGTTTCACAACCCGATGTATATCCAGTTTATCCAATACCGGATCAGCATACTAAATCATCACCACCATTAGAAAATAAAAATAAGTAAATGGTAATAGCGGTTCACCGTATTATTGATCTTACCTTCGATAAACTTGCAGTAAAAACTACAATCTCATATATTTCACCCATTTTACGCATGAATTCATCTACACCTGGTCGTTTGAGGACATATACACTATGTACTTGCTGATCAATTTCAACCGGAACAACAAAGTCAGGATTTGGAATAATCTACATACCCCCCAAAAAAAAGAAAAATAAGAGATACATTTGGTTTTTTAGTAATAATACATTACATGCCTTTTTTTTCACTTTACCTTGAATGAGCTATGTACTAGAGTTTCATCCAAATCGAGTACCAAACATTTTCTTCCAGCATGTTCAGAAGAAATAGGAGGAAGAAGCCAGGCAATAGGACCAGTCTATAATCATCAGATAATTCTCGTCAACATTACAAAGAGCATACAAATTTCATTCGAATATCAGTAGTAGTTCTTACCTCGGTCATTTCAAAAGGATAGGAGTTATGGTCAGAGTGCAGATCAGTCGGAGGAACGGCTATCTGATTGGCGGGCAGAGTAGTCGTAGGGGTCGATGGAGGGCTTGATTTTTTAAATTTATCTTCGTTAGACGGTGGAATGGCTGTTGCGGGATGAAGTGGCGAACTAAGATTGTTGGCGTCTTTATTGTGTTGGTTCTTTTGGCATGTTGCAGTTGTGTATTGTTGTTGTTGTTGTTGTTGTTGATCGTTTTGCTGTTGCTGTACTTGTTGTGCTTGCTGGTGTTGTGCTTGCTGTGTTTGCTGCTGAGGACCAGTTTGCTTTGTGCTGTTGTACCATCGACTATACCAGTGCTTCTTTTTCCGTTTTGCTCGCCCTGTTGAATCTAGGAGTTGACTATTGGTAGAAGTGACAGTTGCAGAAGTATTGGTGTTATGTGTTGTTTTGGTCATAGTTTGGTCCGTCCAAGCAGATGTATCACTGGCGCAACAGAATAGTAATGATAAGAATCCATGTTTGGTGTGAGGAGTACGACTGGTCATATCGTGAGAATGACGAGGAGGGCTTGTAGTAGTAGCCGCCATGTGTTTTTGCTGTTCTGAATATTGTTGTTGACCTAAATAATAACAATAATAATAGAGAGAGAGAAAGAGAAAGGAAGGAGAAGAAAAAGAGAGGAGTTAGTAAAATGGGAATAAGAATAAGAAAAAGGAAAGAAAGAACGAAAGAAAGAAAAAGACGGGTCCATCTTAAATAAAGATAAACCAGGCCCTATCTTTCCATCTTCAGCCCCGTCTTCCCTCGATCCTTTCAGATATTCGTTCCTCCTTTTTTTCATCAATATAAGGGATGAGTAAGTTGTACTTACTTAAAGGTTCTTGAGGTGCTACTTGGGTATGGTTGATGATCGAAGTGGCATTGTTTACAGGTTGAAGTTGTGGTGAAGATTGCAATGCTTGAGACATAAAATGAAGGTAATAATATTAATAAAAAAAGGAAGTAAAAAAATATGTATCAATTTGCAAGCAATCGATATGTATAATATGTATACTATATGTATAAAAGAGAGGGAAAAAAAGAAAGAGAGAGAGAGAGAGAGAGACGCAGAGGAAAAAAAAAAAAAAAAAAAAAAGGATATGGAGAGTTAAAAAAAAAAAAAAGAAGGGAAGATGATTTTTTAAGGAAACCCAGCTCGGACTCGTTTATTTGTACAAGCAAAAAGTCCAAAGCAGGTTACACTAAAACAAAGAGCGAATAAGGCACGTGTCATATAGCTTTTTGTTCACTTTACCAGATAACTCTAAACAATGGTCATGATATTTTATTATAATTGAGTTTTGTTTTGTATAATAAGATAATAAAATATGTATGTATAATAATGATAATAATAATACTAATTATGAAAAGGAAGACAACTAGGAAAAAGAGATTGATAGAAACTAAGAAAAAAATTATAAAACGTTGAGTTGGTGAGAGGGGGGAGAAGGGGAAGGACGAAAAATATAATAAAAATGAGATTAAAAGGGTTGTTGTATATCTTGTCTATCCACCACTAACAACACCACCTCCACCACAAAGGAAGATTTGACGGAATTTGTTAACTTGAGGACTTCTATGAAAAGATACCACCCCTAAAATGATATAGATCAATGTTCAAAGATATAAAAAGATTATGTGAGGATCCCATTCTTTCTTTCGCCCACTAAGAAAAGGAGTGATAAAAAAAGAAAAAGAAATCATCATATTCAGCCCCTAATAACTTACTTATTCCGTGTCACAAAGGTCTTGTTCAACAGTTGGAGAATCTTGGATACATTCAAGCCCACATACTCTAGATCAAGTAAGTCCACATTATCTTGTTGCTAGTATTATCATAATATATTAAATTAAAACACCGGTTAGTGTTGAGTTGTGCTGTATTTTTTTATTATTATTATTGCTTACTTTTTCCAATAAATCATCTAATTTGAGATCCATTTCCAATATCGCCTTGTCCCGTCCTTTGAAGTGCATAGCGATGATAAATGTTCCAGGCAAAGGTGATGTAAATGCGAAATAGATGTTGGGGCGTCTGAATTAAAGATTTTTTTAGTTCGTACATTCCTTTTTCTTTTTTATTTCTTTTTAATTACCTGCTTTCTGGCACCGTGCTTTGAGAAATGACACCATCTTTTTCCAATTGACTGTGAGAGAATTTAAAAGGACCTTGTATACCTGACCCTTTCTTCTTGTGGTTATGACCCGCATACCCACTGCCGCCATTACTACCAGCGCCACCAACCATTTGCCCACCGCCAATACTTCCATGTGTGCCATTGCCACTGACTTGGACACCAATGCCTACTGATTTCTTGGTCTGTTTTTCGGCGCCGCTGCTTTGAATCCGCACATTTTGCAAATAGGCCTTGTAGCTTTCTAATTGTCCACGGAGATACGTGTTGTGATCCAAAATGGTCTTGAAAACGCTTTCCAAGGATGCCAGCTCCAGAAGCACTTTTTCCTTCAGATTTCCCAAGTGTGTCAATTCTTGTGTAATTTCTTCCACCAATAGTTTGTAGCGGTCTCGGTGGTCAATGATACCCATATCGTCTAGTTCCCGTAACATATCCTTGACTTTGATACCTTTTCGGACTAATTGAGCATCCTTGGTTGTTGCTGCTGTTTCGGCAATGTAATCCAAATCCAGACCTAAAGCACCACTGTTGGAGAGATGAGGGAGTGACCTTATAAGTTGAACATAGATAGCCTTGGTTTCCATATAAAGAATATCGTTTTGTGTGATGTTGTTTTCTGACATTAATGCGGTTGTTAAATCTACAGAATTACATACAGAATTTTAAGAGATCAGTGATATGTGCGTGCGAGAGAGAGTGTGTGTGTATGTGTTTTTCTTACCTTGAATTGGAATTTCCCATCGGCTAAATAGTGATAAATCAATTGTCTTGTTGTCCTTTCGAGCCACTTGAGATGGGGCCGGGCCCATTTCTGTCATCAGTATCCGAATGCGATCTTTTTCTTTGGGAGCAATGATATCCATATGTTTTTGTACCAGAGTAAGTGTGTTGAATATTTCGTTCAGTGATATGTTCAAGAGAATATCCTTCTTTGATAGTGCCATGTATTGATCCATTTCCAAAGATTCATAAAAATCACTAACTTCACATAGTTCATTCAAAAATTTGTTGATTCTAGATTTGTTGTCCTCCACAAATGGATTTGTTGGTAACATGTAAGCCTCTTTGGCATATGAAGGTCGATTTGCCAAGTTTTGTAACATTTTTGCAATCTATCAATAAAAAAAAAAAACCATTAGTTTCTTTGGTGATTGTATTTTCTCATGGGGGGTGTTCTCACCAAAGTCAATGTTCGTCGAGGGTATTTGCCAGGAGCATTATCCAGCAACATATATGCCCGGGGAGTGACAATGGCAGGGTTGATAAATCGCAAAAAAAAGAAGCCCCCAATCATGGAACACACCGAGAATTCTGAAGCTTGAGGATTTTTTCGTTTGGTTAAGGACCGAATTTGCTTGCATATCCACCTGATACCATAAGGCACATCATCAACAGAAGAGATAATTGTCATCAAGAAACTTTCAGCAACTTCCATTAGCATTTTCAAGCGAGGTTGGATGATGGCTTGTACGTCAGGATTGTTGGCGGCAATTTCAGGTGTCACACTTTTTGGAATGTCTTCAGGCAATGATCCAGAATCTTGTTCAATTTGAGCCACCATTTGTTCATAGACCTAATGACCGATTCATTGCGTTGTGTAAGGAGAAAACAATAAAGGAGAAGTTTAATCAAGAGGATCCCCCGTTTGGTCTTGGATATCTTTTTTTTTTTTTAGTTACCTTCAATGGATTAATCTCTAGATTGAGATCCTTGTGTTCCACCAAGTTTGTAATTTTTTCAGCTAGAGTAGATTTCAAATAAGATTGACCAGGACCACGCCGAGTATAAGTAGTCATCATACGAGAGACAGGAGTGTTTGCACGTAGAAGAGACCCAAATTCAGTAGAAGTTTCAAATTGGGCAGCCAACACGTTCTATATTAAACAAAGTAAAAGATGAGTACACAGTAGTATTTTTATGGATGTGATCATTTTTACCTGAAACATAGTAAGCAACAAATGTTCTTCACGACTTTCATACTGATTTCCGTAAAGAGTGAACATCACCGTTTGTAAAAGGGTATCGATTTCTGATAAGCTGACTAAACGACACAAAGTTGCAATATGACGAGGTTCACTTTGCAAAATAAAGAAGAGATTCCCAAATTGTTGAAGTTTCCTGTCGTCTGGATAAACGTCATCATCACCATCACCATGTTCTTCCAAGTGAGAAGCCATTTCGGTTTGCTAAATACGAAATAATAATGAAATGAGCAACTTGAGTTCAAGCGTAAAGGCTTAATTCTTTATTTTCTATCGTTACCTCGGCCAAAGCAATACGGTTTTGAATCAGTAAAGCAATACGAGAATCCAAGTAACGTACATCCCGTTCCAAGACAAAGTTCTTCTTCGATTGACCAGATATTTTGGACTTCAATTCCCTTAATTGACGTTGAGCTATATATACATAATAGAAAAGGTGAGTCAAAGAAGTAGAGGAGAAGGAAACAGTATATCAAAAACGTATAGCAACATCTTACCTTGAGCTAAATCATCTTCTACTTCATTGTCCTGTTCAGCAGCCATGGAATAAAAGGCAGATACAGAATATCGTTTCGATCCTCGTCCGGCTTTGCTACGACTAGAATGATGATTGTTGGCAGCAGCAGCAGCAACAGCCCTTGTCACCACTTGAGAATTATTTGTGTTGTTGTTATTATTGTTGTTGTTGTTACTGTTGGTGGTAGAAGCACCAGAAAGGTACCCATATGATTGCACCATGCCGTTTTGACGATCGGTCATCAATAAGAGTAGTAATGTGGAGATATAATTATTGGTGAAAGGAAAGAATGAAAAAAAGATGAACAAGATGAAGGAGAGGGGGGTTTTTTCAAAAAAAAGGGGAGCGCGGTGTTTCAAAATAAAAATTTGATGCTGTTGTACGAGGATTGCAAAATTAGACAGTGGTCAAGCTAGTGCAGGAAAATTTTGTTCTTCTAATGTATTAAAGTACTGCTTGCTTATCAGTGGTAATAGTAAATACATCACAAGTACATCAAAAATGGTATAATTTATTTAACAACCGTAGAAATGCATGTATAAAAGATAACAAAAAGCCACTTGCAGCCGTTACTGTTTTTATCGTTATTGGTAATGATGTCCATCATCGAATTGACTTGCAGTATATAATCATTCGACGACTCTGTTCGACTAGACAACATCAAATTGTAGTACAATCAACATGTTGTTATCAATTGTTGCTTTGACAGATATCTATGGTGCTATGAAAACAGCGGAATATAGAATGGATGGACAGAAGGAATAAAGACGCAAAAAAATATGGCATGAACTGCAGATTCACATTCAACTGTAGTTTTTTTTTTTTTTTTTTTTTTTTTTTTTTTTTTTTGACCATTATCCCATTTTTAACACCTAAAATCATCTTCCTCTTATATAAATATATTTTAAATTACTGAGATACATAACAAACATGCAGTGTGAGCACATTTCCAAAACGGTTAACAATAAGGCACAAATTATAGTAAAATTAACAACAATATTGTATTTGAAAAGTTTGCGCTAATACTAAATCCTAAAAAACGAAAAATGGAAGGAGGGGACTACGCATTGTATACTACAATCTATCGTTTCGGTGAGCTAGTAACGAGCCGCATTGAACAAGGAGACAGGGTCCGCCAGCAATAATATCCAAGCCATTTTCCTTAGCATAATTCAAGACATGTTTCATTTTCGGCACCAGGCTGTAGCCATAACTTCGGATACCCAGTTTCTCACAATCCATTAGTGCTTGTAAGGTGACATTCGGAGGCGTAAACCAAAACATTCTTAGGGTCCTCCAATTGATCCACAGACGTTATACAGCGTATTCCTTCAATTTCCGTTTCTTTTTATGGAAACAAGATGGCGAAAACATCAGCATACAAGCACGTGGGTGGTCAAGGAATATGTTTTTTACTTCTACCTACAGGATGAACAGGCGCGACATTCAGGCATTCCGATTGATACCAACGAAGGACTTTGTTTCCATATTTCGCACGAGAAGTACTTGCACCGACGACTACAAACCGGCAACTAGTAATAAACCGTTTCGTCAGTGACATTTGTTTGTTTGTGGGGAAAAAAATTCAAGGCCAAAAAAAAAAAAGGAAGAGACAACAATGACAACAAAAAAAAAATTCTCCGATTATTTTATTCATGCAAACGGTAAAAAAAAACCCCCCCCCAAAAAAACAAAAGAACTAGACAAAACTAATTTGGCAATATCCTAAGAACAGTACCCTTTCCCTTTGTCCTTCCTTCACGGAAAATCTATAACAAATGTGATTATTAGTATAAGAGATTCTATATTCCCATTGTCTCATAATTCATACCAGTTTAGCACCTTCACATAAGTATTCAGGGTGTTGCACAAATTCGAATTGCTGAATAAAATAAAAATTAATACAGTTAGTAACATTGACATAATCAAGGTAGCTATATCCCCTTTTCTTCCTGGTATTAATATCAACATTAGTCTTACCACTATTGCCCGATCACCTGTTCTTAAAACCTTTTGTTCCAAATTGATGATCTGTGCCGTTTGCCGTACTGAACCACAATGCACCATTGCTTGATATTTTTGCTTGATTGTGGTAGAGTGATACAATATTCGAATTTCAGCTTCAAACCGCCTCGAGACCTTGGGTAGTGGCTGATCCTTGTCGTATGCTAATAATACCTGCCCCTTCCGAACCATCTTTCGTCGTACGTTTTTCAGAGCAAATGTCACACTTTGTCCCGCCCGAGCCACTGGTACCGACACCCTTTTTCGATGAATGCTTTTGATGGTAGATACTGCAAAATTTCCAGAAAAATCAGGTCCATAAATCACTTTGTCACCAACATGAACTACGCCAGATTTCAAACAGCCAGAGACCACCGTACCAACAAAAGGGACAGAGAAGATATCATTGATTTCATAATGTAGAGGGTCACCGGTATCATACTTCGTAAGAGGTGGTAAAATATTAAGATAGTTCCGAAGTAAATCCAAGCCTTCACCTGTCACATTGCTAATTTGGAATATTGGGCAAAGGCGTGCGCTTACAAAGTGTTGCTATATATATGTAATAAAAACGGACGATTAGATTCATTAACATCAAAAGGGGCAAAATATGATTATGATTTTTTTTTATTGTTCTTACGGCGCTATTGACAACATCATCATTCGTCTTCACCAAGAGAGGAAATTTCTGGCATGCCTTTGACTTGAGTATTGACCGAAGATTTTTGAGAGTTTCAGCCAACACATTAGGGGGTGTCCGATCAATCTTCGTTACCACAACAAATAAAGGAATGCCAAGGGATAATGCCAAACCCAAATGTTCTTTTGCCATGCCTATAACCCCAGCATTACCACCAACAAGAAGCATAACAAATTCAGGGAAGTTTCCGGTCATACCAAATACAGTTGTCTGAATAAAAAAATAAAAGAATAAGAAAAGAGTTTCTGTGTCGGATGCTTTTTGAGACCCTGTCATTTTTACCTTGAGATATTTTTCATGACCCGCTAAATCAACAAAGCTCAAGATCTTGGAAGCTTTATCCATAACTTCGTCCCACGTTAGCTTTCGGCCAGTATTTCCAGGGCTCACCACCACCTGTGATTTAGAATTAAAGCCAAGAATTTCACCTCCAACGCTCGATGTCCGCCCTGATTCTATTTCATGAGGATGCCTAGAACCCACCCCCGGAAAAAATCAGTTAGCACTGTAACGCTATGATTTGGCTTTATAAACCTTCGTTTACCTGAATAGATTCACCCGAGCTTTGCCTCGACCATCGTCCAATATGCCTAAAAAAAAGTAATATCATTTAGTTTCGATTGAGTTTCGTTGTGTTCATTTGCTATATCCAACCTTTCGTCAAAACACCTAGCGTAGTCGACTTTCCAGAGTCCTAAAATGTAAATCAAAGTGAGTAATGAATATAACAAATCAACCCCTTCCTCCCATCTTCCCAATGTTTCCTTGGTTCATACCACATTGCCCACCACTGCTACCCGAATTTCTAACAGATCTTCGACGGACGTTGACTTGTTTCGAATCATCAAGTGCCCACCAGTGCCATTGGCCTTCTTCTTGTCGTTGCTTTTACCATCAGCAGTCACCAAAGTGTCAATGTCCGTATATTCAGTATCTAGTTTGTCCATCACCTGATCCATTGTCTTCAAGCACTGGGTGTATTCTTCTTTTGTCAGTTGCATAGACGTACCGTCAACTGTAGTGAAATACAAAAAATCCCATGATGTTTAACGGTTAGTCAATGTCATTCACTACTGTACAGGACTAATTTACTGTAAATGTTTTTGCAACGACCTACCTTCAGATCCAATTTCGAATAATACTTCCCCACCTCCGTCTTTCATACGCGTTAATATATTGTCTTTCAAAAAAGTAATGTCGTCGTGTGTACTGGTTAATAATCGTGCCTATTGATAGGAGGAGACAAGAAAGACCGGTCAGAAGTACATTCTTTATTACCTGGCACACATTTCAATTTTCATACTTTAAGAGTGCGTTGTTCATCGTCCCCACCATCGCTATCGCCATCCCCATCATCGTTGTCCGATAACCTGCGTTCGGGATTATATAGCAGCTGCTGTGAGTCCAAAGATATTGACGTCAAACGGGTGTTGATACTTTCCGCGGTCTTCGCCTGATTTTCAATATTGATGGTCATAGAATGATTAGCAGTTTTTTAAATAAAAATGAATATTCAGTAAAGTAATTTATGATAGAAAGAAGGAATTGTTTTTTCTTACTAGTTCTATTTATGTATGTGCAATTCACGGCGGGCTTTTAAAAAACATCTGCTGCGAAACCCGATACATGGTGAGTCAATCCTAGCAAAAAAAAAAAAATAGTAATGGCTGAATATATAAAACTGCGGTAGTCGTTATGTATGTCATTCGGCATTGCATTGGATAAGGAGATGACTTGAGGCAACAGCCAATGACACTTCCTCATTAGTTAAAATATCATCCGTGAGAAGAATACTCCCGTGTTACAAAAGGCAACAATGATATGACGATGGGCTTCTAATATAATTCGCGTATTTAAAGGTAGACACTTGCAGCAGTGCTCATGTGATTCAATAAAATAGTTCAGGAAATTCAATCGCCAGTGCTAATTTCAGTCTGGCGATTTAATGGTCTTACATTTGATTCACTATTTTACTTTGAAAATGGGATGTCAATGGACATCGGCATGAGCTGTTTAATGCAGCGCTCATTGAATCGTTGAGGATCTTTTTTTTTTTTAGTCACGAGGGAGCTCCGAAAATTCCATTCTTTTTACTCTCTTTTCTTTATCTCGAATGTCGATCCCTCTATTAAAAACTATTGACAGCAGAAATGCTCCAGTAGAAGCGTTGAAAAAGAACAGAACCAACTACGATGGATTAGTAGTACTCTTCTAAGACAAGACCAAGCTTCCCTCAATTGTGCCAACCTTCCAACGCTACGTTGAACTCGACCAAAGTTTCAAGAAAACCATTCAAGTCATTTTCCCAACGATCAAAGACCGTATTCTCGTGTTCTCATTGCACCGATTGGTACGATTTCCTCGGATATTGATGATGCTCGTCGATTCAAAGGTAATAGTAAGAAAAAAAATTCACACCTACACCTTGAGAAGCGGTCAAGAAGAGGGGATAATATACTTACCTATTTTATTCATCTGCTTTTCAGATACTGCCTTTCAAGCTGGGAAGCATACCTTGCAAGCGGTTTTTTTGAATCCTTTCATTTGCTTTGCAGGCGTTCCTGTTAACCATGATACGCTGTTGAGTACTGTGGGGTACTACAAAAAAAAAAAAAAAAAAACCAAAAAAAAACCACCATCTACCGACTGCTTTTATAAGAAGACTGATCCGATGGTGAATACTCTAAATAAAGGAGGGTTTCCCTTTTTGTATCCAAATTAGTCAAATCCTCACAACAGACGAAAAAAAAAAACACATTTCAAATCCAGCACACGTGAATTTTTATTTATTCCCAATTTTTTTTCCCTCTCCTCTTTCTTTTCATTTCTTCTTTTTTCCTTCTTTTCATTTCTTAACCATTCAGCTTTTTTGAGGTTATGTTGGACTTAGATTAATATCAGGACTAGTTTAGAAAGAGTTTCAGCTAAGGGATAACAAGAGGCATGGGGAAGCTCTTTCATTTTGCATCTAGGATCTGATGGCACCCACCGATTACTTGGCTTTTCGGAGCCTTCATTAGCTTAGTTTAATGTTAGCTTGTCCATAGTTTTATCTATATCTGAATAAAATATGTCTTTTTTTACTTGTTTCAGTGAAAAATTGTCCCATTAGACTTTCACATCTCTTGTGCAATAGATCCTGGGTTTATTACCGTTGCCGCTTTTAATTAATGTGGAACATTGTTGTGCTTCAATAAAAGATATTCCTGTAGCTTTTCTCATAACAGCTACAGTATATTACCCCATTTTTAAAGTGATTAGTACTGACCACTCTCCAGATCTCGCGTTAGTCTCCTTCATGCTAGCTTCATTAGATCCCTAGATTACTGTTCACCTTCGTAGTTTACGCTTATGCTTCAATAAAATATACCCTTCGTTTGTTTTATTTAACAACCAACCCCTACTATCATACTCATTGGATATTGAACAATATTCTTTTATTTTTGGTACATCATATAATATGCTATGGATAAAATATTATACCATATACGATTATGACCTCGGTGACGACTCGAATGAAATTCGGAGCAACCTGCATTACTTCGTTAGTTAGCAATCTTTGCGAGTATTCTTCAAGGTATCTCTAACGTCTATGATATTCAAAGCGTCTGATAGTCAATGGCGGAGAATTAGAAATAATAATATTGTTCAATTGATATGTTTGTACGATGTTTTTATGCTTTTTGACAATCACATGTGATGTAACTTGCGCAACTGCTTCGAGACCGGTTACAGCATTCCTCCACCATTGTTTTATAGTAAACCCTACTATTTTTTACTGAAAATTCCTCAGTCTAGGCTCAGTTCCCCAATCAAAATTTTCAAAGCCAATCTAAATTTCAAATAAACATTGTTGTATTTACATTTTTATTTATCACAAAGGTATGAGTTTAAATAATACTGCTTCTACATGGTTTTTTTTTTTTTGGTGTGGGAGGGGAGACGGTCATTGACGATGAAATTTTCTTCGACTATGATCAAAGATACAGTTATACAGTAGGCAACTAATAATGACAATTTCCAAAAAAAAAAAAAAAAAAAAAAGTGATAAATATAGACGGGTTTATTCACTAATAATGACCATTCCCAAAAAAAAGAAAGAAGAAGAAAATGAGTGATATATATAAACGGTTTTATTCTTTGAATAAAAATTTAGTATGATAGTGGAAGAATGTCACTACAATGCAATAAAGCACTTTTCAATGGTTCTGAGTGATTTTATTTGCGACCATTCCCTTGGTCGACAGCACACTGAGTGATAAAGATTTTATCCCAGGGGCAGTACACCATGAATGCGAGAAGGCGACTAATATCTAGAAAAACGAAAGCAATGCACACAACAGCGACTATAACAGTAACAACAGCAGTTGTGGAAGACATATAATGTTCAATGTTAAATGTATTGCTTTATTATGAAAATGCAGATTGAAATAAATATGATAAATGTAGGATGTAAACTAATATGAGAGTATGAGAATTTGGGCGGTATAAATGTAAAAAATAAAAGTAAAAAAGGAAGAGGACTATCTAGCATTTGCATGAGTAAGGTGGGGGAGGGGTAATAATATTTTGACGGACAGTCATCCATTCGGGTCTAGTGAGCTGCTTGCATTTTTTCTTATATTCCAGATAGCATGGACATAAAAAGAATCCAGAAGATCGATTGGCGGCATCATCATCACCCATGTCATCACTATCGACAGTTGAATCGTGTTGAGAAGCATCGTAAGAAGGCAGGGTGGCATAATCCTCTTTAAGTCGACAGTCCAGAATCGTAATGGGTGTATCCAGGTGTACCGAAGTCCGTAAAATACCTTTCTTCCCTTCCTCAACTTTTGTATCATTGTTATCTTGATCATGTTCATGTTCTTGAGGGAAGGAAATTTCGATGTTGATTTTCAAAAAATGAGCGAAGTGCATTTCGTTGTAAGTTGTGGTGTGATTGAGATGAACACAGTTTGGTAAAGTGAAGACAAACCGATATTGGAACGGAGTGGCGGTCAATGGGATATGAGCATTCTTGGTGGTAAGGGATCGACGCAAATTGATCAAGTTAACATCGTTCGGCGGTGCAAAGGCTGACATGGAAGTATCAGCTATGTTGTGGGCACTGTGAAATGGGAGCTTGTAATCATGTAGTTCACCACGCCGAGCATCAAATTCAGGCAGTTGGTACACCCGTTTTTCAGTCAAAAGCACAGATAGACTTTCCAGATGGACATGTTTTCGATGAGGTGCAAGGACAACAGTGATAGGGAATTGAGTACCAGAAGATGCCATGGATTTTTCAATAAAGATAGTCGCATCACACTGAGGTAGTTTTCGTTCCACCAAAATAGACGGATTAGCCAGAGAGTGAGTAGCAAGAGCTTGGTCGGACCATGATAGTGCACGCAACAATAGGATTTGACGCCGGCATCGAAGATTCACTGTTCCCATACCTACACGATGGACTGTACCCGACACATAGTAATACACCTTGGCGAGTTCGTCTTCAATCGTTTCAACAAGTCGGTTTGATAAAAGAAATTCGAAGGGCCAGCGATGTAGACCGGCTGGTAAGGTTCGATCGGTGTCTTCCGGTAATGAATGTAGTATGATATTTTGTTCGTGGATAGTCTTTTCATGGTACAGCTTGCTTCCACGAGGTCCAAGTCCTAATAATAATAATAATAATAATAATAATGTTTAATATATGTCGACTAAATAATACCGTTTAGCGTTACTCACCTTCTGGCCACAGCATGTGTGATTTCCCTACTAGTTTGACAACCACAGAAGATGCCAAAATAGGTTTTGACAGAACTAATTCCACTTCACCTCGTACAACCCCAGTGGCAGCATCGGTTTCAGGACCAATTATTACCACCGGTTCGGCAAGTTCTATAGAAAGTTGATGGCTTGCTGAGAAAAAAGGAACAGGCATGTGTTGTAAATAGATAAAATAAAAAATAAAGAGAAACCAAGTGGAAAATTTTTTTCCATCCCCTTTTGAGGTCAAAGCTTTGTCGGCGCTTCAAAAAAATTACATTGCCTGTCATTCGTTTCGTTTTTTATTTTTCATAGTATAATTTGTTATATTATCTTCATCAACGTTTAATAAACCTATACTACTATAATATATGCTACGATGATTATAATTATTAGTGGTTTTTTTTCCCCCCTCATCTACTTTAACGCTGAATAGGCGTGAGAAAGCGGAGCTGAATATTTACTAAGGGTTCAAGTTGTCTCGGCTCAACGAATTATCGGGTGACATTTTCGGGATCTACTAGTTTTTTCGAAAGTCAAGAGCAAAACTAAGGAACACACAATTTTCCTTTCTTTCGAACACAATGTATCAAATACATACACACATACATATGCAGCATATATATTTGGCATTATGGATCTATTTTTGACGATCATCATAGTGTTCATCATGCTTTAATAAAGCAATCATTGATCACATCGTGTTTGCAGAAGGAACTTGTGTCACATTTTGGCTGAAAATATATATGATCCACGCTCAATTTACACGAAGCACAATATTTTATAAACGTTGACCAGACGCACAGCTTTTTTTTTTCTAAAAAAGTACGTTTTCCTAAACTATGTCTGCCTAGTCCAGGGTCCTTTGATATTGATGATCAATCCAGCTTAGATATATCATTCCATATATGATTGGCCCGAGGTTGTTCCACCTACCCGCGCTAGAGTGTGTATACATTTAAGTCTTCACCTGCATTTTGTCTATCCCTTCGCTTTTTTTCTTTCTTTTTCTTTTTTCTTTTACTTAGTTGGCCAAAATATTGCCCACTCAAAAAAGAAAGGTCACTCGAGCGTCTCTTCGTAAAACTAGACACCTAGCGCAGATAATGGAATCCAGCAGTCTAGTAGTCGAAGCTTTATTTTATTCAAATTTATTTTTGCAATCGAATTTGGTGTATATTTGATTGGGTTTTGAGTTGACTCGTGAATTTTCGGATTTATTGAAAGGAGAAGAACGGGAAAGGGAGTATGATATTAAAACACCGAAGGACTGGCATTGATTGGCTGATTCGAAGTCTAGTGAGGAGGAAAACCATGACGTCCGCTCAACATTCACGCTGCTGGGTGGGGACCCTAGATGAAATATTTTTCAGCGCCTAGTCGATTTTTTTTTCTTCCACTACATCTTTTTTTAATCTAACTTCTCCACTTCCCCACTCTTTTTTTTTTTTTAATCATACAATGCTGGCAACACGTTCCATCTTGAAGACTGTGGCTCAAAGTATGTTTTGTCTATGAAAAATCGAAATGGTTCACTGTATTAACTTGCTATATCATTCGTTTTTTTTTTTTATAGATCCTAGCACTCGAAACATTGCTTTCAAGAATGTTGCTGCTGCTCCCCTGGGCGTAAGGTAGACCAATGCCAAAAACATATTTGTATATAAAATTATACTTATTAACTGTGCTTCTATCTATATTAGACACTTCAATGCTTCTCCCATCAGCAAAGCTCAATCCCCTGATGCCGAATCTGAAATCTTGCGCCAACAACGTAAATTCAGACCTGTGTCTCCTCACTTACAAATTTACCAACCTCAAATCACCTGGTATTTGTCTGGTCTTCACAGAATTACTGGTGCAGCTTTAGGTGGTGGTAAGTACTGGTCCTATTGAAATATTTTTATTGATATGTATTGACGTGTTTTTTTATATATATATATAGCTTTCTATTTGGCTGCCATGGGTTATCTTGCCGCTCCTTCTCTTGGTGTGACTATTGATACCGCCAGCGCTGTTTCTGCTGTTGCTGCTGCTCCTGTTGCTGCCAAGGTCCTTGCTAAAACTACTTTGGCCGCTCCTTTTGTCTTCCACAGTTTGAATGGTATTCGACATTTGGTAAGTAGCATCATTTTCTATGGAGGAAAGCACAGATTGTTTACTGAGTCCGTCCCTTTTCGTTAATAATGCTTAGTTCTGGGATGCTACCAAGTTTGTTGATATCAAGAATGTATACAAGACCGGTTATGCTGTTCTCGGTGGTACCGTTGTGGGCACCTTATACTTGGCTAGTTTATAAATAATTTAGTTAGTTATGTGTCTCTGTGTGTTTATTTTTATGACATGATATGATATTGAATAAATTCCTTTTTTTTTTTTGAAATCATGATCTTTATTTTATGGCATATGGGAATGATAGTGTTGGTAGTGCTGCTATTGTATGAGTTTGGGAGGACTTGCCGTGATATATCTGTTTGACTAAATCTCGGATATGACGCCAAGGTTTGATTCATGCTTTGCTTCAGTACATAAAAAATGCTGATAAATGCGCCGTTTCTCCTGTTTTATATTGGAAGGCGCCAGTCCCGGCCTTGATGATATGATGTAAGTTCAATGGCAATCATTTAAATATGTACCAACGGAGCTTTATTTTCAAGGACCATTTTTATCACGAAGCACTTGTATCAAATAGACCATATTTATTAGTAATAATTCAGATCACTTTATTGTCATTGTACCTGAAATTGTTTCGAACATTATGATATGATATCAACAAGGCTAACGAAAGCGATGATTCATTTTAATGTAGTGTTTCTTTCTAAGTGGGAAGACAGTCCTCGCCAATCACCGTAGTTACCTTTATTATTTTATTGTTATCATGACCAGTTGTTTTATATACTGTATATTTGATTACTGTTTTATCCTTAATAAAAAGGTTTCTTCAAATCTTATTATTTACAGCATACTTATTTTCACAGGAAACTCGTGGCACGCAGTCTGTAGAAGGGAAAAAAAAAGTAGTTATATAAGGCACATTTTTTTATGCTGAGTTTAATATATTTCTTTTCACTTTTTTCACTTTTGCACTTTTTCACTTTTCACTTTTTCTACATATCCTCCTCACACCGGTATGGTACACCGAAACTCGGTCCAAAAACTTGTACAGCCTTTAAGGAAGCTATCCTTTTTATCTACAATGCCATCGAAAAGGTAAAGGAAAAAAAATGGCAAGTGTGAATAGTAGGCAATCTTACAATTGCGGTTATTCTCTTTTTTATTTTTTATATAGCAACTTGACGTTGGTTCCAGAAGAAGACGAAGGAAGCAGTCATCAGCAACTCGAAGAATGTGAGCAACAAGACATCATCGCAGCATTACCTTACGAACTCGCACTGTATGTATTCTCTCTACTTTGCTTTGACGAGCTTGTTCAAGTACAATTGGTAAGACCATAAATAAAAAGGAGGAATGGTAGTACAAAACAAGGCGATAAGAACTAGGATTCAATGGTATCAGCAAATTCTTACGATCTCTTCTCAAGGCTTGTAGGTTATGGTGTCGAATAGCAAGGGATCCTTCTTTGTGGAAGTTCCGATGCGTGGCGATAACTCAAAAACACGACGACCTATGTTCCCTCGGTGACGATATGATGGAAAATATTCATGACGATCAACTTCCCCGACAAAGAAAATTTGTACGACAGCAACAACACCATAGTCTTCCATGGCCAACACGATATTGCCGACTTCAAACTAGACTGAATTGGAAACTTGGTGCCGTACAACGAGTCCACTTGATTAGTGAACTTTCTAGTAGTCGAATATTATCTGTGAAACTCAAAGAAAAGTTATTGCTGGTATTATCTGAAGTAAGTTTATGCAGATGGGGAAAAAACGAAAAAAAGAGGTGGTACCATACATTGTACTCTGATATAACACTACATACTCATTTCATACTCATTTTTGTATCTTTTTTTATATTTTATTTATTTATTTACAGGACAATGCTGTACGACTTTATGAACATGGTGATAATGGATTTGGATTGCGGCATATATGGCAATTTGGGGACCCTTCTCAACAACAAAACAAGGTGGAATGTGTTGATTTATTACCGGATATCAATACTATGGTTGTGGCACTACGCGGATCGTAAGTTTTATAAAGTGACACGAAAAGATATCACATGCAAAGGTGGAGTGATCAATAACTGATATGAATATTTATCTTTTAGGAAATGCATATTTTATGACACATCGAAAACTTCTACCGATCCAATACAGGTTTTGAAAGGGGGGACCCACGCTTGGTTTGTTCCGGATTCTATCTCTCTTAGTCGTGAGTATTTTGCAGTATCTGGTCGGAAGCCCTCGGCGGTTTTTGTGTGGAAATGGAGGAAAGGCGTTCGCTTATCCAACAAGGTAGATAACAAGGGAAAAAAAAAAAGGATCGACAAAACATACTGATCATTTTGTTATAAGGCCTTCGACAATCAACCCCATAGTGTACAGATATCGGGCGATCACTTGATTACAGCTAGTGTGGATGGTACAGTACACGTGTTCGATATCCTGGACGAAAAGAACATCAAGATTTTCCAACTGCCATCATGTAGCATTCCCACCATTAATTATGACGGCGGACTATACCTATCTGTGGCACCTTTTACTTCACGATGTCTACACCAATTTTCCTGGAATCCACGGAAACGACCCACTACGCCAACACTAGAGGAATCATCTCCGTCAACTTCCACCTCTTCTGCATCGTCATCCTTGTCATCTGGTTCCTATGAACACAGTAACAGCACCACACAACGAGAACGCCAGCCTACTCCGCAGCCATCAACATCTGCACCTCATCCCTCACAACACCAAACTATAAAACGCCGATTTTCTGCCTCTTTTGGATTATTAAATTTAGCGAAAAGAAAGTGGAATGGCAATAAAACGTCCTCTATCTCGGCTTCGTCCACCTTTTCATTCTCATCATCATCAACATCAACGAACACGGCATCTCACCACCCATCATCAACATCCAAACTGACACGAATTCGCCGCCATTCATCTTACAATGATTACGGGTACGCTTGTCAAGCACGGACTGAACAATACATCAAACAAAAAATGGACCAAGGACTGATACCAATAATACCACCGACACAGCAGCCTGACTTTGATCTACCACTGACTCTACGACGCACCATTCGAACATCACCATTGGGTCAAACGGCAGCAGAAATTGTGAATGTGACCAGCTATCAAGACTATATCAGCACCGTGAATCGCCGAGGGGATATTGCGATCTACAAAAAAGATGGTACCATGGCAGCACGAGTTCAGCAACACGGCAACGATTCGTTATGGATGGAAGATGTTCGTTCGCCATTTGCACGGGATGATGATGATTACAGTGATGGTTACAATTTTGTTCGTTCTCGCCTACAAATGGGCTCCATGGGACTGGTATATGGTGGAAGAAGTGGATCGCTCTGGTGGCTGGATTTTAGTGTGAAATCAATTCTGTAACGTGACTATAAGTAGAATAGCTAGAACTATTTTTCTATATCCCCTCCCCTCCTTTTTTATTTTTTTTTTATTTTTTTTTTATTTATTATTGCTTCATCAATAAATAATATACCTCCATGTTATGATATCAATTTATTCCTTATGTCAATAAAATCTATGCCATTATTTTCTGTCCAAAAAAAAAAAAAGAAAAAGAAAAAAAAAAAAACTATACTGTACTGTATGTTATAGTGCAGTTCAGCAAGAAAGTAGACAAAAATTCGGTCTCATGGGAAGTGCGGAGACATGTTTTAAAAAGCTTGACCCCGTAATCGCAAACCAAATTCTCACATCAGACCAAAAAAATTCCGCCCACGTGAATATTTATTTTCGTTCGTTTTTATTTTTTCACTCTCTTTCTTCCCAATTTCTTTTTTTCCTTTCACCATTGGAATCTATATGGGGTTATATTGGACTTAGATTATTATCAGGATTAGTTTAGAAGCGTTTCCAGCTCAGGGATTACAAGATACATGGGGAAACTCTGTCATTTTGGATCTAGGATCTGAAGGCACCATTAGTTGGCTTTTTAAAGCCTTCATGAACATAGTTTAGTGTTAGCTTGTCCATAGTTTGTCTATGTATTGAATGGAACATGTCTCTTTTTATTGCTTCAATGAATATTTGTCCCATCAGTCTTTCTCATGTTTTGTTACAAGGGACTCCATCTTACCATCGCCCTTTTTTAGATTAGTGTTGACTATTTGATACCCTCAATAAAAAAATACCCATTTATGGTCTTTCTGAATATTGTCTGTATTGTGTAGGATATTAGATCTCTTTTTACAGTGGTCCTTTTAGAGTAGTACTAAAAATTCTGCAGATCTCCGGTTAGTGTCCATACTAGCTCCATTAGATCTCTTGATTGTTTATGCTTAAGCTTCAATAAAATATACCTTTTTCTTCTTTTCAGCTATCAAACATAATACTAGGCCTACGTACCGGATATTGAACAATAATTTTTTTGGGGTGATGGTGCATGATAAGATACCAATTAAATATTACGCCACATGCGATGATGATTTTGGTGACGCTTGGCAGGACAGGGGAGAATTTTTGAACAGTTAGGATCACTTCGTTAGTTGGCATTCCTTGGAAACAGACTTCAGCTAATATATTTACATAAATGTTTTTCATTTTTTTATGATAATCAAATGTAATATAATATACTTCCCTCTGTATATTAAATCCTATCAGTGTTGGAAAATTCCGTGTCAAGGCTCCCCAGCCAAATTTCTAAACACCGACCGACTTTAAATGCTTATAAAATAATGACATATCTGGATGAAGCGTTCCATAAGGTTGCTCCTAGTTTTGTACACATGCTTGGGGTGCGTGTATACGACGTGGGTGGTTTTTTAATTTTATTTTTATTTTTTGATGTCTACAGGTAAAGACAGCTTTTTTGAGGACGGTGAGTTTCCTTTTTTCAACTATGGCCAAATACACATACAATATTATACTGTAGACAAAGAGCGAAGACAACAGTGACAAACAAAGGGAAAAGCAATGAGTTACAAATAGAAAGTGAGTTTTATTAAAAAAAAAAAAAGTGAAACTGGATATCATAATAATTTCTACAACTACAAATGATTCTATTTTGCGATCATTCCCTTGAGGCAACGATGCAATCTGGAATACTATTTTATCGTTGGTGAATTAAAGAAAACGTCTATCACGATAAAATTCAAATATCATGTATTAATTTTTTATTTATTTCATAAAATAAAACTACAGTATACAACAGTAAATTGAATAGATATAAGCTAAATTCAAAACTAAAAGAAAAAGGAGGAGGAATCAAACTATATTGTGTCTATTGTCATCTAAAACTCCATCTACATCTTCACCAAGGGTTTCCACAATCAATGTCGCACTGGGCCATAAACTAGGTACATCAAGTAAGCTTTTATGTTGCAGTTCGCTAATTTCGTAGACTGTGCGTGGGAAGGGTGAGAGGAGAGTGAAGCCGTATTTGTGTTGATAATTCAAGGGTGGTGCTACTGGCTCCGATGATGATGCTTTTCCTTCTTTAAGCAAAGGATATACTTCCACGAATTGGTAGAGGGTCTAAACAGAATAGATAATTCGGATGAAAAATACGTAGTTAGTGTGAGAGCAAGGGAAGACGGGATAATTTGCAGGTACATGTTCTTTATACCTCAATTGAATCGGATTCCTTGAATTTGCGAATGACACGATCTCCATTTGCAAGACGGAAGTTCAATTTGGTGACCTTGCCTTCATAATCAGATGCTGGTTCCTCAGGTAGGGCATGGCAAAGTGATTGGATATATTGTTGACGGTTCTTAACGTAGATTTCCAGTTCCAAACGAGCACGATTTCGTTCCTCTTTTTCCTTGTTGAGTAACTGTTGCTCTACTTGCATCTTGCGTTCCTGATAAAATAGAAGAGTTGAAAAGTTAAAATCGGTGGCAGTTCCGCCCCCTCTCTCGTAGCCCGTGATTACCTTTTCTCGATCAGTTTTCAAGCTTTCTTGATATGCCATATCTTGGTCTTCGCGTAGACGTCTTTCCATTTCTCGTTGATCCCGTTCCATTTTCATTCGATTCATAACGGTGCCGTATCGTTGAAGAGTTGCGTCAAGTCGCTGGATCAAATTAGCAGAAGATATGAGTCCTTCCAATCGATCCACCACAGACATTTTTGGTGCTGATCTAGAAGAACCAGATTGTAATGCAATAACAGCCATAAAAGGATAAGTGGTTGCTTGTAACGTGCAACTAACTAGAATGAAATATAATTAATCATTCCAAAATAAAAAAAGTAAATAAACAGAATGAAACCTACCTTGGTATGCTTCCACTTGAGCTACATTACCACCCCATACTAGAATGTCTTTGGATCGTATAAAGTCCATTAAATCATGATCTGTCAACGTGTTTCGGCAAAACAATTCGTTGTCATCGTGCTCATCGCATTGTAATACCACTAAAAGGAACTTCAATTCGTGGCGAGCTTTTTCCAAGGTACGAGTGTATCCTTCTTGACTAAATTCCACATGAGTGTCCCCGTACAATTTTTCAAAGTCCCGTAAAAATCGATTCGCTGAGGACCGAGGATCTTGTCGCTGATGACCAGTGTTTGCTGTTGATGATACTTGGCTGGAGGTGATGGAACGCCGTGATATCATCCTATCTATAATTAAATATAAGAAACATGAATGATGTGGTCAGTTTTGCAACAATAGGTGCCTTATTCGCTTTACTTACTTGCAAAAGACAAAAGTGCCCAGACCAGATTCCATGCTAAACCAAAAGGCCACATGAAGAGAGTCATTATACCCAATCTGTTTCTAATAGAAGGAGAAGCACTTTCCCTTGTTGATGATGACGATGATGAAGAAGCATTTGTTGAAGATAGAGGAGATTTAGCCGGACGAGGTGGTGGTGATGATGTTTTTCTACTTTCTTCATCTTGTTGCTGTGTAAATCCAGACTCGTAAAAACTTTGTATGGAATGCTAAAAAAAAGTATATATACTAGCTGAGGTTAGCTTGGTGATGACAAAAAATAAATGAATTATTATGCAAAAGCATCCTTACCTCCAAGTTCCAATTGTGGGTTTCAAGTATAGCAATAGAAGCTTGTATGGCGTTTGATTTTGTAATGGTCTATAAAATAAATAAAAATGAGCATTTTGTATAAATTTTCATTTTATAGTTCTATTACCTGAAACTGATCCAAAAGTTCCTTTTGTATTGGATTCAATGTATCAAGAATATTTGTCATTTATCGATTCGTGCGGTGTAAGAAAAATAGGGAAAGAAAAAAGGTTGCCTAGGAAAAAGGCCACTCCATCGTTTGTGAGTCTAAATTGAATCCCCGCTTATTCGAACATACTTTGGACCTGTTTGTTTCATCAGTATGTTCTGTACAAAAAAAAAAAAAAAAAGGTCCCACTTTTTTTTTTCGTTGTTTTCTCACCAAACCCCCTTTTTAATTTCTTCGAAAAAGGCCTTGTGGTTTGCTTTTGCTTCTTTCCACCGCCAAAAGGTAAGGATAAAAATTAAAATTGGGATTGGTATGCTGGGGAACGGTGTTCACTTTATGTGTATGGTATCGTGTACCGTGTGATCTTCTTGCTCTGTACCAACTTTTTTTTTTTAACATCCAAGGCCCCTTAAAAAATCATCGTGGTTTTGTTATTGCTGTCTCTGCCCAAGTCGGCCTCTGTCAAGCCACTTCAGTCTCCCGAATAACAAAGAATGCTACTGAATTCGTTTTTCCATTCTTGGCTGTCATAATCGTGGATGCAAACTTTAGGTGGCTCCCATCCTGTGTGGTGGAGGGTTTCTGGGGTGCGTGCACCGATGGTAAGAAGAAGAATGAAAGTTTGTATATGTACTATTCATGCAATAAGGTACTCACTTTCACCAATACCTTTTTTTAAAGTGCGCTCTACTTCCATATGGTCCCTTCTGCTATGGTCCATATTCTATTGCTATTATTTTCCCTATCATACTACATTTGTTTATTTTATCATCTCCCAATTTTGTTTATTATACAGTCTATCAAAACCCCATCACTGTTATCTCTTTCATGGTAATATTGATATCGTATATTTAATCACCGCATTTTTTTTAATAATTAAGTCCGCCACGAACAAAAGGGTGGTCAACAGGCCTATCTCACTTTTTTTTCTTCTTTATCTTCTTTTATTTCGCTAAAAGCGTCTTGTTCTCTTGAAGAGTTAAATCGTCACTTGCGCAACGCGATAAAAAAAACCCAAACAACAACAAAAGGTAATTAATGGTGTATGGATGGCTGGATGGCTGGATGGATGGATGGATGGATGAACTGATCATAATTGTTTAATAGATCACTCGAAAATGAAATTCCTTGCTGCTTATCTCCTTTTGAATGCTGGTGGAAAGGCCTCTCCTTCCGCTGACGACATCAAGAACCTTTTGAACACTGTTGGTGTCGAAACCAGCGATGAACGCATCGCCAGCTTGATTGCTGCTGTTGGTGACAAGGACATTGCCCAAGTCATTGAAGAAGGTCAACAAAAGCTTGCCTCCGTCCCTACTGGTGGTGCTGCTGGTGCTTCTGCTGCTGGTGGTAGTGCCGCTGCCGCTGGTGGTGCTGAAGCTGCTGAAGAAGCCAAGGAAGAAGAAAAGGAAGAATCTGATGACGTAAGTACATAGAATATCAATCGGTGATCCATGCTTTGTGTATGAGTTGTATCAGGATACTAATTTTTCATTTTTATTCTCTTTCTGTCAACAGGATATGGGCTTCGGTCTCTTCGATTAAAAATATAGTAGTTAGTCCCTTTACTTTTTTTTAATAAAGACTTATCTCATTTGATCCCTCTTCCATTATAATTGATTGTGATATACATATTTGTGTGTTTTGAGTGAATTCCGTTTCTGTGCGAAATTGGGTTTAAACACCGCCTTTTAAAAACCCACCTTTTTTCTTCTTTGAACTCACTAGTTTTTTTTGTTGCAGATTATGATGACTGGTCGCTGGGCTTATATCACATCACCTTCCCGCCACAATCATGTTCTTACTGTAGTGGATGCATCTTTTGAGGTAAGTGCGAACAATCGTACATAAATGTTGATGGTCACTTACCTTTCACTTATTTTTGTATCTATATATACCTCCCTCCTACAAGCCGCAAGCCCGGGTAGAACTAAGACCAAATGTCCAAGGAACCCATCAGCAATGGTATATGGATCGATTTGGATTTATTATCAACAAACATTCCGGCTGCGGTAAGTTTTTTTTTTTTTTTTTTCATAACTGTGTTATTGTCCCTTAAACCACCCCATACTAAATCTTTTGATATTCTTGTGTATTCTAACCTCAGTACTTTCAGTAAAAACAATTACCAAAAAGCGATCCATTCAAGATCAAAGTATCATGCAAGCACGAAGAAAGGATATGAAGGATGCCAAAGGACAGCAATGGGAATGGATTACATCAACAGAAAGCAATCGCAAAAAAGAACAAGTCGACGAACACGACAAGGATAGTAGTAGTGATAGTAGTAATAGCAGCGATAGTGATAGTAGTAATGGGTGCATTTATTATTTACAACTGAAGGCATTTAGTGATTATTATTTGAATGATAAGGATGTACCTATCTTCGGTGCTGATAAAATAAAATGGATGGTTGTATGAAACAGAGATTTTGGATTTTTGCGTTTCGTTGTTGTTTTGTAGTCTCATGTGAACACGTTAAGGAAAATGAATTGTCAAATAGGGTAGCTTCGGGGTATTTGCTTGATAGGGAAAAAGCAGGCGAAGAAAGGGAGGGGACGTGTCTTTTGCTGTAGTCTCTGGAATTTATTTATGCGATGTGTGCTAGAATCACTGAGTTACCAAATATATAAATATGAATCTGCACATGTCGTGATATCCATACAGTAAATGAAATCTGCTATAACAGCTGAAACGAATTGTGGCAAATGTGAGCGGTTGTGTATAGTTTATTTTGGACAATCAATGATAAAAAAAGAATCAGTCAAACAACAGAGAGGCGCGAACAATATTTTTATTTCAACTATTCATATACTAAACAAACGAATGGGATATGGAGATATGTAGTCTGCGTCATAAGATAAACAGGGAGATATATATATATATATTAAGGTATAAAGAGGCAAAACGTATACTTCACTAAAACGCAAATAAATGATATATATATATATATATATAATGATGTGTAAATTATAGTAAAAGGAGCATATCATCCAATCTATCAAATTGATCTACAGGCAAAGATTGATAATGTGATACTGTTGGTAACAGGTAGTCCTTGAGCTTTTCGAACATAGGAAGAAGGTACAACGTTTAGGAAGCAGTATTGTCTGCAGACTTGATCATAAGGTCCTATTAATGATAGTAATGATTGAGTATATATATGCATGTTATCTCTAAATATACTTTTATTAATCACTACCCTTCCATCCCAGAAAATTTTCAATAAAGTGTCCAATAGCAAATAATGAGTATCATGAAGGCAGCTTTAATATCGCGTACCTCTAAGAGGTTAAAGTTGTTCCGTATCGTCACCTATAAAAAAAATGAGTAACGCTCCAAATAGAAATAGTTTTAGTAAAAAACACTGATGGATTTACCTGAACCTCGATAGTTTCCTGCAGTAGTTTGGCATGTAATTGGAGTTTGGCAAGCAACAGAATTTTTGTTCTATCACTGTTTACATCGCACTAGCTTTGCCCTGAAGACTTGACTTCACCATTTCCAATTTCACCCGTTTCATTCGGTTTGCCCGAGTCTACCCTTGCACTAAAGAGTACATCTGCGCGGGTTGTGCGTTGATCCACTGGATTTCCGTTTGTTTTTTATTGTATGTTGTTGATGATGCTTCCCTGAATTCATATATATATATATATATATATTTGTGGGGATGCCTAATTTGGTTTGTATCTTTTTTTCAATGAAACGTACCTTTGCTGTGGTAAAATATGTCTTTGCCTCATTGCCGCAGGTCGACGGACGGCGGCATTTGAAATGGTGACATTTTTGAATCAACGATTCTTTTCATCTTTGTCTTTCTTCTTCGTCTTGAATCTTTTGGTAGATTTGTATTATGCTACTTTTCCTGGGACTAATACTGTTATTTGGGATGAGGAGGGAATAGGTGGGTTCTTTATTCTAGGTTCTATATATTGGACTCAGTGCAATAGAAGGGTCTATCCTTTACCAGTCATTCTAGGGGCTGGATATGAACGTTTTATTTTGCCAATGTCTAAAGAAACACCACGGTCACCTCCTATGGAACTCAAGCTTAGTACTTGCTAGTGGAGGTGTCATCACCATGGAGTGATTGTTTCTGGTGCAAAACTAGGTATACTAATAGAATACTATGTAGAATCACTTTCTTTCTTTTTCGCTGGATGGATTTTTTTTTTATATATACTTTAGGTACTCCTCCAGGCATGCTATGGACAAGGACTCTCAAAACTTCTAACTACTGCCTCTCTTTCATCAATCTTTTCAAGCATGTCTCCTCCTTTTGGTATTTTAGTTAGTGCTATGATAGTTTATATATCTTTACCATTATTCTATAGTCTTATCCTTTTATCAAATTAATAAAATTTGGTTTTTACTTAACTATTTATCACGTACAGTTTGGTCGTCTTTTTTTTTTTTATTCATTAAATATTAGGTCTAGTTACTGATTTTGTAATGATTGAGAATATTCTGACACAGTATACTGGTCATACCCACCCAACATTGTGTACATCTTTTTTTTTCTCACTGATTTTATTTATCTTCCGACAGTTTTTTTCTTTTTCTCTTTCTTTTCTTCTCCTATCCCCTACCTGTCCTCCTCCCTCCCCCTTCTTTTTTTTTTTAAGAATAATCATACACACATATATTTATATATATATTATATATTATTTTCTTTTGCTTTTGACTATATTGTTTATGCAATCATGACACCGTATACAATATTCTTCATATTACTATCAACACTGGGATACCAAAGTTGTCTGATCAATGCTTCCATCACAGTTATCGTAAGCTGGTTTAGGCTTTTTCTTTTTTTATATCAGACTACCCTACTGAGCAAACCAATGACTAAACTCGTTTTCATAAAAATAGGCAACAAATGAAACGTATATAGACCGGATAGCAGCGTTTGGACCGAGAATACCAGAAACGGACGAAGGCTTAACAGGATTTTTAATGGCACCCATATCATTAGATTTAAGACACGGTTGTCAGGTCATGGATGCTCCTTCTGACCAATGGATCGCTCTGGTTGAACGAGGCAATTGCTCTTTCATCGATAAAGTCAGATCCATGCAACAAAGTGGTGCTATTGCTGTGGTTGTCGGAGGTATAAAAATGTGCTTTTTTTTTTGATACTAAATAGTTGACGCCTTTTGTTTACTTTTTGGATCATAGACAAATATTATAATGGATGGGTGACCATGTATGCTCCAGGTAAATATATATTATATATATGAAAATGATATTGATAAAAGGCGATAGAAAAAAAAAAGAAAAAAAAAAAAGAAGGAAGCCAATGTGATCGGGTGAAGCAGGGGGAAGGGAGGGAAGGGAACACAAATGAATGACATGTCAGGCTATTTTTTATACTTATTCTGTTATTGTTATTATTATATTATTATGATACAGGTGACACCTCTGATGTGCATATACCCAGTGTCTTTGTTGCACAGCGCCAATATCAATCACTCTTACAGCAATCTGAACTCTTTAAACGACCTATGGAAATACGAATGGAAAAAGATGATATGCTCACTTGGTAAAGTATTGTTTGATTTATCAATCCCTAAACTGCATGGATTTGCTCATCCTCCTTATGTATATATATATGAATAGGCCATTATTAGATATGCTCTTGGTGGTTGTACTATCACCAGCGGTAATGATGTTATTTATTTATACCACCTGGAGGATGCGTCAAAGGCAGCAACGAAACGAGGAATTGGCTCCTACTGGCTTTGTCACCAAACTACCCTTACGGACATTCAAGAAGAGCAACAAACTCAAGGAAAATGATGGCACGGGTGATGGGATAGATGTCGATGATTATGACGATGACGCTCTACATGCAGAATGTGCTATTTGCTTGGAAGATTATGTTGATGGTGATGTATTGCGGGTGTTGCCTTGTAAGCATAAATTCCATTCTACCTGTGTGGATGCTTGGCTGACTGGTCACAAGAAATTTGTAAGTAGAAGAGGTGCTTCAGAAGTGGAACATAGATGCAGTTTTAATAACTATATACTATACCTGAAATCATATAGTGTCCCGTTTGCAAATACGATGTCTGCCGAAAAGAAGCCAGCGAAAATACCCCTTTATTACCTGTTTAAACCTACTTTAGTATACCTCAATTTTATTTATTTCCCTGCTGGATTTTATATATCATATAGTTTAGTTTAGTTTACCCGTTCCTCATGTTTATTTTTATTTCCTTCCATAAACTTTCAATTGTGATAGTGAAAATCATTTTTTCTTTTTCTTTTCTTTTCTGATATGATTTGATAGGCTGGATTATCATTCATATTGTTTGTACCAAATAGATATGCATACATTTGTATCGTATTATTAAAGTATTACAGTCTAGATGTTTCATTTTATTTTGACAGATTGTCCTTTTGTTTATGTATCACATTGTATTGTAGTACTTTATTTTAATGATGATTAATGTTATGTTTATCAAATAAACAATTCCATCACTATATTTATATGTATGGTATGGTCATCGGAGCATCTGTCCACTAAACATAAAAAATGTGTTGAACCGACTCATCTCTATATTTGGATGAGTGATTGCGTGTGATACAAAACGCTTTCCCTCCTTTTTTTTTTTTTTTTTTTTTCTTGATGTCATTTGTTTAAAGAAATACATGAAGACGAGCGAAAATAAGTATATACAAACTGTAATAAATAGATTCAGGAACTAGAAAGGGCGTATGGATTCCCTTTTTTGAACTACCCTGTCATATGTAGATCCATAAAACTGGGTAGCCCTGATTTTTTTCAAAGTCAGCACCCGGTTTAAAAAAAATCAAGAGACAAACTTAAAAAAAGTCGAGCATAAAAAAGACGCAACAGATCAATGATACTATTGTAGTAAGTAAATATATATTTATATATTTTATTGGTAATAGATAGAATAAATAATAATGTAATGTGGGATGAATATCAAAAACTAAACAATAGGAAGATGGACACTAAAAAGATTACAAGAAGTGGGTAGATGAATTTTTTTTATATGTAAATAACGTGGGGTTGATGGTGATGATATAAAGAAATAATAGTGATTGAGAAAGACAAGAATAATATGTGTATAGAGGAGGGAAGGAAATGATGAAAAGGATAGATTACAAAGCTACTGTTGTCTACTGGTCATCAGGAAAGGGTCAATCATGTCTAATTCACAGATCTTGTGGCGACATCTAGAAAATCAAAGCAATAACAATAAAAATAGAGGAATGAGATATATGCATAAAATTGTAAATATCTAATAGTATGATCCTTACTTTCATCATTTGTAGTTCATCATCCAACTCTTCATCTTCCTTTTTTGATAAGGTGTTGCCGTCTAATTGATGAGCGGCAGCGTGGCGAGCTAAATCAATAAAAAATAAAAAATGTAAATAAACTGCTAGTAAGACGTTCCATCAGGGTTATAAAAACAAGTCGCATTGAAAGCCTTACCTTGGCGCTTTCTAGAGTCGTGCCGTGAGTTTTCTGCTGGCCTTTTACGCAATGTTCGTTTGTTGGTCACACGAGAATAAGCCTCATCAAACAGGTCTGTGCACAGGTACATTACATATGTATTACATAAAGAGAGAGACGAAAGAGAATGAGAGAAAATATAGTTTAGTTTCATGTTTTCCGTTTTCTACATTTTGTTTTTTTGTTTTTTAATAGTTACCTTTTGCATTCAGCCCATTGTCTTTTTCTTCCTTGATTAGTTTTCTTCGATCTTCAATGACCGCCATAGTTGCGTTGTGCAGGTGTTTTCGTTCATTCTAATAGATTTTTTTTTTTTTAGAAAAAAGTCAAGTTAGTCATATATTTTTCATACAATTTGTTGATGTTGATAACTTGCATTATATTCATCTTCTATGGTGGCAATGTCTTCACTATATAGCTGTTCCATTCCTTCCATTTGATAGTTTAAAAAGCACTCCGCATCGGCGATCATAGCATCGCGCTGTATCTTCAAGTCCGATAATGATTCTTGGAAAATAACATGAGTATCTAATATATATAAAGTAAATGAATGTTGTTAATATAAACCATCAAAAAATATCCCATCCCATCATTCCCGTCCCTCATATATATATATAAGTTTACCATTTTGGAGTGATTTCAGTTCTTGTTGTAAAGAAGCCAGTTTCTCTTGGTGGATCCTATAATGACAATAATAATTTTTTTGGTAAGCGATAAAAAAAAGTTTTTCATCCCATCCACCCCCCCTAGATGCGTCTTTCACGTGAGTCAGCGCCTCTTTCCAAATAAAATAGACTTACTCTTGACTTTGTTCCCAATATTCATGATCCATTCGAGTCAGTAGTTGGTTCCATTTATTCATATGTTCCACACAGTGAGAAGTTGTGTAACTAGTGGTGGCAGCAGTTGTACCATACGACAAATTGAAGTCGATATTGTTGTTGGAATCATCGTTCAGGGCAGGATTGTTATCAGGAACTGTGAATCCACGAGATTGGCGTTGTTGTTGTTGTTGTTGTTGTTGTTGATGTTGATGTTGTTGTTGATGCTGATGCTGATGCTGAAGTTGATGTTGATGTTGATGTTGATCCTCGTGCTGATACTTGGAGGTTTTTTGTGAGTGATGTAAATGTGGCTGATGCGGTTCTACGGCAGTAATTGAAGTATTCAATGATGAAAAAGATTCAGTTATCTTTTGAACATGAGGTTGTATTGTATTGGTATAAGGTAAGTAGGAGGACGTCGCTAATGTTGTAGACGGTGGTGTAATCGTATTAGTTGATGGTGGGGGTGGTGACGGCGATGGCTTGCTTGGTTCCACAAAAGGGGCAGTTACCCGATGAGTCCATTGGTCATTTGATTGATAGCTGGGATAAACAAGATTTGACGACGATGTATAAGGCTGTTGTTGTTGTGAATACCCGGAAGAACCAGAGGCAGGAGATGATGAAGATGATGAAGGCGGCTGATTGTGTTGTTGTTGTTGTGGTTGCCGTTGATGATGATGGTGGCGCTGGAGATGCTGGTGCTGGTGCTGGTGCCGGTAAAGACTAGGAGGGTAAGATGGATAATCATGGTGTGATGAAGATTTGGTTGCTACGGTATGAGGGTTTGATGACTTTTGTAATGGCTGCCATTGTGGCGTGGTAGCATGTCCTGAAGTAGTAGCACGCCCCGTCTCCGCTCCGACTACCGACGAGGTCAAGGGAACCTTGTTTGAAGGTGGATATACATAAGTGGACGATGAAGTAGATACAACATCAGTTGATGGTGATGTCAAAGTGGAAGACGTGTTACTTGGTATTGGTAAAAGAGGTGGGGGAGGAGGGGCTGAAGGAGATGGAGAAGATCCAGGTCGGACATAGTAAGAGGGTGTAAAGAGTGAGTGATCCAAGTTTGAGCCAGAAGTGGAAGATGGAGTAGTGATAGAGCCATTTGCTTTCGAATCGACACCAATGGCTTGAAAGGGTTTAGTCAAACGAGGCAACATGGGTGGGGGCATGGAATCAACACCCGCTTGGGCAACAATATAACTAAGTTGAGGTAGCATCAGTCCAAGTATAAAGGGTTGAATAAAAAGCGTGGAGAGGAATTATATGAGATGAAGTTTAAGGAATGACAGTAAAAAAATGAATATATATATATATATATATATATATATATAAAAACAAGAAGGGGAAAAAAAGGAAGTAGGGAAAAAAATATATAGAGAGGAGAAAGAAAGAAGCCCAATGAAAATCACAAAAAGTTAAAGTTTACAAAAATTCAAGGAAGGTAGACAAAAGCGGACATTAAATATAAAATATGAGAATTAAGCAAGGGGAATAATATAATGATAGAATAATGACAACAGTAATGATTAAAGAAAAGAAGAAGAAATATACGATAAAAAAATGTATCAGAAAAGGGAGTGGTAAATATAATAGAATAGAGGCCATACAGCAATATTGTACATGCCAGTATAGGGCAAATCATACAATAGAAAATAGCAAATATTACATGCATATCACCATAATTCCATAAGTATCCTTTCCCCTTACTGTATCTCGGTGTTAAAACCTATTAACACACCATTTCACGAGATGGAAACTGACCGTTATCAATACCCATGAATCTACCACGAAAATAGAGAAATGTATTATGGGGCAGTCTACGGTGGGCAGTTTATCCAAAAAGCGGTAATCTTTTTTTTGACACCGGAGAGGTAAAACTGTGGCCTGAGACAGTAATCAAAAATAAAAACCACACGGATTCTGTGAGTAGTGAAGAAAACTAAAGACGAATTTATATAGGAGGGCAATTGACGTCTCAGTATGTCTCTGTATTTCTCAACATTCGGATCATCTAAAAATTCACTGACGGGGATTGAAAAATAACTATATAATCCCTGTGCTTCTCATAAAATAAAACAGGGGACACAGTATAAGTATGATGCTGATGAAAGAATAAATCAAAATTTTATTGAGTAAAAACATATATATATAATATATATAAAACATCAAATGATAAAACTATGTAGATACTAAATACTAGTGAAAATCTATTCTTCATCTAAACTATTGGTCATCCAAAGCGTTGCCAAAGGAATGTTTGCCTCGTTGCTGATAACTAGTCATACCACGTCCACTACCAACCACACCGACTACAATATAAACATTAAAGGAAAAAATTAGTGCATATTCATTCCAATTCCCACCTTTCTAACACTTCTTTACCTTTGCTTTCGGGGTTATCTGGGGTTCTAAAGATGCTTTTTTTATTGATGGGCACCACCTTTTGCTTTTTCTTCTTTTTGTCACCACCTTTAGCAAAGTCCAACCAGGCATTTTTCTTAACTTCCACCTCAGACACCTTTTTGACCTTTTTCTTCTTGTTGCTACTGTTAGTTGTACCATCATCACCTACAGAGACACCCACATTGTTGTTATTGTAGTTTCCCTCCGAGTCCACACCTGGCATAGTTTTGATATCTTCAAAAATCCCCTTTCGTTTATCCTTTTCCAATGGTTCGATATCAGCCACAGACACCACTTCTATATCCTTATATCCCCGGAACTGGACCGAGAAGATCTGATCCGCACCACCAATCGCTGTGATAGTTGCCCTATAGTACTGACCATCCTGAGACCACTTGGCCTTGACATCTTGTCCAACTGAGAACTGTTGCGAAACGAGTGCCGAGGCTCTAGGTGCTGGTGTTGTTGACGGTGATCTAGATCGTTTTCTTGTATTCGTTTCTGTTGCTACTGGTGATGCATTAATATTGTTGTTGCTGTTGCTGTTGTTTGGTGGATCGGCGTGATTGCTTGAAGATTGAGTCGTGGTAGTTGATACTTGTTCATATTGTGTCGTCAACGCAATCAATTCTTTCAGATCGGTTTGCAATTTTAAAAGTTCTTCATTGGTAGGATCACTAGATAAAGCATGTTCCACTTGTTCCAATTGAAACTGATATAATTCTGTTTCGTTTTCACTCATAAGGACCAAAAAAAAAAAAAAAAAAAAAAAAAGGTTGGACAAAACGTGGAAAATAAAAGAGAAAATGACGAATGGCTAACAAAAATATTGAAAACTCCGCCGGTAAAAAAGGAAAATTTTCAACCATTCACACACTTCCTTCACTTGTCTGTCATTCAACTGAAGAAACTAAACATTTACCTCAAGCAAGTTGTTATTTTGGAAGGTATGGGGATTTGAATCCAATTAACTATACTCGCGCTGTTGAAACTAACCGTGCTTGTGTGATATCCAATAGATGACACTACGAGGATGGCAATTTACTGACTGCAAATAAAGAAAACTAGTTTAAAAAAGCTTGGTATTTCTGGTAAGCAAACTAAGATCCAAAATATTTGGTGCTACTAGACATGCGTTGACACCCCGTCGCTTCTGTTTATTTTTTATTTACACCGTAGGCAACACCAACAAGATATCGATCAAGAAATTATATTGGTGATATCTATTGGATGGTGGTGATTGATCAGGAACTGTCAAAGCTATACATGTCATCAAGCGCAAGATTTATGTAACTGATAAAAATACAAGTGAGCCCTACAGCACTTGGTTTTATTCACTCGTTGCTGTAGGAGTTTTTTTATTCGATAGAATGATTGATATTAGCTTCATCTCTTCTTACTTTTTGGTGCTTTATTATCTGTAGTCAATCCTAACGCACTGCTTGATCAGTTAACCTCTACGAGGGCACTATTTATGAGATATGATTTCAAAGTATATATTAGAATACAAAAAGAAATACCTCAAATGATTAACACAACGAATGATTTAACTGAATTGATTTGATTGTTGTTGATAGACGTACTTGCTTATGTTGGTATTGGGCCTAGTGCAGATGTAAGAAAAGAAAAAGATATCGCATCGTGTATGTATACGTATTTACGTGCATTATTGTGGAATAAAGATAGGCTTATTGACGTTAACAACCTCTTGATCCCTCTTTTGAGCCGACCGCAAAACTTATCGTTACGTAAGTAAAAAGAAATATATACCCCTTCCTCAAAAACAAAAGGGCCATACAGTGACCTCCTTTTTATCTGTGTGTTAATGTAGGTGATCAAGCAAGGGATACCCAACCACAGTTGAAGTGGCGCCAAAAACTCAGGTAGGGAAATGATTCTATTATTGGAGATCATACCAAGCAAGATTGATCAACCTGTCTGTGATTTGGATTTTGGTAAGTCAAAAAAAAAAAAAATGAAGGGAAATAATTTATCCAATCATTTCACGACCCCCGATAAAAAAAAATGTCAAATTTCAATAGTATCAAGGTGGAATGTTGTGCGATCTGCAATAAAGCTAAAAATTGAACAAGGTTATATCAAAGAATTGTGCTGTTGATATCAATGATAATATGTCCCTGATGTGGCTAGGTGCTTTGTTATGGAAAAGGTATGTACCAAAGATGAGGCGAAGTAGATATGATCACACTCACTTTTTTAACTTTTTTTCAAAATTATAGTCTTGCATAGCTAGGTTTTATCTTATTGCCTTTACATTTATTGTATTTATAGTTTTAGTATATAGTTTAGTGACTGTATTATGATTGAAATAAAATAGAATGATTTCTTCTCGGAAGACTGAATATATTTAGGATATGACGGTCATTGCAGTAAAAAGATAAAAAAGAATGGGGAAAACTGGTCTATACCAAATTTAGTCATGACGCACAAACAGGTATGTGTAACGCTATTTTTATCCGCACCTCCTGCTCGCACTAGATTCTCTTTTTGCCCATTTTCCCCTTCCCAAAAGAAAAAAATCGGGTCGCCTATTTATTCCCTCTCACTTCCTCTCGTTCGCCTTTTTTTTTTCTCTCTTCTTTATATTTATTCCCTTTATATTCATTCATATACATTCTCACAAGTCATGTCTTTATCAAGTTACGATAGTGGTTACTCATCAGGTAAACAACATAGCCGTCATCTTGATGAGTATTGAGTAGTACTACAGTATCTTCATTGTTCGCTAATATTTCCATCTTTTTTTTTTTTTTTTAGTATGCCGTCTTGAACAATTCAAAACTCAACATGAACTTGCAAGAAATTTTTACGATGATGTCGAGTTTTGTCCCTTATTAAGTTTTGAAGAAGTAAGTAACTACATCTATTATAGACAAAATATATATAATATGGAAACTGACACAATTGGTACTTTTAGGTGGCAGCTCACCGAAGCAGAATTCAGCAACGATCTCCATACTCATCACCAAGGTCATCACCACCTGCTACTTACAATACTACAACAGCTTCTCCACCAAAACGAAAGGCTATTCCTATCATCAATCCTGAAAACATGACGCCAGTAGCAGTATTGCAACAACAACAGCAACGAAATCAACAGGATTATTTCCAAATGGCACAGCGGAACTCTCTTCATGAACGACCCTCTTCCTTGTCCTCTTCTTCACCCTCTTCTTCTTCATCTTCTTCATCTTCGTCATCTTCATTCTCTTCAACAATGATAAATAGTCATGTTATTCCTATCATCAACCCGAGTACTGGTCAACCATTATTACATCAACCAATGTATGATGTCGCTGTCCGATAGATGAATAGCTATTGAATTTCTGTTATTAGTACCTCCCTTTTCTTAGTTACTTTTGATATCACCCGCATTATCTCTCTATTCTGTCATCCTGTATTATTAGTATCATTATTATTATTTATTTATTTTTTGCCCTTTTGTTGATTTGTTTACTCTGTCTTCCTCATCTGTCCATTCTTAATGTTATTTGCTCATTTGATTTTTTTATACATACAAATAAATAAAAACCAGTACATACAAAATTAGTCACACATTATCTTTGATTTTATCTTCTTTTCCAGGTACATTTTTTGTCTTTTTTTTATATGATATGATATTACAGTTTCATTCATCAATGAACAGTAGTTGTACAAGTTAATGCCTGTGACTATAAAGACAAATGCATTTGTTTAAAATAACCATACTCAAAACGTGGATCTTTTGATGTTTTACTCTGAGCGTACAAGAAGATATTTTTAATCTCGTGCACAAACGGGTTTAGAATGGCCTCTTTCATAGTGGTCATGTGTTACTTTGCTCAAACTAGGACTGTTTTCGATTTTGGGAATCCCCAAACTTTTTTTTTTTTTTTTTTTTTTTTTTTTTTGATATTGGTCAAATGGAGTAAAGTGCGGGTCCAATTTATTTTTTATTTTATCATATCGAATTTGAAGTTCTTTTATCTTTATCATCATGAAGAATAAAAAAATATTTCCTCCAGTATGATAATATGAAAGAACAGTTTTACTTTTTAATATCGGGGATTCAAAAAGATCATCAATCAAGCACTTAAAAAAAAAGATCAGCGACTTCGATTATTATTATTTCTTAAAACTTCAAAGGGGCAGGAGGGATTTTCTATAAGACGGGGGTTTGAGCTATTCATTTACTCTCTGGTAGTATTAGGAGGATAGGGATAAAACAATAGTGGATTAAAAGTACTTGGAAGGAATAAAAAAGGGAAGGCACAGTGGTGAAAATCTTCAAACATCAGGTAGTACAGCAAGTCAAGCAGTTTTTTTTTTTTTTTTAAATCGCGCGCCAATTTTTATTAATTCTTACCCGATGAGAATATACTTTATTTTTTTTCTTTTTCTTTCGTTCTCCTCCTTTTCTGCAAAAACCCGGACCAATATACAAACAACCCCTTCCTGCTTATTGTGTTCCTTTCTCTTGGTGTACACTTCTTAGGTGAGAACCAAGTGATCTGAACTTTATGAAAGCTTTACTAATCAACTTTATTTATGTCTATGTTTCTTAGCTAGCATTCACTATATACCAATGCCAAGAAAGACGTTCTTTAGAACGTATGGAAACAAATCAGCGAAGAGCTCACTGGAATCAACTGCAAAGCCAGAGCAATGCACTATACAGACACCACCAATGACCGCTTGGACGGAAGCAGCTTTGGAGAAGGCAAATATGGCTGTCCTTTACGACTATACTGGAGCTCCCAAGCAAGCGTTAGAGGCATACAATGAAGCTATTACTCTACTAGATAAGGTATTCGAATCAACCAGCGACTGTGTTGACCAGACTCGACTGAAAAAAATTGTAAGTATTTAGGACATTGCAGTGTGTGGGAGAGAATACCAGCTTACACCAACACGTTCTTTTTTTGTCGCTATTGTTATTATCACTAGTACGATTCTTATATTAGTCGCGTATCGGTTTTGAATCAGCAGCTTGACAACAACGAACTTGATCCGATACCTTCAGTCAACATCCCAATAGCTCAATTATCACAGGAATCAGCTCTTTTGGAACCATCAGCACCAACGAAATCACAGCGCAGGCCGCCCTCATTGAATCTCACTGACTCGCAAACTGATCACGATATATCTCAGCCAGTTACACCATTTTCTTTTGATTCACCTTGCTATTTGAATTCCACCATTGACCTCGAATCGACACCATCAAAACCCACAAATCACCGAAAGCTCTTCCACCAAAATCACCTTCTGGGTCTCTTTTTGGCTCCATGTTTTGAAAAAGCAATCAAGCAAATCTTATCTCAAAAGTCCAACTCCATCTCACTCCATCTTCTCTATACCGTCTCCATCGAAAAGTACTCCCAACTTATCAAGAAATCAATCGACAATGTCTCGGAAAAAGCAATGTAAGGACAATCAGGAAAAAGTAGGCAACTTATTGCGAAGCGATACTGACTTTGTTTTCTTTTATCCTATAGCAGCAAAGAAGATCCATAGATATTCAACGGAATTGGAGCCATCAGGCCCGGAATCTCTTCCCTTCAGCTGCAAGATTGAACCACCATCACTTACATTGCCTGATGTGGAAATAGCAAATGATGGCGATTATTTTGATTTGCAATCGACTTTGGAGACGAAACATCTACTGTACTCAAATCCAGAACCGCTGTTGGCCTCTATGCATGATCTTCGCCAAAAGAATGTTGACAAAAGCAAGGATGAAACTGAAAAAAAATGCAATGGAATTGGATCTCATGAAAATGCTGGCAATTTTTATGGGAATGACAGTACAACGACGACGAAAGGAAATATGAGCACTGCAATGACGAGGGAGCGGTCATTCTCATCATCATCATCAAGCAACACAGCTACAGCTACCAAATATCAACCCCAACTTACATCATCAGCATCATCTATCCTGACAAGCAACTCGTCCATATACTCTCCGACAGCTTCCTCATTTTACTCATCCACTTACATTAATTTTGATGACGATGTCGTATCACCTACTTCCAACAAACGTCACCCACCTCTACCTCAAACTTTGCGTTTACCGGATATCAACACTGACAATAATGCTCCTTCTTTCTTTGATGGCTCCAACGATTATGATGTCGGAGCTTTTGCAAAATTCCTCGCTGATTCTGCTGCTACCATGCCTGATCGCTCGTGCCGTACGAACGGTACCGTGGCTCCATCTATTGCCGCTGTCATTGAAGAAATGGAACCTGAATTATTATCACCACCCTCACCCAGAACGACAACGTTACCCGATTTTCGTGATTGTCAGCAACGATCTTATCTTGAACTGTCTCGGTCGCCAAGCTCGAAAAGTGAGTCATCTTTCAAATCTCGTAACTCATTACGCAGTCGCTCCAGCAGTTCGAAACGCAACAAACAATGCACCAACGACGATTTACCCACCATCCTTCCTACACCAACACCGTCAAATACCGCAAAAACAATATCCTTTTGGTCTAAGCGGAATCCATCAACGAAACAAAACACTATTGCCACACTTCCTCCGCTACGTGTAGATCACAACACAGACGATTCATCTTCGTTCATGCTTTTATCACCACCAATAGGTTCAATTACACAACCATCCACCCCACAATCTATGACTAGTAGCATCGATAATACAATAGCATCCCCGAGGACCTCATCATCATCATCGGTATCCAAAAGACCCATTGTACACCCACTACAACTCCCATCTCATTCTTTTGGTACACAAGCAACACAAACGGCATTGAACAAGGGAATCGATGTCAGCATTACCATGAAATCCTCCACCATGAACAAGGACAACAAACAACAGAAGCTGATGTCGCGATTATTGCAAAGTCTGGAAGAAGGCGGTTACATCACCAATAGGCTTCATGCACCAAAACAACTGTGGTGCCAAAAGCAAGTGCGATTACCTGCGATTGATGCCAAGATATCGACCTGTGAACAACTGGTGACGGTGCTTGAACGAATGCATGCAATTACTCGACTACTGGATCAGCTCGATCTTCCTCAACAAGATATTACTACAGAAGCATTATATTCGATTGGTCGACTGGAGCATCTTTTAGACCATATCAAACAAACCTTTGGCAAACTTCAACTTCATGATCAGAATCCTTCTGCCCCACTCACTCCCACAACAGCATCGACCCAACATGGAAAACATCACACTCACCAACACGAACCTCTCCCAAAATCAACCACCATCAGTTCATTCAAGGATCCCATGACCGCCTGGAGCGGTAAACTCTCCAAATCCGTTGAACGGATGAAAATTGAATCTAAATCTTCGTAAGTATCTGGTTTTAATGCAATATGGATGTGAAAGAAATGTGCTTTATACTCACCTTTTATATATATATATATATATATATATAGTGAAGAACAAATCCATGCTTACAAATCAACCTTGATTCGGTTATTCACCTTAGCTAGTATCTTTGGTAAGTATATATATATATTATATATATTATGGGGTGGCAGAGTGGAATATATACGTAAACGGAAGCGGAGTTCACAATCCAGCCATGGCTTGAATGAATGGGATTACGTCGGATGGTGAGGATATATATTATTTTACTGACTTTTTTTTTTTTTTTTGTTGTTGTTGTTGTTGTTGTTGTTGTTGGGGCGGCGGGAACAAATCTAGATGGATGGCATGACATTTTCACAACATTATTGGAAAAAGTATCAATGGACAAGGCCAATATCTATGATCATCTCTTACAAAAAACCATGATGTGTAAAGGTGCCTTTCATACTGTGATTTGCGGCTTTGTCATGCAAGACTTGTATATTTTGATGGATAAATGGTTGAAACGAAATCGTGATTGGCTTCTAGATTGATTAGCTACCCTCATCCTTTTACATTCCCCTCCTTTATCTTATCATTGTTACTTTAGTTACATTGTTGTTTATCTATTTAATAAACTTTTGTTAATATATTGATTGTTATCTATATATTATTTGGTTTTGCGGTCTTTTTGTCTTCGAGTAGCGGGAGAGTATATTGTGTGATAGCTACGGTGCTGTATATGTGTTGATATTACTACAAAACATGGAACTCGAGCAAAATGGAAAGGTCTTGGTTGTTTGAGGGACAATGATTTGGAGAAAGTCTTCATACTGAGAGCTTTTTATAGAAGCTTTATTCAGTATTTAGTGAGGTTATGTTAGACTACAGTGTGGATGCCTGGTTTAGAGGTGAAAAATAGCACACTTCTTGCAGGAGCGAACTGGATGTTGGCCTAAGTAAGAGGAGCTGCTTAGCACAAAGAGAAGTCTGACAAATAATTATGGATATGACACAGGGTTTGCAATAGATTGGCAGTATACATTATATTTTTGGGTGTAAAACTCAGGCCTGAACACCGCCGGAAAAATTGAGTTGTATGTAGTCATAATGGGGAGGGAATTCAAGAACAAGTATATAGCAGGAAATCACAAAACAACTATGATAACGACATTGTTTACAATACGATGGGTCAGAATATGTAAAAAGATGCATTTTATTGAAGGACATTGATAGATACTAAAACTAAAGACAACGGGTTCATTGTAACAAGGGATTTCAAGGAAGGATCTATTAGAGGAAGAATGAGGGAGACTAAAAGTCAGATCCGAAGATTCGTTGGTACTAATCTAAAGAGAATATTGTAAAAATGAATTTAATAAACTGAAAAAAACATACATGGTACGTGAAAGACTATAAACGGATATCATTTATTGACGCATAATAACTGTCAACATTAATTTAAACCGGTGATGGTAAAATGGGATCTATTGTACAAAACATGAGAGACTTATGGGACATTTTCCATTGAAGCATGTAAAAAATAAGGCATATTTTATTGCGATGTAGATGCAAACGATGGCACACTAAAAGTAACCTAAGCTAATGAAGTCTCCAAAAAGCCAATTGATGATGCCCTTCAGACACTGAATCCTAAATGAAAGGGTTTCCCCATGATGTTTGTTTTGCGTTTTTGAAAACGCCCCTAATTCAAGTTCTAACACTAATCCTAGATCACCCGTACCCCAATGAGCCTTGTTATCATATCATTCAGACTTCGATGAAGGGAAAAAAAGAAAGAAAGAAAGAAAAAAGAACGAGAGGGGGATAGAAAAAAAAGAATAGTGAGCAAAATGCGGAATCTTAATCATCCAGCCTTTTTTTTTTTTTTTTTAATGTCAAACCAGAGAAATGAAAAATTAGATGACAGGGCAATCGCCATAATTACCGTAGTGGTCTGTAGTCCAACGTAGTTCACATGATTTGTTTTGCCTTCCATGGAAAGGTAGTTGCAAACTCTACATAATTAAATACGAATCTCTCTGGCACCTTTCAAGTAAACTATTATTTCAACACACAAAATAAACCCACACTTCAGAAACCCCTGACACCCAGTATATTGAAAGATTTCCAGAAGCTCCAGCGGAGCGCCAGAGCGTTTATTAATATAAACATTACCCTTATTCCTTTACATGTTATATATATATATATATATATATATTTGACTTTCGGAGTGTCTCACATCGTGCCTAATTTTATGGATGGAAAATTAATGGCATCTTTTGTGCGAATGAACAAGAGAACACAGACTACTGACTCGCGGTTGGTGAGCTCCGTCTAGAAATTCTACATTTTTAACAAAAATATGTCATACATCGTCCGGAGCGTTTATTTTAATGAGTTCCGGTATTTTTGCACATGTCAAGCGTCTTCCTATGAATCTAAAAATGGATGTAGCATGATGTAATATGTTGTACTTCACTATAGTTTATTAACTTCACATTGAGACGAATATAAAATAAATTGAGACGCTATATAAATAAAATTTGGATGGAGGCAAATTAAAATTGGGACAGGAGAGATAGGGGAAAAATAGTTTGGGGCGGTGAATATTTTGTAATCACTTCCATCCCAATTTTCAATCCCCGTCGCCTACAGAAAATTACACTTTGTCTCAACGAAACAGTATCATGCAATGACTGCTGGGATTGAAGTAAAAATAGCTCAGGCAGACCAAAATCAGTGGACAATCCGGTTTGTGCAACTAAAAAACAAGAGGCAAATGAAGCTACATAATATATACACTTCCAACAATATACAGTAAGATGTATAAAATCATGGGATAATTTTTGTTTATTTCAAATATAATGGGGGAGGTGATGAAGACTAACTAAATGATGAATAGAGTAATATGGGACAAAAGTAAACTAGAGGAGAAATGAATGCTGGAGAAGCGAGCGAGTTGGGGGAAGGGAAGGGATAAATGTAGCCTAGTAACGCCTTAACCATAATTCACACCTTTCACCTTTTTATTGTCATCCACATGAATATTGAGTCGGTCGGGGCGATAATCCATAGTTGCAACAGAGTTCTTTCCAAGAATACGGTGAAAAGTAGGTAATTCACTAGCACGGACAAACTAAAAATGAATAAATAAAAAACATACAATTCTCTTTAGAACAAAATTACACTTCCCTTATTCTTATCAGTTCACACATTACCTTGCCAGCGGGTACTGAAGTCACGGCTTCATCTCCAACAATAATTTTACCAACTAATCTGTCCCGCCATCCATCACAGTCATCTTGTTGTTGATTGGGTTGCATAAGTCCAACGCGGATAGGATTCATTATTATTTTGGAAAGCAAAAAAAAAAAAAAAAAAAAAAAAAAATTGGGGAAGAGAAAAAAAAAAGCCTTGAGAAAGCGCAACTCGAGACTTTATGTGCAAAAAATAAAAATCGAAATCGCGGCATTTAAATTTCATCTGTCTAGTGCCGTGCCGAGGACTTAGCTTTCTTGGTACTAGATTACATTGCTTGGTTATCTGTAGTTGATGACAATAGAAATATTTAATTCTTTAATGAGAACAAACAGAACAAAGGAATTGTTATATTTTACCTAAACGAAACCTCACGTATAGTACTTTTAAAAATAAAATCTATGCTGGTGCAAAGGAAGTCACTTCATTCTCAGAAAGATTTTTTGACCTGATCTTTTTTTTTACCATAATGTTTTTTTGCACTTCTTTTCATTCAAATTTAAAAAAAAAATTCCTTGACCCTGTATATCTGTTATTTTACCGCCCATAATCCCCCCCACCCTGTTTGTCTTGTATCTGCCACCTCACAGAATAAAAGGTAAATAAATATACACCAGTCCTACTTTGGCTTATCTGCCACTCACCATTTATTTTAATTTCCCGTTTTTTATATTTGTATTAGGATTCCCATTGTCTCTTCCCTTTTATTATGTCACTCCATCATATTCCATTCTCTCAATCAGTCATTATTAATGTGCTACGAGCCATAACGTCAAGATCAATATCGACCAACTCAGCAGCAACAACGACGTGTTCACTACATAGCTCAACAACACGATCGCTAACTTCGCCGTATTTTTGGACCTCCAAGGTATTATCTGCGCCGGAAATAGATAATATACTTCCCTTCAAGCGGCAACTTCACTGCACTGCATCAACACGATCGACAGCTTCAGAAGCTTTCGAATACAACAATAATGATGATATCGCAAGGTCGCTTTGCAACAACAATATGAACCAACATATTCATGATAAATCTATATTGGCTATCAAGACAAGCACGGGCAAGATCAAATGGTACAGACAAATTTATCGGCCATCTCTGGGAAAATATGCTACGGGTTACCACTTCAAGGAAACTAAATATAAAACGGTGGACGATTACAACAAACGTATTCTTTTTGCGGTGATGAATGGTCAACAAAACATGGCAATCAACTACCTACGAGAAATGGAACGTCGTCAACTAAAGCCTGATGTATACATTTATACTATGATTATCAATGGATACAGTAAACAATCGGATATGACCAGAGCGACAAAATGGATGAAACGGATGCGACGAAATGGAAGGGTGCCTGATGTTTACACCTACACTAGTCTGATCGATGGATATATGCGGTTATGCGATTTGGACAAAGTGGAAGGGATATTCAAACGTATGATACGGGAATCTATACAACCCAACTTGGTCACTTACAACGTCATGATGCATCACTCTGTTTTGAAATTGGATATGGAAGCCGCTGTTAAATTTTGGGGCAAACTGTCAGAAGCTGGTATTCAACCTGATGTCTATACTTATGCCATTATGATTCATGGACTTGGTGATGATGGTCTTGTGGATGAAGCCTGGCGAATATTTGACAAAATGAAGAAACAAAATGTTGATGTGAATCACGTGGTTGCTACGACTCTGATGGGTATTCATGTCCGACACAAAGACAACGCATATGCTATTCAACTTTTCCAGGAATTCTTTGAACAACAAAAACAGCTGGTACCGACTCGACATACTCGAAATATTCTTCTCAATGCCACCATGGGACATACAAGTCTATCGAACATCAAAACATATTATCAGCAATTCATATCATTATTAGACAACAGGTATAGCAGCAATAACGACGAAACACCCACTCATTCAGTTCTATGGGGCGACCATTACAATGTCAGCAACAATGTTTACACGTACACCTCCTTCATGCGGGCATTTTTGCGACACAATGACATCGGGATGGTGACTCAAATATACAAGGATATGCTGACACGACAGGTAAAACCTACTCTGGTGACATTTGCAACTTTGATGCTGGCGCATGCTTTTGTGCCTGATCCTCATGCCTGCGAAAATATGCTCAAGGAACTCCAATCTCATAATATCAAAGCGAATGCGGCGCTTTACACAATTGTCATGCGTGCTTGGGCAAAGGCGAAACATTGGGATCAAGTCAAACGGGTTTATGATGAAATGAAACTGGACAAGATTCAACCAAACAAAATGACTCTGGAAGTCTTACGCTGGGCCAAGAACGAAGCCGTAGTTTAGAATAATATCCCTCTCTAGTTTATTTATTTGATCGTAGTTTTATTACCACTTCTTGTTTATAGTGTATCGTTCATATTCCTTCTTTTTTATTTATCCTTATACCAATAAAAAATTACAGATCCAAATGGTATCTGTTCATTCTTGCTTCCCATCATCAAAATAATTCCTGCTTCTCGGATAAACTAAAATCTATGCAGTAGTGGTAGTGGCTTTTTGTTCCCCACCCCCAATTCTCTAGGGCCGGGGTTAAAAATTGATTTGACATTTCTTTTCCCTTTTTTTTTTTTGGGTACCCATACCGTACGATGCACTTCACACGCTTTATTGGAAAGGCCTCTCAAAGTGCCCTTCGTCAACAAAAGGCCAATGCTGCTCTTCTCTCCAAGGTGGCCATGAAGCCTGTTACTGTCAAAGGTAAACACCAAACTGTAAAATGAGTGCTAACGATAACGGTATGCTCATCCTCGCCTTTTGCTTTTTTTTTTCTTGTATAAAAATAGGGCGCCATTATGCTACGGAAGCTTCTCCTGCTGGCCAAATTCGGTAAACATGAACAACGCATATACACGATCGTCATTAATGGACACAGATGCAACAAACGCAATTGGACCTGACCGTTCAATTTTCTCTTTACACTCTTGCTAGGTCTGTTATTGGTGCCGTAGTTGATGTCCAATTCGAACAAGATAACCTTCCTGCTATTTTGAACGCCCTTGAAGTGAAGGGACATACTGGTGGTCGTCTTGTACTTGAAGTTGCTCAACACTTGGGTGAGAACACTGTGCGTACTATAGCTATGGATGGTACTGAAGGTAACTTATTTTACACAATATAGAGCAGAGGTTTACAACTGTGACAATGTGACACAAACATTAACCTTCCGTTTTTTTTTGTTTTTTTTTTTGCTTTATCAGGTCTTGTTCGTGGCCAACAAGTGGTTGATACTGGTGCTCCCATTACTATTCCTGTCGGCAAAGAAGTCCTCGGCCGTATTATCAACGTTATTGGAGAACCCATTGATGAACGTGGTCCTATCAACGCCAAAACCCACCGCGGCATTCACGCCGAAGCTCCCGAATTCGTTGATCAATCGCCTACTCCCGAAATCCTGGAAACTGGTATCAAGGTGGTTGATTTGTTGGCTCCTTACGCTCGTGGTGGTAAGATTGGTCTCTTTGGCGGTGCTGGTGTTGGCAAGACTGTGTTGATTCAAGAATTGATTAATAACATCGCCAAGGCTCACGGTGGTTACTCTATCTTCTGTGGTGTCGGTGAGCGTACTCGTGAAGGTAACGATTTATACCACGAAATGATGGAAACTGGTGTCATCCAATTGGAAGGTGATTCCAAATGTGCCCTTGTCTTTGGTCAAATGAACGAACCCCCTGGAGCCCGTGCCCGTGTTGCTTTGACTGGTTTGACTATTGCCGAATACTTCCGTGATGAAGAAGGTCAAGATGTGTTGCTCTTTATTGATAACATTTTCCGATTCACCCAAGCTGGTTCTGAAGTATCTGCTCTTTTGGGTCGTATTCCTTCCGCTGTCGGTTATCAGCCTACCTTGTCTACAGATATGGGTGGTATGCAGGAACGTATCACTACGACCAAGAATGGTTCCATTACCTCAGTCCAAGCTGTTTATGTCCCCGCTGATGATTTGACTGATCCTGCCCCTGCCACTACCTTTGCGCATTTGGATGCCACCACTGTGTTGTCTCGTTCTATTGCCGAATTGGGTATCTATCCTGCTGTCGATCCTTTGGATTCCAAGTCCCGTATTTTGGATCCCCGTATCGTCGGTGCTGAACACTACAAGGTTGCTACTGATGTCCAACAAATCCTTCAAAACTACAAGTCTCTCCAAGATATCATTGCCATTTTGGGTATGGATGAATTGTCTGAAGAAGATAAGTTGGTTGTCGAGCGTGCTCGTAAGATCCAACGTTTCTTGTCTCAACCATTCGCTGTGGCTCAGGTCTTCACTGGTTATGAAGGTCGCCTCGTCAAACTACAAGATACAATCCGCTCCTTCCAAGAAATCCTCGATGGCAAGCACGACACTATTCCCGAAACTGCATTCTACATGCAAGGTTCTATCGCTGATGTGATCAAACGTTCCGAAGAACTCAACAAGGAAATGGGTGGTCAATAGATTAGAATATAGAATTGTATTTAGTTTAATTTTAGATTTATTTGTCAGTCGATACTCCCTCTGTTATTATTCCTTTTGCATTGTATGTTTATTTTGGTGACGATTCCATTCTGGTTATGGATCACTGCTATTTTCATGTTTTTATTTATTACATTCACTTCTTTTTATCCCACTCTTTACTTCAGATCAAATAAACGATTGTTTTTTACACCATGTATTCGTACATACACTTTTGCCTTTGTTTGTTTTTGATTTTTTGGTTTTGGAGGATGAAGGATGACACTCTGCGCTAATGTCTAGTAAGCCAGGGCACCCACGTTTTTTTTATCTCCCTGTCAAAAAATGCTCTGACCAAACGGCGGGATTTTAATTGACTTTTTATAAGGTTCTGCTTTCCCAATTTTCTCTCTTTCTTGCTTTCTATTTTTTTTTTTCTCACATTGATGTCCTCCGAGGGTCTGGTGATCATGGAGTGGGATTTTTGTTAGATTTAGAGGGCTTTGAAAAAAAGGCATGACAAAGGACATGGGGAAACCCTTTCATTTTGGATCTAGGATTTAGTTGACATGTTTCTAATATGCGATAATGACATGCTGGTGGACTCAAGTAGTCAACGGTGATTCTGGAACAGATTGGGCGACTCGCTGGTGGAATCTACGTTGCTGAGAAAAGCTATTATGGCTTTGCAATTAGTAACTCTCTTTTTGGTAGGTGATATTCCATATACTTATGCTTCAAATAACTTGCTGGTTTGACTCAATATGGCAAATATGGCATTCCATATAAATAGCATATACAGTAGATAGATATAGTAGTGATAGTTTTATTAGTATGTAGAATAGCTATTGTATTGAAATAAAATGTTATTGTTTTACAGTACCACTTTACTTTTTGTCTCCACGCAGTTTATTGTATTTTATGCAATGCATGTAAACCCTGCCTTTTTTTTTGAACCTTTTTAAAAGGAGTTGGAGGTTTTGAAAAAAATGTTGGTTCTGGTTTCCAAAAAAGAGAATTGTTGCTGTGACTGATTGGAAAAAAAAGGACGCGAACAAAAAGAATCATCTAAATTAAGAGATTTAAATGCTGAAAAAGTGTTGATTATAGTGTTTGCTAGTAAGTGTTGGTTACGATGAAAGCTAAAATATGTCGACTGCGCGGATGCTGAACAGCTTCGACTATAATTGACGCTGAATGGCATTAGCTACGATGGACGCTGAAATATGTTGAGTTTGATGGAAGCTGGAAGGCATCGGTTGTGATGGAAGCTGAATGGTGTTGGCTTTGGCTGGTACTAAAAAGGGAATCCGCGTGATTTAGAGAATTGATAATCATTTTTTAACGGTGGATACTGAAAAAGTGTTGGTTATGATGGAAGCTGGAAGGTGTTAGTTATGATGGACGCTGAAAAAGAGTCAGCTCTCAGCAGTTGAAAAAGACCCGGCTTTGGTGTAGTTCAAAAAAGGGGGTTCATACAGGATTATATTGTTTTTTGATAGACAAGGTTTCTTAACTATAATATATAAATATATATGTGGTATAATGAGCTGGTACGTATCCACTGTTAAGAAAAATGCCACTTTCAGCGTGGATATTGGCCCATAAAACTCGACATTTATTTTTAAACGCCGGTTTAGGTTCTAGAGATTGACTTTTTGACTTTTTTTTTTAATTTTTCCCTCTCTTTCATCTACCATATCCATTTCAAGGTAAGGCAGCGCAATTTCAAGAAATAATGTGATAAAAGGAGGGTCGCCGAAACGAATATACACAGGCAGATAATACGTAGATGGATAGATGTGTGGATGGATGGATGTGTCGATGTATGGATATGTAGTGGATGTGTGGATATTGAATATTGAAAATTGAGCTAAAAAAAGGCATATGGTTGAAAAATGGAATCAAGCGATTATTATTATGAATTGGACGTATGATTAGATTATGAAAATTGGAACTAATTGGTTATTTTTTAATTATATTCTTTAGGTATAGTACTTTATCATGGGTGGTAAGTGACACACATCAAAAGGTATGTAGATAACTTGATTCTAACTTTACATTTTTCAATGTTTAGCCTACAAATATCTCGAAGAATTGCAAACCAAGAAGCAATCGGATGTCCTCCGTTTCTTGCTCCGTGTCCGTTGTTGGGAATACAGGTAAAGTACAAAGCTGTAATTTTAGTTACTTGGAACCTCATGACTGACTTTCTTTTCCGCCCTTAATTTTTTCTTTGAACTAGACAACTCAACGTGATCCACCGTGCCTCTCGTCCTTCTCGCCCTGATAAGGCTCGTCGTTTGGGATACAAGGCCAAGCAAGGTTTCGTTATCTACCGTGTCCGCGTTCGTCGTGGTGGTCGCAAGAGAATGGCTCCCAAGGGTGCTACTTACGGCAAGCCTGTCAACGAAGGTGTGAACCAACTCAAGTACCAACGCTCTCTCCAATCCACTGCTGAAGAACGTGTCGGTCGCAAGTGTGCTAACCTCCGTGTCCTCAACTCTTACTGGATCAACCAAGATGCTACCTACAAGTACTTCGAAGTTATTTTGGTCGACCCCTCCCACAAGGCCATCCGTCGTGATCCCCGTATCAACTGGATCGTCGATGCCGTCCACAAGCGCCGTGAAGCTCGTGGTCTCACCGCCATTGGTAAGAAGTCCCGTGGTAAGGGTAAGGGCCATCTCTTCACCAAGACCCGTGGTTCCGGTCGTCATGCCAGCTGGAAGCGTCGCAACACCCTCTCTCTCCGCCGTTACCGTTAAACAATTGTGGATCTGTAGTTTTATGTCTATTCATTCACTTTTTTTTTGTCTACAATAAAAGCTAGTATTTATACATTACTTTGTCTTTTTTTATTATTATTGCCGTTGCTGTTGTCTTGGTGCATTGATTGAGCGTTTTGTCATGATATAGGGATGTCGACAATAGAGAAAGGGAATCACTGATTACATGATTTTTTTATTTGACTATGGAAAAAAGGAATTAGTTGTTAGATGTGGATTATGATGAAGGAGGACCATTAACATGATGATAGGGACTGTGTGCAGACTGATGATTATTTAAAAGGTGAAATTGAACTGTCTTCCAATCTTTCCATACAAATATAAGTATTAGTGAGGGAATTTTAGGCACGTGGGTGCTACCATTGAGCATGAATCAAGAAAAAAATACGTATTGTGGGTAAAAGCACTGGCCCTGAGTGACATTTTGTGCCATTTTCCCATCTCATTTAGTCAGATCGACCATAACCCTTTATTGCCCCTTTTTGAAAAGAGTGTTCGTCGTGCGACACCGTTGTTACACCACGATAATTGAATATGCACAACTATGAAAATGGCTTTATCCTATGAACGATCGGTAAATTATCGCATGGCGACGATATAGATAGGCTGAAACAGCGTCTCATTTGACAAGCATTAAAAATAGCGTACCATTGGATAAACATTATCTGTTAGTCATGGTTATACAGTATACCATATCACCATGCTATAGCGAACGTGTCCGATACTAACTAGCATAAGTATGACAGATCTGGAAAGTACAGCATCATCGTTAAAAATACTAGCATCTTAGTATAACGTTTCACCTGACAGACAAGGTTTGTTTTTTTTTCTCTTTGACAGAAAATGGTATTATTTTTCTTTCACATGTAGTTAAATAATATCCTACTCCACCTGTTTTTGAAAGTATAGACACCGCTTCCATAAATGGCTGATATGTCTTCTTATATATAAAAGCCATTATACGCCTTCTTCTTTCTTTTGTTTTTATTAGTTTTTTATCTATAAAAGAATGAAGTCGTTTGTTGTAGCAGCAGTGGCAGGATTACTGCTCTCAGCTTCATCTATTACTGCTGTTCCAGTTGAAACTCAGTCAAGTGAAAAAACTGTGCCTGGAAATGATTTTGATCGAGTGGTGGTGATTGTCCTTGCTAATGCGAATTATGATGATGCTATCAAGGATCCCTATTTCTCAAAATTGGCTGAGAAACATAATGGTCTTACTTTGACAAATCACAAAGCTCTTACTCACCCGTCTCAAGCCAATTATGTAAGTGGTGATATTCTTTTTTTTTTTTTTTTTTTGATATCCTTCGCTTTTTTATTAACTGTTTTCTTTTTTTTTTTAAAAAAAAAAAATATAGGTGGGAATGATTAGTGGCTCAACTTCCGGTGTTCATTTGGATTTCAACTCCAACATTGATGATCGAAAATCCATTGTGGATCTTTTGGAAAAGAAAAATATTTCTTGGAAAGCTTATCAAGAAGGTTACCCTGCAGGTACATAATTTCGAAAGTTAAATCAAAACGGCATTGACGTCTTTTTATTTCATAATAGATGGTAATTGCCACACTGATTCTGCTATTGGTCTTTACAGGCGTAAACATAATCCTTTTATGTCCTTTACCAGCATATCTGGAAGCTCTAACCGCTGCAGCAAGATTGTTGCAGGGAGCCAGCTGGATGAAGATATCAAAAATAATAATGTCCCTCAATTTGTCTACTACACACCTGATGTAAGTGCCTTTTTTTTTTACTATATTTTTATTATGATATCGTACTTTAAACTTAAATTTTTATTTTATATGACACATAGATGAATAATAATGGACGAGGTAAGATCGTTATTTTTTTTTTTATCATGTTGTCGATCCTTATGCTTCCCTTTTTTTTTTTTTAATTTTATAGATACTAATTTGACCACCGCATCTCATTGGCTGTCTACGTTTTTGGAATCACGAATTAAAAAACCAGCTTTCAGCAAAAACACACTCTTTGTTATTACCTGGGATGAGCAAGAAACAGTGGTATCGGTTCATAATCACGTCCTAACTGTATTACTAGGACCCATGGTAAAAAGATCCTCTCTTACTGATGGCGTGCGTTATGATCACTACTCTATTCTCAAGACGGTTCAAAAGAATGTAAGTTTCCCACAATGCTAGAATGACGGCGTTTAAAATAATATAAATACATATATATATATATATTTTTTATTTTTTTTTAGTGGGATCTTCCTTCTCTTGATCAAAACGATAAAGATGCTACGCCCTTCATTCTTAAAGATCAAGCAGGTAAGCAACCAAACTATGCTACATAGTTGCTACCAAGTCACTTATTTTGAATATTTTTCTTACAGAAAACGGAGCATCGGAAAAAATCAAGAATGTCGTGATCCTCATGTTCGAAAACCGAAGCTATGATCGTTTGATGGGCTGGTTCAAATACAACAAGGAACTGGATGGCCTTACTGGAAATGAGTGCAATTACTTGGATCCCAACGACAAGAAAAGCTTGAAAATATGTGCTACAAACAAGGGTTTATTGAAAGATCCTCTTGACCCTGGTCACGAATATACGGATACAACTCATCAAATTAGCGGTAATGGTAGTCTTTCTTCCGATGCTCTCAAAAAGGCTACCATGGGTGGGTTCGTTTCTAATTTTGCCAAAAACTTCCCCGATATCAAGAACAATGCCACCGCTCTTCATCAAATTATGGATGGCTTTGATCCTTCGACTATCCCAATCACCTATGAACTAGCTTCCAATTATACTGTGTTTGACCGCTGGTTCTCCTCTTTTGCAGGTAGCACTATGCCAAACAGGTAAGAATAAAACAATATATATATATATATATATATATATATGCAAATGTATCTAACCACAACGATTGATTGATTTTATATAATAGGATGTACCTCCATTCTGCAACATCCCACGGTGAAGTCTTTACCGATGGTCTCAAGTATATTCCTGGGTACCCCCAACGCACAATTTACAACAACTTGGATGGTAAGCAGAAAGTGGTTACTGTTAGATGAATCAAATGTATTAATTTGCGTACACTATACATGGTATAAAACAGATGCAAATATTGAATGGCGCAATTATTATCAAGAAATCCCTACTCTTTTGATATTTGACAAGCTTCGACTGGGCTCATTGAGCCGATACAAGAATTGGGCGAATTTGAAAAAGGATGCTGCTTCTGGTAACCTGCCTCCTGTTTCATTTATTGATCCTGCTTACTTCTCTATTGCCAATTGTATTGTAAGTAACTATAAAAAAAGCATTGGTCAAGTTGAGTTACTTACAGTAAGGGAGGGGGTTTTGAATTGCAATTGTATAGGTGGAGAACGACGCTCATCCTCCTTCTGATGTTGCGGACGCCGAAAAACTACTGAAGGAAGTCTATGAAATGATCCGTGCCTCTCCTCAATGGAATGAAACTCTCCTAATTGTGAATTTTGATGAAGTAAGTTAAACTGAAATCATTGTTAACTAGGGATACTAACATCTACTGTATTTTTATAGCATGGTGGATATTATGATCACGTTGACACTCCCCTCAATGGTAAGTAAAATAAAAATAGACGATTTCTAGCTGCCAAAAAAAACCCACATGCTTATTTATTTTTACATATAGCGCCAAATCCAGATGGCATCAATTACACTGATTACAAATTCGATCGATTGGTAGGTGGAAATACAGATATATATATATATATATATAAAGATAGGCATTGCAACCGATCGATTTGATACAATTTTATTTTATTTTAATAGGGTGTCCGCGTTCCTTCTATTTTAATCTCTCCATGGGTCGAAAAGGGTGCAGTCATTCACGAACCTAACGGTCCTTATAAAGATTCCCAATACGAACATTCATCTGTACCTGCGACTCTCAAAAAGGTAATCTACATAGATACATACTTTTATTAAAAAACCTGATCACTTACTTCTGTCACTGCTTAATTACATGTAGATATTCAATTTGCCAAACTTTTTGACAAAGCGTGATGCTTGGGCTGGTAAAAAATTACAAAAAAATATATCAGTGGATGAGATAACTGTAATTCATCATTTCATTTTGTATATTTTATTTGACATACGTAGGTACCTTTGAACATGCCATCTCTCTTGACAAGCCTCGTGACGACTGCCCTCTCAAACTGTCTGATCCACCTGCCCCCGTTGTGAACAGTACCATCACTAACCCAATTGGTAAGTAAAGCAAGAAATCATACTTAACGTGGCGTATGAACTAACATTTGATACAATTTATATTATGTAGACAAAGCCATTTGTGATGCCTTCAAGCACATTCTCCAAGGCACCTAGTTTACCTCACTCGCCCACCCCCTTCTTCCCAATGTTATTTAGCTATTCTATATTATTTATTTATTTATTTATTGACTTATATAATAAAAATGAACCATTGCAAGTCAAGTATATATATTTGAACTTTGAATGTTTTAGGCAATACAGCATGTACCGAATACATATATTTGGATTGAACTGTGTACTTCCTTTTTTTTTTTAAGAGAATTCAGTAGATGCATATGGTGCAGTTCAGCAGGAACGTAAAATGATCACTATTTGTTTATATTCAACTTCACACTTGTAATGCATGGATCCACCGAGTGCCAGGGAGACGGCAGTTGAAGTGCGGCTATAATGCAATTCGATATCTTTGCCATTTTGCACATTACTAGGTGACCCTTTGTGGTTCAACTGACTTGTAATCTGGGAAAAGGGGGTGGTTTATACTGTAATAAACGCTCGGGCGCTCCGCTGGAGACTTTTAAAAAATATCGATTTATTGGGTGTCACAGCTTTTAATGAAGTGTGGGTTTTGATGGGATAGGATTAGAACCTCCTACCTCCAGCATATCACACTATGGTGTGCAACCCCTTGGGGTCCGACTGTCGTGCTCAGCGCGTCGTCAATGGGTAATTTTTTTGTGTGTAGAAAAAGAAATATAGGATAGCGATAGGTGTGAAAAAAACTTCGGACTCCGCACACATGATTTCTATATTTTTTTTTGGCTCCCCAATTTTTTTCCCTCTCTTTCTTTCTTTCTTCTTTTTTTCCTTCATGACAGACCGAATGATATGATGGCAAGGCTCATTGGGGTACTGATGATCTAGGATTAGTGTTAGAACTTGAATTAGAGGCACTTTTTAAAAATGCAGAACAAACATCATGGGGAAACCTTTTTATTTTGGATTCGTGATTTCCACCCTCCACTAGATTAGCCTTCATTGTACAGTAGAGTAGAGTAGTGCCATAGATTAGATTAGTGTTAGTTGTCATAGTTTACACTGTATACCTATCTGAATTAAACATATTTTGTCTTTTTACCATTACTCTCCTGCATGCCTCTTATTGCCTCGTTGAATGGGCATGAGTTTAATCCGGTGGGCGTTGTGTGCGTATGTAGAAAAGCATGTGCTTGTGTAAAAAAAAAAAAAAAAAAAAAAAAAAAAAAGAAGCACTACAGAACATTTTTGTTGTCTGTCTCCTTTGCATTTCGAAATTGAATAGAGTGGAAATGATGGGGATAATATATGTTTATTTCAGTTGTCTGAAAAAGTGTTGTCCGTGGCGACAGTAAAAGGAAAAAATAGTAGCGACGGTGATGTGAGCGGAGGAATAGATGGATATTTCTTTTGTCTTAGATCTTTATTTAGACACTGAGGTAGCTGTGTGATTAGAGTGGTAAATAGGCACGAATTAGATAAGGAGGCCAAATTGATTGGAGGAATGGGCAGACATTTCCAAGTGAACAGGTTTCTCTATAATGTAATTGGAGCGACAAGGGCTTATTTCAAAGGGTTAAATAGAAGGTCCAATTAGACCATGATCTTAGATAAGCTCTTGCCCCTCTCTCTTTAATAGAGGGATGAGAGCGTGCTAAGCAGAGAGCAGGTGAAAATATTCTACAGTACTGAACTGCATAGCAAAGGTTACGCATTAATGGGATTGGTGAAGTTCATAACCTTTGAATTGGGAAGCAGGTAAAATAAATAAGGGCGGTGGTATAATAAATTTGGGATGGAGAAAAAAATAATGTGGGACGGGTCAAGATTAAATTGGGATGGGCAAGAAATGATAACACGTGCGTACCAGAGGCAAGGAGGAGAGGAGGAAGGCGGAAAGAGACAGCAGAAAGCATGGCAAACCGGCAACAATTCAGCATCACCGAAAAGAAGAGAAGGAAGAACTTACTTGAGAACTTTAAGGCGTCATGAGAAAAACAATAAAGGCTTATAAAACTCGAAGGTGGGTATTTAAAAGAAATGAAGAAAACTACTTCTTTTATACTATTTACCTTTGATAAATGTTATTAATGGTACAAGTCTGATAAATGTACACGCATGACGAAAGTTGGCAGTGAGAACTGATCCAGCTTGCTTTATCATCGAGTGGAAATATAAAATAGGAGATTGGACCACTATGTGGACCAATGACAGAAACGATCACCATCATCGACGTGTCAGCATTATACTGTAACTGAGTTTATTCCAGTATATATCATTTGTATTTTTTCTTGGAACACATGATTTGAAACTGCCTAAATACGAGACACCTATGGTGAATTCCTTGTAGCTGCAATGGTCAGTTTCGAAGGCCAAAAAAAAAAAAAAAAAAAAAAAAAAAACCAGCACTTTATCTCAATTGAAACTTAAATATTGTATGCAGGATTAAGTCATTGTCTATTATTCATTGACCTAGGATTGCAACCTAGTCACTGAGGCTCAGGTGGGAATGGAAAGTAGTGAGAGTGAGTGCGCTAGAAATCCGATATTTGATAGGATGCTCTCAAACAGCTGCAACGGTGACATATTGACTATCTAATAGGTCAGAGGATGGTTAATTAAATAGATATATTTTATTGAAACAATAGGGGTAGATACTAAACTAAAGGCACTGGGTTCATTGTAATGAAGGGATCGCGTGAAGGCGGTATAAGGGTGACTCTTGGGAGATTTGCAGAGTAGTCAGCACTTATCTACATGAACAACGGTGAAAAAGGATCTATTGTACAAGTTAGGAGATAGAATCATGGGACATTTGTTCATTGAAGCTTTTTTTTTTTTTTTTTTTTTTTTTTTTTTTGCAAAAAGAGACATAGTTTATTCACATGTAGATACAAATTAAGGACAAACTAACAATAAGCTAATGGAGACTTCAAAAAGCCAACTAATGGGCGGTCCTAAATCTTGAATCCAAAGTGAAAGGGTTTCCCTATGCATCTTGTTATCCCTGAGCTGAAAACCCTTCTAAACTAGTCCTTACACTAATCTAAAATCACCAAAACCTCAAAAAGGCTTCGTGTTGATGTTTTGAAAAAAAAAAAAAAAAAAAAAGGAAGAAGGAAAAAAATGGAGGCGGAAGAAATTAAATTATTTATGTACATCGGAGTGTGAATAGTAGGTTTATTTGGATTGTCTTTTTTTTTTTTAGAAGGCAATGGAACAATTTAAATGTGAAATGGAAAGTAAATTACACGGCTGGTGAATCAAAAGAATCAATACATATTTCATAGATTCCACCACCGCTTAAACCACCAAGGATAGGAGCAAAAGAGGGTATAAAAGCATAATAATTAGCAGCAGAAAGCACACCAGGACCCTAACCTACTAGGCAAATAAATATTCTATGGTTCAAATCACAGAGCAAAATTCAATGGAAAATGTGGTCCAGGCAATATGAAAAATAAGCGTGAGAGGACCTTACCGACACATGACCAGAAATTCAAATGGCCAGTAAAACTGCCAAGCCTATACTTTTTTAACGAAAAAAATTCATTGGGATCGAGGTATGGTGCGGCTCACTTACAATGTCAGTACATAGTCATTTTTTATTTTTTTTTTATTTTTATGTATGATGCCGTTTCCAAAAGAAGTGGTTAATCAAGACTTATCGCTCCCAACATCCAATGTTTGTTCGGCATAAATGCCATTGATTAACACTACCATGACAAACGTGCCTATGAATTCTGCAAAAAACTGACGGTACTACAGAAAAATGAAATGGATCTCAGTTAAAATTCAATTATGCATGATAGGTTGATCGAATGGGGGGGGAGGGTGTATTCCTTCATTTACTCGGTAACGCAATGAACGACATGATTTAGTACATGATTGATAAAACGATGTTTCAGGTTTAAGGTCATGTAGATCTTGCATTGTATCACGGTAAATATGCAGCTCACTTGCTACTGCTGTTGACATGGATGCGTATATAGGCGCAGATTGTCGAAGGGAAGATGAACTCAGACTATCAAAATCAATGAGGATGACAGAATGATGAAAGGTATCGGTTAACGTTGAGCCGGAACAGCGAGATCTGGGAAGAATGGGTCTGGTATGACTAGTGTGTCGACATGATGTATCTATTTTTTATTGTTTGTCAAAGCGTAACATTCAAAAGGGCGATTTATAAATTAGGAAATAGAGAGAAGAAGAGATATTGAAAAAGGTTTATTCTTATACGAACATGTACCAAGTGGTAGAAGTTTTAAATATATGGTTGTTACTCTTTCTTATAGAATATTGGCAAATAATCAAGCGGTTAATTACATTTTTTGAACTAATAATTGAGTCTAAGGGAATATAAATTGAGCCGGAGTATAAAATGATTTGGCATGGAGGTAAAATAAAATTGAGACGGGGAAAAATAAAATTGGGATGAGGTAAAAAAAAAAAAAAAAAAAAAAAGAGATGGATATATACATAAAAATATAATGAGATTTCTTTTTATTATGCCAAAACATCACAAAGATCGAGATCGACAGGTTTATCACGTAATTTTTTTTATGCAAGTGTTTAATGGCCGCATTCGGATGTTCAAAAATTGAATCATCCATCAGGCACACAATTTTTTGTGTGCAGCCACCATGTCAGGTAATTATGAGAAGCGGGACAAAGCATACGTGCTGTTGATGGTGGTGGTGGTGGCTTAAAAAAAGGTATTAACGCTGGTGATGATGAAAATGAATGCGCAATGGGCAAATTTAAAATGGTACGGACATCTACCATAGAGATATCATTCTTGAGCGTTGTCGCTAAAGTCATATTTCTTTTGGTTGTGCAAGGGACCATGGCACGGACCATCGGAGACGGCATGGATTCTATTGTTGGTGCCGTTGTTTCTGTTTTAATACCATTTTTATCAACGGAGATGTTGTTATTAATAATGCTGTGACCTTCCTCGGGTTTCCTTTGCTGTTTTTCTATATCATCCATTTTATGGTCGCGTGAAAGAATCCATGCAAACGCATATAACAGGAAAAAGAAACTGAATAAGCCGGTCGTCACCGTTAGCCATCCAGTCAAAAAGGACCCTGTCATCATTTTCCAAAAGTCTTGAAGAATCAAAAAAAAAAAAAGGAAAAAAAGATAAATATGACAAAAGACAGCAATTACAGAAGATACTACGCATTACATTTATATACATGTTAACATATTTTCGCCAACAATCTTAGCATCAACTACTGTAATAAGGCTGAACATTCCAACCTATCAATATGTCTTTTTATTTGTTTATTTAAGATTCTAAAAAAATAACTTGTGGTGAATATCTATGAATTCAAGGTTGACCTCTTATTATAATAAAGTGAATCAAGTAAAAAAAGAAGACATTACAGCATTCATGCAACCCATCATCTGTATTTCAAATCCCGCTATAGTTTTACGGAAGGCACAGATGGGATAATTGCAAGTCCAATACCAACAAAGCGACAAGGATTGGGAAGAAAACAAAACGCCTTACATGGCTAACCTGCCAGAATTATACAATACCCCTGTAAAAGACATCCCTGCTAGACAAAATAAACAATAAACAAATACTTGTACAACAATGAATTCAAATGGCATACGCACAACACTATTTTATTGATGAATTGATATATATATATATATAAAGATATAGAGACAACAAACTAATCTAAAGGTAATTTCTATTGAGAGGCTTCGTGGAGATAAGCAATCAAATCGGCCCGTTCATTTTTCTATTGTAAATTCATCCCAGTAAAAGAAGGAAACGTATGAGTTGCTAACCGTTATCACTCTAATATATTTGATCTTTACCTTTTTTATACCAGCAAAAGCCATTTTGGTGCCAGGGATGTAAGCCTTTGGTTTTTCCAAATACTATCGGGCGAAAAAAAAGGAGTTCGATTAGTGAAAAGTAGACTCTATGATTTTTAAAGAGTGACTTGCCTCGAATAACGTTTCTTCACTCCAAGTGATACCCTTCGACTTGTTGGCTTCCGTATAGTTGAATCCTTCAACCTGACCAGTTTTTCTTCCGAAAAGACCATGAAGATTAGGACCGACACCATTGCCACCACCCTAGATGATAAAACAAGTAGGGGTGAGTCGTATAAAACTTTATGTATGTTATAGACTTACTTGTTCAATAGTATGACATTGCTTGCATCGTTGCTTGAATAGCTTGGCACCTTTGCTAGAATCACCTTTAGGAATACCACTCATTGTTAGATAGTGTAAGAATAGTAAGAGGAGGGGGAGAGGGAATAAAATAAAATAAAAAAAGTAGAAGAGAGAGAGAGAGAGAGAAAAAAAAAAAAGGAGGCGGCACACCAAAGGAATAAAAATAAAAATAGAAGAGTCGTTCCGGGATACTCCTATGACATCCCCATCCAAACAAATAATACTTAGTGTACACGTATGATGGTAATAAAAATATTTATTAATTCAAAATGATAGACCAAATATTAGTCATGCTTTTGTTGTTGTTGTTGTTGTTGTTTTGTATTGGTATATAAAGGAAGGGGGAAGAAGATTATGTACAATAAAAGTATGAAGGGATGGATGCAATTTTCTAAACTACTACTAAACACCAAAATCAGCCACACGAATATCACCAGTATCAGATACACTAATAATCTTGGTATCAGAGAGAGCCACGGCATTAACAGGTACACCATTGTCATGAGCACGAATAGTATGCATAACATTCCCACTTTCAATATCCCAAATTTTCAATTCGCCATCCTTGGAGCCAGAGATCATACGGAGCTTATCATAGGCCAAACTTTGAATACCTTGATTATGTCCAAACAATGTTTTGAGGCAGGTTGCTGTTTCCAAAGACCATACCTTGAGCGTGTTATCGAGAGAGCACGAGATAGCCACTGGGACACCCGATCGATGTTGTTCCAAAGACTGGTCGTCAGCCGCCGCGGTCGGTTTGTTGCTACCTTGTTCTTCTATATCGTCTTTGTTCGCAGCAGGCGTGGGAGGTTGATAAAAACGATGAAGAAAGCCAGGCATGCTTGGGATAGCCGCTTGCACGGATGATTGATGGCCTTCCAAAACTTTGAGACACTGTCGGGATTCCAAATCCCAGATCATCATACGGCCATCGTCGCTGCTGGAGAGGAGCCGCGTACTTTGTTGATAGAGTCGCACATGGTTGACCGCTTGCGTATGTCCTGACAATGTCGAGCATTCCCCATTAGTAAAGTTCCATATCTTGACCATGCCATCGGACGAACCACTAGCTAATAACCTGCTGTCAAAATGGAGATGGACCACACCTCCAGTATGGCCTTCAAGGGTTCTAATACATTGACCGGTGTGGTAGTTGAAGATCCTGATCGTATGGTCCATGGAGCCGCTAACCAACTTGGTGTCGTCCATTTGTAACGTATGCACCGCCCGAGTATGACCTTTCATTGAACGAATCAAACGTCCATCCGCTAGTGACCACACCTTGATCGTTTTATCCCGTGATCCAGTGATGAGGATTCCTTGTGCTTCACAGAACGCCACAGCCAAAATACCTTCAGAATGCGCCCCCTTGACAGTAAACGCCTTGACTTGATGTTTGCGCCAATGCCGTTCCACCACCAACCGTTCGCTATACACGGACTTCCAAGGTTTCTTGTTAAGCTGCTGTTGTTCCTTCAAGGGTGTGGTCAACGCCGCTGTTGTTTTGGGTTTTTTCGTCACCACCAGCGAGGCTTCACAGCCATCCTCCATTTCGACAGGCCGTTTGTTGTTACTGACTCGGATGATCTTGCGTTTTTGTAGTAAAGGAAGTCCCCAACCACACTTTGCACATTTCTTGTCAATATGTTGTTCACACATGCGATGCCAAATCGAATCGTCGTTTGCCAAAAGTTGCCACCTTTTGTTGACTTGGGCCGCCGCACATAACGTTTGAGCATCCAAATGAGTAAAGATTCGAAGGGTAATTTCGGTTGGAAACATCAACGTGAAGTCGGTACGCAACAAGGACTGAACGTTGTCCCACAAATAGGACAGTTGAGACGTGCAGCAGGTCGATAACAATCCACGGAGAATCAATAATCGTTGTGGGGACGAAGCGCTGTTGAATATATTCCATGCTTGTTGAATGGCTTGTTGTTCTTCGTTGGGTATCACATCAAGAGCCTATCAAAAATTGCGGGTAAAAAAAAAAAGAAAAAGGGCGGGTGAGTCTAAAAGGTATCTGTCAAACTTAGCGATAAATAATAATCGATTTACCATCGTTAAAGATAGATCAGTTGTTTGTTCATTTTGAAGACGGTGACGATGGCAGGAGGAAATGGCAGACATCGAGTGCGGAAATAGGAATATTTATTAAAAATGTAAAAAAAGGAAGGGTAAAGAGAGAAACAGTGAAGAATAAAAAACAAAAAAAAAATCGAAGGGGAATCATTTTTAAAAGAAAAATCAAAAGGCTAAATGGCGACATCGCCCTTGCCTTTGTTTGGTCCATTTGAAAGATTTAACGCCAGCTGATTGGATGAGAGAGCTGTGGTATCATTTTTTGCTTGTTTTTGTGCTTTTCCTTTGGACGGAGATTAGAATTTGTTATATCATTTTCCGGTTGTTTTATTGGTTTATGCTGATGACAGGCAATGGTTTGTCAAATGACAAAGAAATGGCTTCTAATGAGAGCATTGATGAGATCATCAAAGGCCTTCATCGTGAGAGAGGAGTAGGGGGGGGGGCAAAAAAAAAAAAAAAAACTCTACTCCACTCTTATCACACTAAATAAAGTGGCATTTCATCATTATCGGCTCATCTTTGACCATTTCCGCATGAATTCAAACACAATCGACGTTATGTTTGGGAAGGGCGAATTGCGCTGTATTTGGAGAATTTCCTTTTTCGTTTGTACACACTCCATCTTTTGTCGGTTTACCTCGTTCTCATGTTCATATACATATCCAATAAAATATATAATCACAATATCAAACATTGATGTTTTATTAATTTATGTATGATACAGTAATAATAATAAGCGACGCAATGATACATATGATACAGTACCATAAAACTATATAATGATAAAAGAGGTCATGACTGTTACTGTGTCTGTATGTACATAAGTGACGAAGAGGGGAGGGGAACGTGAAGACTAAGGAAGAATACCATATAATCAACATTATCATATGTAATGTAAAGAGGATAGTCATTCTAGTATGATATATACTACAATATAAATGTATAGCTGAAGTTGTCAAGGGCTGCCTGGTATGATATCTCCAAACGTTCCAAGATAGTCAAACTTGAACGAGTTGGTGGAGTCCAGGGAGGTAAATAATAAAGCAAATACAAATTATCGAAGTCCAGTATTCAAGTCAAAGGAAAAAAAAGATATATACACTGTTGAAGGCAGCTGCTTTAAACAAGAAGAGCATAAGTCACGATGTTGTCGACGTTGACTGCCGTAAAAAAGAGATCTGCACCATGTTGCCGATGTTAAAATGCGGTGGCTACTATTATGCGAAGAGAATCATCACGATTATTATGTTATATGATATTGATTGCTGTAAAACGAAAGAAAAGGTAGACTTCCTTTTTTGTATTCACTTGAGAAAAATAATTGGGAAATATCAATCCTCATGAGAGGCCAAAAACATAATTCAAACCCCGTTTGCAAGGATTTTTATTTACTTTCATTTTTTTTCTATCTTCGCTCCTTCTCTTTCATTCTTTTTTTTTTTTTTTTTTTTTTTTCCTCCTTTTTTTCTTCACCATTTAGCTTTTCTGAGGTTTTAGTGATCATAGATTAGTGCCAGGACTAGGTTAGAAGGGTTTCAGCTCAGAGATGACAAGATGAATGGGGAAACCCTTTCATTTTGGATCTAGGATTTGAGACCTCCAGAATTTGTGCTTTTTGGAGCCTCCATTAGCTCAGTTTTAGTGTTATTTTTCCATAGTTTCCATTAACATATCAATAAAATGCCTTTTTTTTTTTTTACATACTTCAATGAAAAATGTCTCAAAAGTCTCTCTCATGTCTTGTACAATAGACCCTATTTTTACTATCGACCGTTTAGATTAGTGTTGAAAGTTGCTATCCTTCAATAAAAAACTACAATACCTTTACCACGTCTCATATCTTGTACATTACAGTATTGTATACTAGATATATTTATAGACTTATCTTCTTAGTTTGGTATTTACCATTGGTTAGACCTCCCATCAGTACCCCTGACGCTGCCTCGATTAAAATTCCTCACAATAATGAACCCCTCTCAGTTTTAGTATCTACAAATATGCTTTAATAAAATACTCTGTTTTATAAACCGCCCACTGGCCCATCGTATAGTAAAGAACGTCGCTATTGTGAATGTCTTACTAAACTATCGCTCTTTAGTTCCTACATTCCGACTACTCTTTGCTCTATAGACCCAGAAGCTGGGTTGTCAATCTTAAATCGCTTACTATCAAAGGTAAACATCTTTCTGCTCGACCAGCCCTGTAAATGAATTTAGTTCATAGCGTCCTTGCAGCTTAGTATGCACGTGGCCCTATTTTTGCTCTACCGTTTACATTTATTGATCTAGACCGTACCATGAGTGTAAATTCCGCTACCATATATTGGGTATATTACATATTTCCAGCTTGCTTTTTCATTAAATTTATTTTCATATGTGGTGTTATAATTAAAGGAAAAAAAAAAAAGTCAAAACAGAAGTTTGTTAAGCGACAAGGAATCTCAAAATGATGGGAGGGGGTTCAATTTCATCGAAAACCCACACATTAATTCTTTTACTGAACTGCACAATATCAGAAAATCAAAGAAACAATAACCCTGAAATGCAATATATTCTTCGTTTATTAAAAACAAAACAAAATTCTTCTATGCTGTGTGACCACACAAACCAAGCCAAGTATCCTTTTCTTTATTTGGTTTGCTAAAACTGTAGTAAAAAGCAATAATATGTCATGTTGAATATCATCCTCGTCATAATTACATTTTTTTTTTGTGTACCTCATATGTACACAGAAACATATGGAGCACATGAACCGACGGATTATACTCCACTCAAAGCAAATGGGGCTTCGGGCATGAAACTCCTATTTGTATCACCAGCTATCACGCTGTGTGAAGGTCAGGATAAAGTCTTCCTAAGATATGATACAAATGCTGTGTACACACTGTATATGATACGCAAATGATATATCTATGATATATGTATCATAATCGCATGATACTATGTGTATGATAATCCCATCAAGAAAAATAAAAGAGTAAATTCAATGTACTGTATCATATGTTAACAATAGTGCTGTATGGTCAGTGCTTTGGTGGTGGTGGTGGTGGGGGGGGGGTGGGGATAGAAGCGGTGGCAGGTGACTCATCCAAATGACACGCCACCTTGCCTCGATAACCAGAAATTTCCAAAAGGAGACAACTTCTTTCGATTTACCGTATTTGGACAGATCCATCATCGTCAACGTAAATTCCCGTTTGATCGTCAACACACGAATATATTTTTAAACACCCGATTATATTAATGAAAAATAAATAAATATCACACACCGCTATCAAATACCTGGTACAGTATGTCAACAATTGTCAGGGTCGTAATATTGTGTTTTTGCTTTTATTTTTGATAAATGCATTGGTTTTTATTTATTCATCATAATACAACAATAAGGAGGAATCAATAATAACAATAAATCATGTAAAATGCAGAAATGGGGAAGATATAAAAAAGATATAAATAGAGTGATGCGTGTTTGTGTGTATAAATATATAAAAGATGTAAAAGCCAAAAAAAAAAAAACTAAACTAAACTGAACTAAACTATACTGAGATAAAAAACTATAAAACTATCAACAACTTGGAGGAGGAGGAGGAGGAGGAGGAAGGGGCGATTTGTTAATTGTATGATGTCGTTTGGGTGCTTCCTTCCATTTCTTGGAAAAACGATGCTTGAGTTCAACAGAAGGAGAGGGTGGTGGGGGTGGATCGCATAAAATGTCAGGTTGTTGTTCTTTTGGCACAAGTCCAACATTATTATCATCACCTATATCATTCGTGGGAGCAGCTAAAGGATGAGAAGGTTGGGGATCCGGTGTCGTACTAGGTATTTTGTCAACGGTGAATAGCGGAGCGGCCTTTTTCTTTTTGGTCTTTTTGCCGATCATAACAGCAACAGGTAATAAAGCACCCAGTTCATCGTCATCGCTACTTGCACTTGTATCTTCCATTACGGGTGTTGATCCATGCCACCATCCATGATCAGTCTGATGCATACATAATTGTTGATAAACGAGTCGGCGACATTGCTGTTGATATTCCAAACACGCGAGGGTCGAAGACGCCATTAATATCACGCACGGTAAAACAGATACATGTTGCATCAAGTTTGGTAAGGTGTCTCGGACTAGTTGGAATCGCTGATCAAGTGTCTCGTTGTGTGTGCTGTTCCCGCTATTGTTGGTTGTCGTTGCTGTCGTCTCGTGATGGAAGACTAAAATCAAACGCTGCCACCATGTGCCTTGAGGATCAAGTCCAGTTAATGTTTTGTTGATTTGGCCTAGCACCCGCATAATTTCATCTCTATCAAACAAAAAAAGAGAAAGGGAAGAATGAATATATTAATAATGGGATTGGATGGAAAAGTTGCTTTTTTTTTGTATTCTTACAAAGTGGACAGGACAGGAAGAGCCACTAGGATAGAGGTGATACCAATTCGGTTGAGTGTGAGGTTTTCTAGATAAGGATATTCATCACCATCGGAGGGGATAGTAGCCAAAGTACACATCACTTGTTGTTGGTCATCATCGACTTTAAAAAAAAAGGACCGTTCGGATATACCATCTGCATCTAAAGGCACCGGGCCCTTAAGACCAAAAATATCCATCAATACCTCCGTCTGTTAAACAAAAAGAAAATAAGTCGTTTAGTTTAGGTTTTTGATATTTATTCATTATCTTTACCTGGCCAAATCCAAGACATACAAAGTGAGAAGGATGCCCTGTATGATTTGTCTCCAGTAGTGCTGTAGGTGAGAGTGAAGGACGTAGCCACCCTAACGGTAAAGTGCTACCGATCATAAAAGGGGGATAAGGTGCAGCGGACGTCGTTTCATCCATTGAAGAAGTCCAGGATGGGCGATGGGATTTCAAAGGACTAACGGTTGTAGGAGACGCACATAACACACCACTATTACCATCAGCGACGTTGGGGGAAGGAGGTGGAGAGAAGGACATGGGGCGTGATCTAGTGGACAAGTTGGACTGGGTGGACGCTGTAGAAGCAACGGAATTACGGTAGGATAGGGATGCTGCGCCATAGTAAGTCGGCGATGTTGTGGTGGATACTTCTTGAAGCGTTAATCGTTCGACCCGTTGTCGCGATGATGAGGAAGTAGATGACTGCGGTGGGGAGGTCATGGTATAGTTGTTATTATTTGTTTCGACGAGAAGAATGCGGGAGCTAGACTTTTGAGGAGGATAGGAGGGCGTCCGTGGTGCCATGGTGGATTGAGTTGGGTCTACGTTTTGTACAAGGTCGTCAAAGCGCCAGAACTTTGCCATGGATACGAGGTGCAGCACGTATTGTTGTTTATGATACTAGTGGGATGCCGTTTTTATTGATAGAAAATGCAAGTGTAAAGGATAAAAAGCAAAAAAAAAAAAAAAAAAAAAGCGTAGAAAACGTGTGACGAAAAAGAAAAGGGAAAAAAAAGAAGGGAAAAAAGGAAAAGCGTGCCTTTTTATATATTTCTAGGCCAGCGTTTTAAATGTTTGACAAAATATAGATTTACGTGGGGGCGGGGAACAAAAACAGCACACCAGAGAAATAATAAAAAAGGGGACATTTTATTCAGTAAAACAGAGGACTTTGCCTTTTACTAGGGGTTCATATTGATTGAATATTCTAAAAGGGGGACTAATACAAAATTGAATCACACCACTAGTTCTACCGTCCATATCATCCATGAGACACGTGTCCAATGCTTGCGTACCTTCTTGAATATCAGTAGCAGTAATGTCCATTTCCAATCCCTTTATAGCAAATCCAAGAGCCACCGCTTGTTCCACTAATCCCTGAATGTGGGCCCCAAAATGTCGTCGCGGATCAGATTCTATGGTTGTATCATGTTCATAGATAGATGGGTATGCTTTGGCCAATCCACCGTAAAGGTATTTCCAATGTCCTCTCACCGTTTGTCGTAACTGTCGTTTGATATCATGTCGACATTGTTGTGATGATAACACAGTTGATGTGATGTGTTGTCGTAAACGTATTGAAAAAATCATAGTATCCGATAATGGTTGTGGTGATTGTGCTGCTGCTGCTGCTGCTGCTGTGGAAGAGGAGACCGAGGACGAGGACGAAGAGAGACTAGGCACAGACGCCCCAACTGGTTGTTGCTGATAATCATGGTCCAGGAGCCAAATTGCAATCTGAGCATAATCATCGGAACACGTACATCCAGCGATTTCGTTAAGGTTAAAGTTTTGTACCAAGACATCCATAATAAATTTCGCCGTCAACAGGTGTATCAATTTGGGCGACAACGGACATAGGGGTTCAATGGAAGGTCGTAAGTTCAGCCAAAAGCCCGCCAAGACCTGGCTTGTGTGTTGTGGTGAGGTTGAAGCATGTGGTAATAGTCTGTCAGCCAAAGCCATAATGTTGTGTTGCAAAGTAAGTAATTTAATGCGCACCGAATCTAGGTCATCAGGGGTAGCACGTAAAGATGCCAAGTGAGTATGTAACTGAGCAGTTGCCGTGATCCGATCTTGTGTTCGCTGTTCTAGCCTAGCCAAGTCTTGTGCCAATCGTTGGTTGTTATCTTGTGTTAGCTGTTTCTCCGCATAAAGTTGATCCAATAATTGCTGTTTGTAATACATTTCTTGCTGTAGTTGTTCAATGCTTGATTTTGACCAAGGAGGATTGGATCGTAACGAAGTCAAACGCTTCAGGACTTGTCCACCTATACGATATTTATCAAAAGGCAGGAATAAGAAAAGGAGAGAAAGAGAAAGGAGAATTTTTTAGTGTACCTTTCTTACTAGCCGAGGTAAATTTGGAAGACTGTGTCTGTTGTTGAGTTGAACGAATAGAGTAAAGTGAGGAATGACGACTGATGGAAGGTTGTAAAGGAGGAGGAGGCTGTTGCTGTTGTTGTTGTTCCAGTATATCGTCAGCGTGGGACTTTGTTGATGTCTTTTGAAAAAGTCGCGATAACCGATCCATAGGTTTTTTCTTGCTGTTGGTACTCGCCTCCATCTTGTTGGAAGAAGCATCATCACTCGGTAGCCATTGTGTATTTGAGCCCAACATTGTTTAGTAAATATATACAAGAAAATAAAAATAGAATAAAGAGACAAAGGGACGAAAAGAAGACAAGACACAAGATAAAACCCTTCCCAGCCCCCCTTTCCCTGAGGATACCTGTTTTTTATTTTTAAAACCCGCCAACAATGCACATTCAAAAGCAAAATAAAATAAAATAAAAAGAATGGTTTTTATTGTATAATATAAAATCTACATGAAGTCATCGAAATCGTCATCATATTTGTTGGAGTAACTATCCATTTCATCCAGAGCATCGGCCTTACCAGCCGCGGCCAAAGTAGGCTTGCCTTTCTTCTTTGACTTGGTGGCTTCCTTTGCTTGTCGTTGCTTATCATTGGCCAAAGAGTTCAAAGTAGATGCAGCCTTACGCACATCCATATCCTTCAAAGGTCCAGCAATATCGCGTGCCAATTGATCCACAAATGATGCATAATGCATTGATTTCTATAAAAGAATAAAAGATTCAATGAAAATTCAGTTTTTTTTTTTGTCATCTTCACTTACGGAAGTGGCCAAAATCATTTCCGCCAATCGTTTTCGGTATGCTTCAAATTCTACTCGGGTTTTAGGCTTGATATCTTCAATAGATCCTTCAGCGTTAGGTTCTATTTCAAAAAATTATATAAATATAGGAGCAAATCAAACAATCAATCCATTTCCCCTTACTTGAGACTGCAGCACCGGCAAAGAGATCAGTGGCATGGTTCAAGTCAGATTCCAATTCCAATTGACGTTGGCGTTGCTTGCGTTCAAATTTTTCTTCTTCGGTTTCATCTTCTTGAGCAGCCTATTAGAACGCATTATTAGTACCAAATATATATCTATTATCATTCTTTATTATCACTTTACCATGGCTGCCTTCTTGGCTTCTATTTCCTTCTTCTTAGCTTCTTCAGCAGCTTTCTTTTCTGCAATCTTTTGAGCCAAAGGTACCTTCTTCTTAATGGGGGCAGCTGCTACAGGGGCAGGTTTATCTTCTTCATCTGATTCTTCCCAGGAGTCCTTGACGTTATCTTCTTCATCTTCGTCATCCCATTGTTGTTTCTTGGGGATGGCCACTTCAAATTCTTGTTCTTCTTCTATATATAATAGACGAGATGAATAGATGTGTCCAACCTATACATGACTATTAAAGACTTACCCCAATCGCTCATGGTGGTTGTCAAATAGGTAAAGTAGCAGTATACAAAAAAACAAAAAAAAAAAAAAAAAAAAGTGGCTGAATAATTTTCAAAGCAAGAAAAAAAAAATGCCGGGGTTTTAAAAATGTATTCTGCACTCTAAACCAGGGGGGATCATATATGCCATGCTCGTTTTTTTTCTTATTTTTTTCAAGTGATTCTCTGATCTTTGTGTGTGTTCATCCATGCTTCGAATACAATCCACAACAATACGGTTTTCAAGATCTGGGATCTGTCAGGGTAGATCTCTTGGCCGATTATCATTGTCACTGCCCAAGTCCTGCATTAAAATTGCCGCGAACAATGTCAAACAAGGATCCTGTCGTCGTCAGTTTACTGGCACCTCAACCACCACCGCCGCCCAGCACCACCACTACCCAAAAACAGTCTTGACTGAACATGTGTATGGTCGAACAAGGATCTATACCAGTACCATGGGCAAAACGAAGACCGCCACGGCATCCAAAACATGTATTGCTGCACCTGTTACTTCACCGTCGCTGACATGGGAATGGCTCCACCCTCAACATCACCAACACTCAACAAGCAATCAAACTACCGTGAATCCTGATGGTACTTCCTCTTCTCAACATGCCAGACATCGTCCTTCTTTCGGTTCTTCCTTGATCAACGGCGCCAAACAAAACTTCAGAGAACTCTTCTTACCGGTCGGTTACCCTGACGCTTTACATTCTTGTTATAAAAAGTTCCATTTATGGCTTGGCCTAGAAACATACGTTGGATCAGCGGTAAACTGAATTCCCTCATCCCCTCCTTTCTCTGTCAATGAAAACCTCATCATTCTTAATATTACTTTTTTTATGGTATTTATAGATTGGTGTTTTGTGCTCTCAAGCAATGCTGGCTTCACTAGGTTTAGGAACGGTAGAAGCAACTGGAGGTGCGGTGGCAATTCAATGGGTGTTAAAGGATGGATTTGGTGAATTTGGAAAACTGTTTTTCATTAAACGATATGCAAGTTCGTTTGATTCTCACCCGAAAACCTGGAAATTTGTCAGTGAACTCTTATCGTCGGTTGGCTCTTTCTTGCAATTGTGTACCTGTGTGGCATCACCGAAATTGTTTTTACCCTTGGCCGCTGGTAAGTGAGCTAGGATAATACAATTATGCATATATACTGAAACTCCTCTTTTTTCCTTTTATATATTACTTTAGTGGGAAACATGTTCGAATTGATTCATGAAAGTGTTTGGATTGCAAGTCATATGACATTTACCAAGCATTTCTCAGTAAGGATCCAAATGGACCGGGGGTGATTAATCATGTCTGTTTTGCGTGCCTCATATTTCTCTATTATCATTTTTTATTAGCCGAATGGGAATATTGGTGATATTGTGGCCAAAGACGATGCACAAATGTCCACTGCTCACTTGATGGGCATGTTATCTGGTGTGGCATTAATTACGGTGTCTCATTCACCGGCGTTTTTATTCGGATGTTTTGCGGTACTCTCTCCTATCAACATATGGTCCACAACAAAGATGATTGACGCAGCAAAATTTGAAATCTTGAACCAAGCAAAACTGACTCTCTTAAGTCGAGAATTTATTGATACTGGCCATGTGGTAGACTACGATCAACTACGACCAAAAGAAATTGGGTTTGGGGAATGGATTAAACCTGGGAGCGAACATGTCAACATCAAAATGGGCCCCAGTGCTGAAGAAGCATATCACTCAGCAGATGAAATTCAAGGCGTCATTAGCATCCTCAAGGTAAGAAAAAAGGGATTGAATAATGAATAAAAGGATATGCGTTTTCTCATTTTTTTTTTTTTTTTTTTGTGGTAGAATGAAAATTACTTGCTAAACTTCCATAAGAATACTATGTATATCATGTTTCATGACGACGCTGAGGTGGAGGATATGATGAAAGGCATGCTTCATGCAATGAAGTTCCATGATCATTTGGCTACCAGTCATGTTACCAAAGAAACTGCTTGGGACGACTATCTCACGACCTTGAACGAAACCCTGGACTGGACTAAGGCTCAATTTCCAGCATTCTTGGATTCACTTGATAAGCATCAATGGCATCGTGACAATGTGTACTGGAACGATGGGTAAGTAGACAAGATTAATTATCAGTAACGTATGTTTATCTGGGATTGTGTTATATTCATCTTTTTTTTTTCTATATAGGGGCATGCGATTGACTTGGGATGGCCGAGATCAACAACAACAACAACCTACAAGTAAACCATGATTCCAACAACAAGAACCCCGTCTTTTGTAATATAGATTCACCCCTCCCCCCTTTTTTTTTTGCATTCGCTTGTACACCCACTCATTTGACATATCAGTTTACACCACTAGACTTCTCTCCCTCCATGTATTTTAATATAGAATTTCCCATTCATCCATCATCATTCTTTAGACATATCAATAAAGGCCATCTTTTTTTTTTTATAATACAGTCAATTCAATAATGTTATATCAAGATTTGTTTTATTTTATTTTATCAAAATGATCAAAAAGATATACACTAGGGATAACACTAAGCTAAACTGCGCTATACATCTAAAATACTAAGCCAAAGAGCGGTAGTTCTGAGCGACGTATTCTGGGTATTTATCTTGAATGGTGGCAATGATGGTATCCAAGTCGTTACACATGGTTTGAATTGAGTGATCCCAGTTGATGATTGCCTGCATGGACTGACCAACATGTTTTTGCTGTTGTTCTTGATGCTGATCCGAGGTAGTTGCAGCGGTGGTGGGTTGTTGAAGAACTTGACGTTGTTGATGTTCACTGAGGGGGATAAAGGTGATGAGCTGTTCCAGTTGATCCATGTTGCCACCCAGTCGGTTTTCGCCTATCATATGAGCGGCAACATGTTCAGCTTGGTCACTGGAGACATTCAGCAAAGTGCCAAGTTCCCGGAAGGAGATGTTGGTGTAGATTTTGGATGCCGAGACCAAATTGTGTTCGATCATGGCCCGGTCAAAGACTGTGGTTGTGTTGTCTGCCAAACGTGCTAGATGATGTGGTTTCAGGGTTGTGGCAAATTCTGCAACTTCGTTCGCACGGATCACGCGGTCCAAGTACGTCTTTTCCAATACTGAGAAGGATGATAGGCGGTGTGTGCGTTCGTCCTTGTATAGTGTTGCGAGACTTCGTGATCGTTGAGGTCCCGCACCCGCCAAAACCGCGCACTGCACAGCCGCCGTCCTGAGAAAAGAAAAGAAAAAGAGAAAACTCATTAGTAAAATTGACTATGCATAAGCTGACTATGCATAAGCGACGTCTACACTAACCGACTTACAAACATTGGACTTGTTCATCTTCATCCAACTGTGTGACGTAACTGAGTTCATGATACCTAGAGCATGCTTCAAGGAATCGTCGTTTGGCATCCAGGATCCGGGCTTGTGAGAGTTTGAAAGTCAAGTTGAGGACTAGATCGGTCGAGTTAGGAATCAAGAGACCAGCTCGATTGAGATAGGATTCGGCTGCTGCTGCTTCGTCTTCTTCCAAAAGTAATCGCACAATTCGAATATAGATTTGAAGTTTGTATTCATCAGAAATAGACCTATATGAGACATCAAATAAAATGAAAAGAATCTCACTTGAGTCCCAATTCTACCAACACATACATACATACCCTATTCGTCACTTACCGATGCCCAGAATCAAGAGCAATCCCTTGCAAGATCTTGGCCGCCCCCAAAAAGTCTTCCTCCTGTTCATATATAGATGCCAGCTTTTCACGTAGTTGGGATAGCTATATATATATTAAGGTGAGTTTCAAGTCATATATACTCCTCTTGGTGACAGAGTCCACTTACTTGTTCTTCAAAACTGACGACGCGTGGTTGAGCCCGTTCAATTGCAAATGACAGGAGCTGCTTTTGTACTTCGTGATCCACCAATCGTGTGCTGAAGAGATCGATGAATTCCTTCAAGAGCTGTCGCGCATTCACCAGTCCCACCTGTTCATCAAGGACAGTATTCACATATTCTTTAAGGTGCGCCACAAGGTCGGTGTTGTTGACGTTGCCAGATTGTGATGATGATGATGTGCTAGACAATATGGTTTCCAATATACTTCGAAACGAATCAATTTTTTCTTTTTGTTGAGATAACGAAAGGCAGTGGCTTAATTGTGCTGTGATGTCCATTATTGATGCAAGTCGTTTTTTTTACAAGAAGACAAAGAAAATAAGAGGCGATAATCGGGGATTGAAATATAAGATTTGGACAAATAGCTACAGTTTGGGTATTTGACTCTACACCGTCATTATTTTTTTCTCGACACTGTGATTTTTTTTGTTGAGACAGGGACAACCTTACTTTAGACAATATGAAATTAAAATTCAGACAGGGATAAATTTATTTTGGGACGACAGCACAGAGCCTATCGGAAACACACATTGGGTTTTGTTATTGTTGGATGTTGGCATTTTCTTTTTTAAATGTGCTGTAGCGTTGTCGCATAGTTGTTTTTTTTGTCTCGAAATAGTAATATTCTCTGTCTAGATTTTTTTGGCAGTTGTTCAAGTTCAAATACTGTATGCAGTGTCAAGCAAACCCATCTATTTATCTATCTATCATAGCCAACAGTCTTCGACAACCACTGTCGTCAACACTGCTCAGAGTTCAAATCTCTCAATTTAGGTATTATAATTCTTTAGTGGCACCTTTCTTTTCCAACCAGTCATGGCAACAGTTCTCTTTCTAGAAGCCAAGGCTGGCACTTTTCAACGTCTTCAGTTCCTTTTTTAGAACACTGACCAAAAAAAAAAAAAAAAAAAAAAAAAAAGACAAGGTTCGCATATATTGTGTAAAAGTGATAGAACTGCGTGTAGACAAAAAGTAAAAAGTTGCAAAACAAGACCATTTTATTTAAATATAGTTGCTATTCTATATACTAGTAAAACTGTCACCACTATATCCAATCTGCTGTGTATATGCTATCGCTATGGGATGCCTTATATGCCATAATGAGACAAACCTGTGAGTTTTTTCAAGCATAGATATTTATTGCATTAAACTGTCCGGTCCAAATCCATAATCACTGAATAACAACTTGATCCCATCGTCCTTTTGCTATTCCACACCAAAAACATGTTACAACCAGTCAATTTTATCTAGAATAAACGCTCTGGCGCTCCGCTGGAGCTTTTGGAAATCTTTCGATTTACTGGGTGTCACAGTTTTTGGTTAAAGTGTGGGTTTTGACGGGATAGGATTAAAGCCACCGCCATTTCGCACATTGGTGGGCGGCCCCTTGGGGCCCAACTGTCGTGCTCAGCGCGTCGTCAATAGATACTTTTTTAAAAAAAATGGAAGGTCGAAAAATAGGGTGACTGAACCATTCGCACTCCGCCTCCATGGATTTAAATATTCTGTTGGCCCTTTTTTTCTTCCTCTTTCTTCCGTTTCTTTTTTTTTAGAACATCAACTTCAACTGCGGATTTAGTGATCTTGGATTAGTGGTTAGAACTTGAATCAGGGGCCTTTTGAAAAGTGCAATACAAACATCATGGGAAAACCCTTTCATTTTGGATTCAAGATTTGGATCCACTCATTAGATTAGCTTCGCCATAGTTATCACTGAACGACCAATAATTTAGTTTAGTGTTAGTTTGTATAGTTTGTAACTTCATCCAAATAAAACACGCTTGTCTCTTTTTTATGGTTAGTTTCTTTGTTATAAGATTAAATTGTTTGTTTTGACGAATGGGGTATACATGGACATAGAAATAAATTGGTGTGTTTGAGTACGTGGATAGAAAATGTGCGGGATATTAAGTTGACTTTGTCCACCACCTCATGTATATATTTGAACGTAGAAAAAAAAAATAGCCATTTGTTTGTGTAAGAAAAAATGCACTACAGAATATTTAGTTTGTTAGCCCCTCTATATTTCATACCTAGATGAGTAATGTAGAGTAGCAATGGTGGGGAAAGTAATATTTGTGTAACAACAATACATCTTCAGCGAAAAATGATGCTCATTTCAAATTTTTACTCAAATCGACCTGGAATCAATATAGAAACATTGAAAATACGTTGTGAACCATCTTTCGTAGATCAGGAATGTATATTGTATATATTTTGGCGTAGAAAAAGAACCGGCATGTGCTTGTGTGAAAAAAAATATAGAGTATTTAGTTTATTGAGTCCTCTGCATTTCATCCTAAAGTGGGTTATATAGTGCCTCTGCTCATTTTCAGCGAAAAATGATATTTTTCATGGTTTACAAATAAATCCAGGAAACCAACACACCTTACCATTCTTCATAAAACAATTTTATGGGGATGGACTAAATCCTAGATCCAAAATGTCCTTTATCATGCCCTTTTTCAAAACTCTTTAGGTCTAACAAAAACCCCATCCCATGGTCATGAGGCCTTCGGAGGACATCAATATGAAAAACAAGGGAAGTAAAATTTAGAAAGCAGGACGTTAAAAAAATCCAATTGAAATACCGCTTTTTGATCAGGACATCTTTTGGCTGTGAGAAAAAAAATCAAAATCAAACAACAAGGCAAAAGTATATATATAAATGGTAATAAAATTGTCTTTATTGCAAAAAAAGTTGATATCATAAAAATTGCTAACTAAACACTAAAACAGATTCTTTTGCATATGGCTGTGGGTGTTCTATAACAAAAAAATGTAACATGTCGTTTTTCAATCGATTGTGAATCCGTTTTCTTTGGACGCCGACACGCGAACAATGTACGTTGGCGCCCCCAAGGACTCGCCATCGGAATACCACAGTGTGGCGAATATGATCAAATAACTGTATTATCCAAGTGAATCAACCCCATTGCCTGCCCTATAAAAAATGCATACCCCTTTCCACAATATAAGCCTATATCGATTACTTCATAACATTCTAAAGAAAACAAAAACAAAAAACAGAATATCATATACATACTAATTTTATTGTTTTTTATTTCAGGTAATGTAAAAAAGATATATGTAAAACTGTCATCGAGTAGCTACTAACATGGGATGTAAGTAAATTGGATTGATATAACGAAAACATTCAAGCTACTATAAAAGTGTAAATGGGAATTGACATATAAAACTAAAAAAAATGAAAAGGGGGAAAATGGAGGACGACGATATCATTGAGGGAAACTGTTCCTTTTGATGTCAGATCTGATTGGAGTAGGGAAGGGCTAAAATAGACAATGGAAGGTAAAAGAAGTTAGTATGCAGCTTAATCAGTAACTTTTTACTATCATTCATACCGTGTTTTGATATTTTACCTCTTCTTCTCCTTGACGATCTCCACTTGAGTAAAAGATCTTGGGTCGGAAAGCCACTTCTTGCTCCATGACACAAGAATTTTGAAATTTTTTGATTAAACTTGCCTTGCCCTGAATCTTCGCATAAGCCAATTCACAGATTTTTTCAGAATTGAATCGGTTCCTAGGTAAGCATATATATATATATATAACAAACGGTTAATTGAATCACAGAGAAACGATGAGATTCCCACTTTCTCTCTCCCCAAAAGCACGAACTTTTTTTTTTAACCTTACCATAGCTTTCCTTGCCTTGCTTGCGCAAAATAGATTACCGATTCTGGATCAATAAAGTTGATAAAAGCATAACCAACATTGCATTTGTTCTTGAAGTCGATTCGTAGATATAAAAAGTCATAAGTGCCTTTATGAGTAGCGTCCACCCATTCCATGAGCATGGCCTACAAAAAAAAAAAAAATATTAATTGCCAAGTGCTTTAATAAAATAGGGAGACAGCGTCATACCTGGTCGTACTTGTTGGGAATGTTTTTGATCATAAATGTGGTTCGTCGATCCAATCGGTTGATAACTCTAGTCACATCAAAAGTATTTGAGTTTTGTGATGTGGCCTTGGCAGTCCTGTCATCGCTGTTCATGAAGTGGCTGTTGACAGTTTCCAAATGGCGGCTATCTGCTATATTGGCGGCGACATTCTTGTGGTCATCAGTTGATAGAGAGGTGAGTGTATCGCTGTGGACTTGTGTCGAATCAGTGGCGTCATCCAAACTGGTCTTCGAGAATTCTTGAATCAATGGACCAAGGAGATGAGCTGACATGTGCTGCGGTACTTCGACTAAGTGATTAGCATTGGCCTGCTGCTGGTGATGATGCTTGACAGTGGTGTTTGTTGTCATTGCCGAACTAGAAGCGCGACGTAAGAATGATTGACCAGCAAAGGTGGAATGGGTTAGTGAGGGAGTAGCTGAAGATGAAGAGGACAGTGATGAAGAAGACGAATAAGAAGATACTGAAGATGAAGATGCTGAAGAAGATGGATGCGGGACAAGTGATGATAGTTTTGGCGGTATGTCAAAGACCCAGTGGCTACGCGTACGCTCCATGATAGAACGACTGTTGCTTTCCATATCGCCTTGAGATGCAAACTGAGAATGGTGATGGGTCCCATATGAGCCATTGTTCTCATGGATGGGTTGTAAATCTGTCGCGGATTGTTTGATAGCGAAGGATAGACTTGATTCATTTTCTGGTTTGAATAGATACGTCTTGAAGATGATACCCTAAAATGAAGAAGCGTTAGTAGATCTATTTCTACTTGTTATTCATTTAATTTTTTCATTTGATATTACCTTGTGAATCATTCCATGAAGAAGCTTTTGAGTAGCTACAGCCGAGCGAGTATCAGAATATTCCACAATGAGAGTTATTTGTGATTCCGTAAATTCAAGTTCCTTGAAGTAACGCACATGTTCAATCGCTTTAAGCATATCCTATTATATATAAAAAGAAATAAAGGAAGTGTCAACTGGTGGTAATATGATATAATGTAATATGCTTTTCTTACCATGTAATCAAAGGCAACTAATTGAGAGAATGGACCCTGCAGAGAAACAAACAAATGGGTATCTTGCAGCTCATCCAATAATATATCAAATGAGTTAACCACCGTTTCATTATCAACAAACGCTAGTCCAACCTGGCAGAGTTCAGATTGTTGCTGCAAAAGTCGAGACAAGTGAGAGTAACAAAGGACGGCTTCTTGAATATCGTAAAATAAGATCACCAAAGTCAAAACAGTAAGGCTTGATTTTTTCAAAATGTCCTTGATTTTTCCAAAGCACTATTGCAAGATAAGAGATGCATATGAGTTAAAAATATATGTGTTTCAAAGCATGGAGGTAGTGCCTTATTACTTACTTTGATGAAGTCAATAATTATCAAGTAGCTTGCCATGGATACATTGGTCAATAGAATATTTCGATTGCCTTGATAATCTAATACAAATAAAATTCGAGTACCAAAAAAAAAAAAAAAAAAAAAAAAAAAAAAAAAAAAAAAAAAAAAAAAAAAAAAAAATTAGAAGAAAAAGAAAAAGAAAGATCAGTAAAGTCATTTGTCTGTGCGTTTGGTTGTACTAACCCTTTTCGAGTGACAATAATGCCGCCACCGATACAGTTGTCGTAAATCCCAGATTGTCGGGGCGAATAAAACTGTCGCGATGAAGCGAACGAGGAGAGGAAGCGTGGAGGCCGGTAATGGAGGGAGAAGGATCAGTTACTGTGGGTGTAATTTTTGATTTTCGTGTCCATGCCTTTGTAAAAATGTCGATTTTTGGATCATCAGTGTCCTGTGGCGAATACAGTTTGTTCCCAAAAACTATTTGTTGTTGGAGTTGTTTATTTGAAGGGGAGTCAATATTTTCAATTTGGGGCGCAGCCATATTTTTTATTTGATGATGTTTTTAGTTTCAGAGGCAAATTGATATTTTGACAAAATAATAATAGAGCAAAGAACTAAACGATAAGAAGTAAGAGGTTAAAATGATAATAAACAAAAGGATAATAGAAAAGGTATGGGGAGAAAAAAGGAAAAGAAAAAAAGTGGAAAGAAAAATAACAAAAAAGATTTCAGCCAATCATTTTTAAACTGTTGATTCAAACACCGAAACCACTTCATGCTGTAGTGACAAAATAGTAATACATCAAAGTGACATGACAAACTAAACTATCCCTAAGTTAATCTATCACTACCATTGGAGTTCAATATACCATCCATGGAGGGGAAAGGCCAGATTGAATAAAGGTCCCAATCTGTAGAGCTTGTAGTTGTAGATATCATTCCAGTAGACTCGGGTTGAAGCGGCCATCCCATAGAAGTCGAGACTCTGCCATGACCGTCTAGAAGTACAGATTGTTGTTGTAGAGGTTCTAGAGACTGCGGTTGTTGTGATTGTATTTGAAATTGATGATCAAGTAGTTGGTTGAATGTGTCGTCCAATGATCCAACTAGGTCATTAAGATCTTGAATGCTGTCCGACGGTGAAGTTGATACTAATGATGTTGAGGTCGAAGTGCTCTCCAAGGTATCTGAACCGTAGCTGTCACGTCCTCCAATCGTATCGCTACGTGTTATATCATTTGATGATGATGTTTGATTAGAATTAGATCCATCCACCGTATTTTCCACCGCGTTTCCACCGTGGCGTCTTCCGTCCCGCAAATGTAGTTGATGTTTGTGTCGGTCATAAAATTCATGGAGTCTAAAGAAGAATTTATCAGCCATAACATAGTATTTCCGCATACTCTAAATTAAATAAAGTAAGATGAATGTCAGTAAAGATGATTCTACACAGGTGCACACATATCCTCTTTTCTTCTTCTTTCCGTTTTATTACCTGTAAGAATTGGTAGTGAGCCATTAGAGCTTCGCCAGCCTTCTTAGCTTCAGCCTGAGAGCCATTGAAGATAGTATAGACAACAACTGACGCAGTGGAATAGGTCAAGTAGGATATAAATGGAAACACCCTTTTCACATGTAAATTTATATCCGTGAGCATAATGGAGACATTGTCTGAAGCGGCCTTGCATTTTTCTACGCCAAGTTGAATTGATTCCCTGCTATGAGCAGTGATATTTTCCATGGTCTTGATAGTGTTGATTAGGGTAAGAGACGGACGATCCATAAACACAACAAGCGAGTTTTGCAAGATATGAGACTGGTGGCAAGAAAAAGAAGATTTTTAATATATATTGTATATGTATCATATATAGCATATATATCATATTTACTTACCAAAATAAACCTTTGAGTATCACGGGATTGTTCAGCTCGGTATCGTTGAAGATTGGCAGGAGTATTTCGCATATTGAAGGGAAGTTGATCACACCAGAGGTCGATTTCTTCACTGAGAGTATGATAATCGCCACATTCCATATCATAAGGAGCCAACGGCGAAGAGGACCTTGCCACTGTTCGATTCACAAACGTAGCAACCTTGGCAAATAAAGAAATGATTCGAATCATATGTGTAGGCCAACCCAAATTACATCTTGATCGTGTTCGAGGATATTGTGAGGTTGTTTCCATCAATTTGATACTTTTGGCTGCACCATTGCCGTCACGTTCCACCACCTTATAACAAACAAGTTGAGTGCCATTCAATGATTCGGAGTAAAATGTTGATTGTTGCAGACAGTCATCTTGACAAGGCAAATGGCAACTAATATCACTATCGTGGAATAGGACCGGACGTTGACATGCAGCTCCACCAAATCTATTTGTAGCCATAGGAAGCATTAGTACCATCACATACCACGTTTGTCATTTTTACCTGTCAAATATATACATGCACCAAAATACATTTCGTCGAAGCTCATTCTTTTTCCAAGTCTCCACAGACATCACTTCGCCATCCTTCAAAAGATGAGTAGGCTCCTTATGTAAACCCAGTTCCAATACCATCCTTAGAAAAGAAAAGAGTGAGTATATATATATATATATATATATATATATATCATTAATCGACTATATCAAAGCTTTTACCTTCCAGCAATCCCACCATACATCCAAGTTCTATTTCCTCTACCGCATCCAAATTCATGCATCACCAAAAGCATCATGACTTGCACATGAGGAATCGAAGGTATGTCCAAAATGTCACTGATCCGCTGCCGTATCTTTTCAGCATACTTTTCACCACAAAGCCAGAGAGGTTGTTCCTTGTTCACCAAATCATCAGAGTACCTACAAAAGAAGGGAACAAACATCAGGCAACTATATATACATATGAGCATATAACTTTAAACTTACTTTTCTGTAGCTGCAGCAATGGCCAGCAAAACTATGGTAGGACAAGCATCCAATTGGCCAAGATCATCATCATTGAAGAAGGGACTTACACCGTAGTTTCCTTTGAGATATTTTCTGACAAGTCGTTCCATGGTATTCCTTGGTGGTAAAAGGTTTCGATCCATATCAATCACTTTGTAGCGGTTTCGAGTCGTCGTAAGGCACTGGCCTACATGAATCGGTGGTAAGATCATTCTGTTCCCTGCTCTGCCCCTTGAAGCATCGTCTAAAGTCGTAGGTTGTGTACGTTTGAATGAAGGTCCACTGACAGAGGAGGTGTTGTTCAACGGCGATGGAGGTTGCTGCTGTTGTTGTTTAGAGCTGTGCGAATGTGGCTGACCAGTGCTAGGTTTGAGTAACTTTTCCATTTGCTGCAATCGTTCTTCAAGGATATGTATATGTTTTTGTCGCGAGGCCCGTTTTCGGTGGAGAGGGCCGTAGCTGCATGTTTGATTCAGGCGATTGCAGTTACCACAATTGGGCTTCACACCGTCGCATTTCGTCTACACATAGAAAGGAAGGTTAATAAAGTTTAGTCATATCCTTTTTGATATCTTTTCCATGGGTACCCATTTTCAACTAGTACCTTTTTCCTACGGCACACAAGACATGCCTGCATCAGTCTTCTCCTTTTTGTCCCATAGATAGTCAGCTGTGATGATTCGTCCATAAGTCTCGATTGATCAGAGTGGGCGAAAAGTAGAAATTGAAAAAAAAAGTGAATGTGATAAGCCAGATGTCCGGGCTTTAAAAAAGGATAAAAGTCAAATAGAAGTAAAAATAGTAAACTAATGAGCTTTATTTTTTTATACAAAATATATAAACTACAGTAAATATCTAAACTAAATTCACAAGCGCCTATGAAAAGTAAAAGTTCCACTGTGACTTGATAGAGTATCGTCTTGATGGTCACCAAAGCCAGAGGATGAATGACCATGTCGCCCACCGAAATTTTCCATCATTCCAAGTACACCAGGCATGATCGTGGCACCCAAATGCGTAGCACCCAAATGAAAGATACTGTCATGTTGTCCAGATTGTGTTGCAAATGCCGGCATCACATCCACCAAGTTCCAATTTTCATTACTACTACTCGTTGTTTCGTCCTGTGGGTCATTAGGTTCTTCATCTTGGTCTTGTTGCCGCTGGAGCACCTGATGTCGTTGTTGGTGGCGATAACGGTGTTTATGATTATCATCATCATCGTCATCATCATCATCATCATCATCGCATTCTTCGTCCGTAAATTCGAATGTGTCGTCTTCTTCTTCTTCGTCTTCTTCGTCCTCATCATCATATTGGTCACCGAGAAACGCTGATCGTCGTACTTTGAAGTATTTTTCAGTCCGTTCTTGTCTATGATCACCATTCATGCCTTGTTGATCTCCTCGTATTGCAATTCGAGAGCCGCACCGATACCTTCAATTAACATTTTTTACTTAGTATGCTTCCTTTGATCTTTATTTTGTTTTTTCATTTTACCTCAGTGCTGTTTGTCGTACAACTTGATTAAAATCAAAAGAGAAATCCAAATCGGTAAGACCTTGATAAATCATTGCGTGAGATCGTCTAGTATAAAAATATATACAAAAGGAAAATTCCGATTAATAAATCAAATATTAAAAGTAAAAACAACTTACAATCCTAGACCAGGCGCATTACAACAAGCCAATAGATTTTGCAGGGTATTGGCTACTTGACTGAGGGGAATATGAACGCCCTGGGTATAGCATAGGTAGACAATATTGTAGTTGAGCATAGAGACACCGATAAGAAACCTTCGAAAATTCTTGTCATTTTCCAGATAAAGTGGCATTTTACTTGTACAAAAAAATAAGGCGCGGGTCATTAGTTCGTATTGTAAAGCATACATTGGGTTAAAAAGCTTACCTTTGATTTTGGTATAATCGTGAATGGGGTATGGATCGAATGTAAGTATAAATATCTTTTCTGAAGAGACAAAAAGGAAGCTTGATGCCCAGGTAGCGTACAATCAGGTCTAGCATCTGACTCGTATAGCCAATTGCAGAGTTCAGTTCGTCTTTTGGATATCCTATACATAAGAATAATGGTAAGTGACAAACCCAACCATCTAGCCATCCCATTCAATCTATCCACCTACTTGATACATCGATTAATCGAGCGGGTAAAGTGACGCCACATATATACAAGTCCTCATACGATTGAACCTTTCCAGACACTCGATTTGATTTGGTGAATGCTAGTGTAGAGAATTGCAAGTTGTTGTTGCTTGTTGTCTCATCGACCGCATGTGAGAGACGTCGAGAGTTCCCGTGTGTGCTGATAGTTGCTGGATCTGTAATGTTGCCTTTTTCTTCAGATGCGCTGTTGCTACGAGCATCAGTTGAAACAGTAGTCGTAGAAGATTGCTGCTGTTTGTGAACGTCGTCGTTATTCATTCTGATCAAACCGGAGGAGATATTTGGATCATCATCATCATCATCAGCATCTTCAACCACACCAGGTTTCAAATCAAAGAGCGATGCTGCCTCCTTTACCAGAATTTGTCGAGTGCGGACTGTCATCTTGTATGTACGCTGCCATGATTTTTGTATTGGTGCTGTCACTGTTCCCTTGCATGCGTTGCTTTTATTGCTGTTGTTATTGGATTCGTTTGAAGTCAAGCTGTTCATATCGGTTTTTGCCCGTTCCAATCGCTGTCGACTTTGATCCAACATGTGCCTTCGTTGATTCATATCCTTTTGTAGCTGTTCGAGTTGCAGTGTTACTATTAGCCTCAACCAAATCATATACAACGAGTAAGTACATGTACATATGCTACTAGAGAAAAAGAAAAGGCTGCTTACGTTTTGAAGTTTCCAGAGTTGTATGATTTTGATCGTCCAAGAGTCGTTCAATGTTGGTCAATCGTCGTTTTTTTTCCACCACAAGAGAATGCGCTTTTGATGCTTTTCCTAAAAAGGTTTCGGCCTGTTTAATCGCCTGTTGACTATCTTCAGTAATGGATTGCAATTCATCATTGTGATCTGAAAGCCTACAGGATAAAAGAAAGAAAAAAAAGTTGTCGCAGTCAGTCGAAGTCAGTTTTATATACGTGATAGTGTTATTTAATTTATTGACCATATACTTACTTGTCTGTTAAACATCGACTGCAATAGTATTTGCGATTGTATGAGCGGCAATAAAAGCACTCCATTTTCAATGAGAAGGGGAAAGAGAGATAGGTGAGTAGAATGAATGCCAGTAAAAATAGAAGAAAAGCGCACCTTGTGACAAAAAAAAAAAAAAAAAAAGGTGGAGATTTTATGAACCAAGTTAACACCCCGCCACCAGTCGCATTGTCAGCATGTGCCCAATAATGTATTGTACAATTATTTTTATTTACAGTTTGTTCATGATAAAAAGAGGAACTAAAAAACCTAACAACTAAAGATACTGGTACAAATACACTTACAAAATTCAAAACAAACTAACTAAAACCGGTGTCCCCAGAATAAGTCAACAACTGTCTACCAGCTTTAGAGGCATATTCATTCTGTAAATCAACCAACGAGTTTTGCTAGGTTGATGTCAGGTTTTCCAATAAAGTCATGCATGCATTTTTTGTCAAATTCCATCTTGAGACTATTTAATAAACCATTAGAGTTAGTATTCGTTGATACCGCATAGTGGGGGCCTATTATGAGAGATGGTCAAAAAAAAAAAAAAAAAAAAAAAAAAAAAAAAAAAAGGTCAATGGTATATCATCGCTGCTTCATTCCCTGCCCTACCTTACATAGATGTGAGTCCACAATTGATTGTATTCTAGCAGCGATATATTGATTGAAAAGGGTTTCGTCTTCAGCCGAATAGAATGAATCATTATCATCGTCATTATCATCGTCACCAATAACAATGGGCCGCTGACTAGAATGCATCATACCAACAACCTGAAATAACTTCAGTTCGCTTTGTAGTGTCTGTAAAGCTACATGAGAGAGCTAAGAAAAAAACGTTGTTATAATGTGCGTACATAAAACCTATTCCCAAAATTAGTTTTACCTTTTTCAAATTACCAGCAACCAATGGGTTTACTGCCGCTTCAGGATTTTTTGACAGTATTTGTCCTTGCTTGATTGGATGATCGGTCGTTGTTGTTGCTACTGCTGGTGAAGAAAAATGCGTTTGCCGTTGAACTTTGTATCGATATTGTTCTTTCAATATATTCAGCAAAAATCCCTCCATGTCCAAATCATAACAAATGACAGCTGCAGTGGTCATCGATGATGGTTCCAAAACTATAAGTGGTTAGTCGATTTAAATCCTCTTCTTCTTCTTTCATATCCCGTCTTTTTTACCTTGTCTCTTTCTTCCAACCACAATATCAACTGTTGTAAAAAGGGGCCTTCCCAGATTCCAGACAAATATCACCTTCCAAGCACCGGTAGTACACTGCGTCTTCATGTTGAGGATGGTCTAGAATATCAATCACCTTGCCAACAATGTGTTGCATTCTGCCAGTGGATGAATTTCCAAGTTGCTTGAGTTCAGTTTGAAGGGCCACATTTGAAAGTCAGTCGCAAACACTGGTATGCTTCGTCGAGGAAAGTCATAATTTTCAATGCCACCTGTATATTGTGTTGCTGTTGATTATACTGCTGTTGCTTCCGTTGATACTGCCTCGATGTCTGATAGTTCAACTTGTGCTGATGCCACCGCTATTGTCCTTTCTCCAATTGCCTTTTCTGCTGATATTGAATCATACTTTTGTAGCGTCGATGATGTGATGGTGTCTTCCGTTGATGTCGATAAAAATGTATTTGAATATGATGGTGGAGAAGCTGAGTATCTAGGTGTAAATGATGCTGATAATGGAGAAGAAAATGATGTGTCGTGCATACTCGAGATTTGACGTGTCAGGACGTTGTCGTCGTTCAAAAATTGTTCTGTGATTGTGTTTCTAGCACTGTCCGCTTCCACGTCGCTACATTCTACATTTGAAGTATTGTTTTGTTGATGATCTTGTCTTTCAACCGTCGATTCAATCGAGACATCAATTGACTGGCAGCGTGGATCCATCTAATGATAATATAAACGAAGAGTCATGTGAGTGATGTGTTCTCCTGCCGCCCTCCATTTTCGTGCTATTAATAATACAGCATTGTTTTCCCTTACCAGTGGCTCACCCTCTAAATTATCATCCTTCATAGTGTGTTCCTGCCTTTCCTTTTCATACAGAACTGTGTATTCCAACTTGTCGAGAACTATGGCCACCTTTTTTGGTTCAAATATCGATAACCCTGGTAGTGTACGTTGAGGGACAATGTCGAAAATGAGGTACCACCAAGAGAGTTGGGTTCCGTAGGGTTTTTGTTGATATCCAAAGTAGAGTCGTTTGTTGATTTGGAAGTGGAGAAGAGAGGAAACATGGATTGACCGGCATTCTTGAAACTTGAAGGCTGAGGCCAGCTGAAGAGAGGTAACCAAAAAAGTCGATTGACAGGGTGATGCTATCCCCGTAATCCTTGATCGCTTCCCTCACATACTTTGCCTCCTACATTTTGTAACGGCATTATTTTATGTAAATCAGCCGAGTAGAGCGCTATGCAAAGAAAACACTATCCTTTAATAAGAATAAGAATAATAGAAAGTTGAAAAAAAAAAGCTACATTCAAAAACGTGGAAGCGGTGTTTTAATATATTAGAGTTTTCAGACATGACCTGTTTTACCGCATATCAATGTTAATTAATAAAGTCTCAACTCTATACATAAAAAAAAAAAAAGAGACCTGTTTTACCGCAAAACCTTCCCTGCCATGATCCATTTAAAGCTGTGCCAGAGCTCCTTTGTTTTTTCCTCCCGTTTAAGTCATGTCAAAAGTGTCAAAGAAATCAATACACCAATAAAAATCAAACGTTAATACATATTAATGTGTCCCGACGACAATCGGTCAACCGACGTTTAACATTCATAACAAAAACAGTTTAAGTGGTTCAAGTGATAAATTTTTATTAAATTGCTAGTTGTATCAACTAACTAAACTAAACTAAACAAGACTAGAGGAATGATGCCTAAAGATAAACAGACAAACATAAATTTGTTTCAAAATAATCGTTCATAGTCCATATTCCGTATTCTTGACTTACCCGTCGAGAAGCTTCTTCCATGTCAGCGTCAGTGACAAGGTGACTTTCATTTTCATCAGGAATTTCATAAACACCACCAAGAATAAGGTAAGGCCTATAAGCATATTGTTGTAACATGTCCATACTTGTCACACCTGATAAAACGAGAACTGGGTCGATTTCAGAAGTGATACCTGCAACAATGCTATTTTTTTCAAAAACGAGAAAAAAAAAAAAGTTATTTACGCCGCTTGAATTTCGCTGTTTCAATTATTCTCAAGAAAACGCACTCTGTATCCATGCGATCACCAATAATACAAGTTTCGAGTCGACTCTAAAAAATAAAATAGTCAATATCAGAAGATACGTGAAGAAAAAAAAAATTGAATTATTTTAATTACCAGGCCTAAAACCCTTTGAGCGTAACGCATAATAAGAGCCGATGGTTTACCACAAAAGAATGCCTTTGTATTTGTCACCAATTCAACACATGCAGTAAATGCGCCAGTAGCTGGGATTTTGTTGCCGACTGAATCCAAGTTTTCAGTATCCAAATGAGTAGCAATAAGCTTGGCGCCATTTTGGACCAATTGAACAGCTTTTGTCAACTTTTCAAAGTTATAGGTTGTACTTTCACCCAGAACAACATAATCAGGATTATGATCATTCATAAAGAAGCCCATATCATAAAGTGAGTAGGCCAACCCTGGTTCACCAATCACATAGACAGTACCGCCCTTTCCATCAAATCAGAAAAAAAAAAAAATGTTAGCCAGGTAGTATACAACTTTTTCCTTCCTTCCTTTTTTATTTACATCAGGTGATTGCGATTTTAAGAAGTAGGCAGTTGCTTGACCAGATGTGAAAAAGTGTTCTTCCCCAACGTTGATACCAAGACGTTCCAATTTTGTTTGCAATTCCCGGGGAGTTGGGCCGGAGTTATTAGTCAAAAAGATGAATTTTTTATTGTACTTGTGTAAAAAATCAACCAGTTCCTTTGCACCCGGTAACAAAGTCGTACCCTACATCCGGATATAAGAAAAAAAAAAAAAAAAAAAACGTTAAGATGGCATAAATCTCATATATTCGGTCCTTTTTTTTTGTGGAAGCTTACGTGGTAGATAACCCCATCCATGTCGATGATATAACCCTTCTTTGAGCGAATTTCCTCCAAACGCTCAGTATGAATCACCGGATCACGTAACAGAGCCCATTCCTTTTTCACAGAGGCAGACGCATTAGATGGTACTTCGCCTAGATTGTCATGTCCTTGAGTACTACGAGATCCGCCTGTGTCCAAGCGGTTCGCAAATTGATTGGCTAATTCCCGAGAATTTCCATCAGCATTACTATCCGTTGGCACTTCCACAGAAGGGACATGCTTAATATTGGCCATTTTACAAGCTACTAACAAAATTTAAAAAAAAAAATAAGGTAAAAAGATTTAAGTGAAGAGGGAAAAAAAAAAAATAGAAGAATTGGAATATAAAAAATATTTTATTTAGGGGTTTGAGATTTCATGGGGAAGAGTTCAAAGAGCGATTGGCTATATAATTTCTAAAAGGGTTTCAATAAATAGAGTACTAAATGAGATGCTATACTGCTAATGTCTACGTCCAGTTCACGACAGGTTTGAGTCAAATTTCTTGAAAGCTTCCTTGAAGTCCTTGGCAGCTTGACGTTCTTCATCCTCGGTTTGAGCGCACATTTTCCAGTCTTTCCGATCAGGTTGACCAAGAGCTTTAGAAAGTACAATTCTATGCCGTAATGATAATAAAGAAAACGATATTAGACCCTATTTCTGTTCCATTAAACAAGGTTTTCTCCTCCAATTACCTTCCAAATTGTAAATTGAATCGTTCTTTCGGGTGAATAGGATGCACAAGTGTTTGTCCATTTGGAAGTTCCATTGCGAAGTAAGATCCATTCTACAAAAAACAAAACAAGAAAACAGTGAGCCAGACAGTCTTTCCTGTTTTATGTTGGTTTTCATTATTCCCACTTACTTGAGGCCGTTGATCGATCAAAGCATATCCGTGTTCTTCAGCTTCTTGTCGGACAACAGTTTCCACATTAGATGATAATTCCTTGGGAATAGGGACGACTTGAATATGGGCATGGCTGAGACCAGTAAATGATTCTCGACAGACTTCGTAGATAGCAGTGTCCTGACCATAAGAGGCAAACAACTGGCGCAGTGACTCCTTGTAGTTCGCTAGATCGGATGTGACACTTTCCATGTTTTCGTAGGGAATGTTTGCAAAAGTGGGATAATGTGTAATAGCAATCAACAAGGAATGACCACCGCCAGGGATTGGGCTTGATTCTGGTGACACAAGAGGACCCTTTGCCAACGTAGCATAAATTTCAGTTCCAATTGAGGTAATCAGATGTTTTTCAATCTTGGGATTCGCTAGGCAAAACCAACAGGAACTCACTACAAAACAAAAAAAAAAAAAAATCCATGTCAGTCAAACATTCTATTTCAAGCAGAGTTTTTACTTACAATCAGGTGGTGGTTTTTGTTGTTGATGTTGATCCTTTTCCGGGCAATCCTTGATGAAATGGCCAGGCTGGTTACATATTTTACAAACGTAATTGGGTGGTGGTGCCGGTTTTTCTTGACAATCCTTGATAAAATGGCCTGGAATGTTGCATCGCTTGCATATATAGTTGTCAGGTACTAAAATAATAATACGAAAAATAAATACATAATCGAAGTCGTCATTATCCACCCTTTTTTTTTGATTGATTCCACTTACCTCTCTTTTTGTTTGGTTGTTGATTATCACCCCAAAAGAATCCACCATTGTCTTCAGCCCCTCCGCGTTTTTGTCCGGCTTGATTCGATCGACCACCAACAAGTTCCCAAAATGGACAGTCCGTAGTTAAAGAAGGTGTGGCGTTCAAAACATCAGGTGTAGCTTTTGACATAGGCACGATGTTGTATGCATAAAACCACTATTCAAAAGAAAAGGCAAATCAATTGTCTAATACATGTGTATATATGTATGATGAGCTTACCCGTTGTTTGTCCTTATTCAAAGCTTTACCAAGACCAATGAACCGGCTCACATGCGTTACCTGCCGTTCTTGAGGATTCTGCGAGCCAGTGTCATTTTTGTATGGTTCACGTTCAAAAAACACGTTTTCCGAAGTGGCAAAGTGATAGCGAGGTTTCAAAGCCAAGGCCAGCTGTGCTATGGTTGAGGATGCTGTTGTCAATGGAGCTGAAGGGGGTGTAGTGCTGGCGTTTTCAATTCCTTTGGGCCATTCTGTCGTCAAAAGTACATCTACGCCATTGGGTGCTGAGAGAGGAAATTTGGTCGCCTTTAATGTATCGATGTCTGCTTGGCTGTAATAAGTTGCTGCTACTGTTGCTGATTCATCGGTATTGATACTGCTTTCGTGCACGCCAGATAAAAATGCAACCTTAAGCCCTTGTGCCGTTGTCATTGTCCCTTTTTTGCCGAGGTAATAAAGGTTTTCACAAATTTCACCATCGTTGCTGTCAATACGCTGCCGAACGTCTGTAGGTATAGCGTCACCACCTTGGATAAAGTATGTTGTCAAAGGAACTATAATAAAGGAAGAAGTGAGTAAATCGTTTGACATGTCTCGAGCTGGGTTAAGCTAGATCTACCTGTCACTTTGCCGGATATGAGATTGTCAATAGATGAGGAGGGATCGGCAGCAAAGAAGTTTCCAGTACACAAAAGCACATCAAAGGGTCCGTATTTTTCGTTGGTGGCGGCAATCTTGTCAAAAAAGTCTGTAAATTGACTTTCCACAGATCCGGTCACTAAACTATAGAATAGTGGTAAAACAACATCATCATAAAAAGTAAAAGTAAAAGACGTGTTTAATTCTTTATTAAATCGTCATATATTCATAGCATTCATATAATGACACTTACACTTTTATACCAGAAGTAGCCATTGTAAGATTTTTGATAAAGTCGAGTGGAAAAAAAAAAAAAAAAAAAAACAACTTTGCAATTCGACAAAATAATCAATTAAATTTATTCCCCGCTTGTTCAGTTCAAGAGGGAAAATTTATTTTTTAGTAAATATATGAATATATAAAGAATGCCAAGAGATAATATATGATGGGAGTAAAAAAAAACAGATACATGAAATCATTTAGTCGTCTTTTGAAGTTGGAGAGATATCGCGTAGGGCAGTCAACATGGATTCACGCACACGTACACTAAGTTCTTCAATGGAAGCAGAATCTTCTCCAACAGCATTGGTTACTATAGGTTGCAATACTATGATCATTATCATCATACATAATGACAATCATTAGTAAATATTACTGCTATTAAATATCAACAACGGTGTTACCTTTGATGTTTACATTTCCAGGAATAAATCTTCTGTCTTGAGTGGAATAAAGGCTATGATAGTTTGCAATCACCACAGGGACAATGGGCACACGAGCCTGGACAGCCATATAAAAGGCACCTTTTTTGAATGGTAAAAGGTTGACTTCAGTAGAATGACCTCGAGTACCTTCCGGGAATAACCATACACTGGTCTACTCAAAGCCCATAAAAAAAGTCCCCCCCCAAAAGAGACGTTAGAATGATACGATGAGATTATATATGTATATTAGATGGTAGGGCAGCACTTGCCTGATTTTTATGAATATTTACAGATGCTTGCTTTGCTTCCTTCAAAGCATTAGCACGGTTTTTCTGTCCAAGAAAATTGCGTTACTTAATATCACTACAGGTTTGCATAAAAAAATTAATTATTCTTTCTGTCGGAGTGTCAGTTTTTTTTTTTTTTTTTTTTTTTTTTTTTTGTTGTTCCTGACTTACTAAACCAGCCTAAGAAGGGGTAGTATTTGATTTCTTTTTGGCCACGATCGAAGTATTTTTGGGGAAAACAGCCCCCATCACCATTGTATCCAAACTGCTTTGATGGTTACAAACATATACAGCTGGCGATAGCAAAACATTTTCTCTTCCCGATACGGTACACTGTAGACCAGTAAAAAAGCGACCAAGATAATAGTAACCTCGGGCAACAGTGTAGTTGATGAGACCAGCCTTACCGAAAATGGGTAAGGCAATTGCAGCAAAGAGTCCGTATACTGCCATGACCATTAACAAGACAAATGACATGAAACATCGGTAGCGATAGCCTCCATATTTTCTGTAAAGCACAAGAAACAGTAGAAGAACGCCTGATATATAAACGAACGCTTGTAAAAGTCTGAAGAATTCCATTAAAAAATAAAAATAAAACGAAGAAAGAGAAACACAGGAAATGATTTTCTCTTTTTATGTCACATTTTGAATCTCAGTGGGATATATAATACCGTATTTTTGTATACCATCTTTTGGGGATGTCATGTATAGCCGATGATTATTTCTGAATAATAAAATATTATGAAAACTAATAAACACACTTATCGTGATTATCAATATTATCACTACTATTTTTACGTGTCCAAAGAGCAATCAAGACTTTTTTTATTACATATATCAGCATTTGCACGTGATAAACAATGATCCAATATTCCTAATATAGTGTAGTAGTCAAAAAAATTGCATGTATATATATATATATATATGAAATCAGAGCATTTTATTGTTTGAATGATTATTGAGAAGTCGGAAGAGGGAGAGAGGGGTGTATGTATAATGTAAATTGTAAATAAAAACATGTCTAAGCTAATGTATAATAGTACTGATAATAAATAGCTACTAACTACAAAGTATAAATGTTGCCAGATCGCCCACAGTCCATCAATTGAGAGTTCCTTTACAAAACTTGCTTCCACAAAGACAGGGTATCTTGTCATCCTCTAGAGGGAACTTGTAATCATAAGTAATTTCTTCCCCAGGTTCGATATCCCGATTGGCATAGATCACAATCTTTTTTTGTTTGTCCACTGTGATAATTTTTGCACTACAATTTGGCTGAGGAAGAAAAAAAAAGTCAACCTTCTATTCAAACCCCTCCTTTTTTCCCACTCCGAAATAGACTTACACTGCAACAATGGTTGATAAATCTTGCAATACTACCCTTTTTCGTGGCATCAATCACAATATCATCATCCACTCTAAACAAGTAACTGCTTCCAATACCGCACCGTTCGTATATTTTTTCCCGCTCTTCTGCCACCTGCTGTCGGATCACTTCGCCCACGTATTCAATGACCATATCGTTTGCATCGATATGTTCTTCCGCATAAAGTCCCCAGTCATGTATCGGCGATTTGGCAAATCGAAGTTGTTTCTTTCGTCCCTTGAGCTGATTGAATTTCAGAATATCAGAATCCGCCATCGTTTTCTTTTGCATCACCATACCAACCACAAACCGACGGTTGTTAACCCGATTCGCTCGAGAGGAGGAAAGTCGCCCACCACCGGTTGAAGGTGCCTCTTCCAGGACTGCCATGTTCTTGGGAAGGTACGTCGCTTTTCTGCGTCCGATATCATAGAGTAGCCACGAGATCGAGCACATCCACCGCCAGCCTTTTCCGTCAACTTGTCCATTTCAGGGATATTAGCACCAAATCCAAGTTTTTCCAAGATTGCCAACCTTAGAAATCCAAAATCTTCCCCATCTTGCACTAATCGGAAAGGATCCCAATCTGGATGCAAATCCAAAGCATTCACTTGTTCTTCACCATCTCCATTGCCATTTTCTTCATCTTCATTGGACGAGGAGTCAGGGGCCAACAGCATTCGTTCATACGCTTCCTGATCAAAATCGGCAGGTTCTAGGTAATTCGTTGTCGTAGATGGTTTGCCGTCATTGTTATCATCCATGTCCATTCCATTAACACCAGAGTCAGATTGTGATTGAGGCTGATGCATCCGTACGTTAATATCCATCTCATCGTCTGACGTTCCGCCAATATCAATGTCGAAATCGGAACCTTTGTTGCCTTTGCTGACCTTGGTTAATTTGCGCTGTTGTAATGCTGAAGATGCACCTTTTTTCCGTTTCTTTTGACCCTTGCTGATATTGCTGGATAATGGTGTGAGTTCGCTTACATCCAAGTCCCCCAGTTGCTTTTGACCGTCCGTAAATTCACGCCGTTTTGTAGATTTGGTTTGCTTTTTGTGATGACGGTCCAAGGGAGTATTGTCGTCCAAACCCGAGTCCGATGCACCATTTGCTTCAGCAATTTCAGTTTTGACTGCTATTTGTTGATCATATTCATCATCCCTTGTATCTGGTTGGTGGAGTTGCCGGAGAAATGTTTCATGCGCTTGCTGATCAACTTCGCTTTCTTCATCATCGCTGCTAATAAAATCCCTGATTCGTCGTTGCTTTTTTCGTCCCACGGATCCTTTGACAGTATTTGTCGTTACTGTTACCTCGTTGTCTGAATATTGATCTACTGTTGCTGCAAAAGGTTCGTCTTCAGAGTTGGAGAAAAAGTCGGTACTGGTAGATCTTTCCGAATTCGGTAATGTGGGCGTTGATGAATCATTTGAGCTTGGTATTGTTGAAGGTCGTTTCCGCTGTAGTTTTGCTTTTCCATTCGTTTTGACGGTAGGGAAATCATCATCATCGTGATCTTCATTGAAGGTGTCACTGTCATTCATAGTTCGATCGCTTCGTTTTGGTGTTGGAGATGTTCTCTGGTGTAGTCGCTTGAGGGCGTGTACCGTTCCGTTTCCATCTGGAGTGGCTAGACCATTTGTCCGTTTCTTGAACCTGGGTAGTTTGCCAAGAGAAGGTAAGGTTCCTTCAATAAGATTTTCCTCCGGTTTGGGTAAAGCAAATAGTCCATCAACTTCTTTCTTGATACCGATATGTATATGATTCAGTGTTGTTGTCCTATCATCGGTGGAAGCCGTGATATCTGTCTTCATTGTATTTTGATCATTAGCTTTCACCGCGCTAGCGCCTGCAGATACTGATGATGACAATGTTGATGATGATAGCGATAGGAAAGGTCCGTTCTTGGTGTTGTCTAAGGTTGTGCCACTTGCTGAAGACGTTGACGTTGCAGTTGCTAAATCGACACGTTTGCTGGAAGCCTTGTTGTGCAATGCCGGGTTCAAAAAGTCATAGATGCAAGGTCCGACCACACGATTCTTCAGATCCTTCAAAAACACATCCGATAGTTGTTCGAGTAGTAGCTGCTTTACATGGTCTTTGACGCTTGTTTGCTTTGATGAGCTGGGTGGTTGATTAGTCGTTGCTTGTGTTTGGTGAGGAATAGCTGAGAACTTTGACATGTGCATTGCTGGAGTCGTATTATCAAGTGTGTTTGTATCTGGCAATGATTCATCAGTCATAACGGGATTGGTGTTTGTTGTTGCTATTGACACTGGCGCTGTAGTTGCTGCAGTTGTTGTTGTTGTTGTTGCCGTACTATAAATCAGATCATCATCATTGGGTTTGGGGGAGGTAGAGGAGAGGACAGGTTCCGATAATGGGGTAGGCATATCATGTGATGGTCCATGTAGAGGGGCGGATAAACCTTGAGTTGTTGTTGATGAGTACGAATCATCGGATGTTGATGACGCTTGAAGAGTTATGTGTAAAACATAGCCCAATAATGATTGACCTTCCATTGCTGCCAATGCCCGCTTCGCCGCATCTATAGAGTCAAACACAATGCACCAAACATTTTCATCGTGATAAATCTATCAGAGGGAAGATAATACAGAAACACTTAGTATGTATATTTATATTTTATATTTGCAGTCGTTTTATGCAAAACTTACATCCAAAGATCGATGTGGATAAAACACTATCCTCAATTCTTCCAGAATACCGCGCACAAAAGGCAAATCTTTCCTTGATATTACCAAAGTAGACTGCTTTTCATTCGATAGATGTTGTCGTTCCTGTGTAAGATGTACGATAAAAATAAAAATAAAATTAGGATCAAATTAAAGCAAAGTTCAATATATATTGTAATTACCTCCCGAGAACGCCTATTATCATCACGAGTAGAAGAGGCCCAAGAATCACTTTGTTTCCTGCGCCGATCCCAATCACGGTCCCAGCTAGAAGAATCATATGTCGAGCGATGCCTTGAGGAATAGCCATTTTCATAGTGCCCGCGGGATAAGTCACGACCACCAACACTTCGAACGGGACTGCGACTTCGATTTCTGCTGTTGTATGTTGAATATATTGATGCTGATCCAGAAGATAGAGATTGCTTGGACTGATCCCATTTTGAGGAAGTACCAGGTGGTGGAGGAGGAGGGGGAGTATTACCATACGAGGAGGATGAGGATCGAGATGTTGAGATATATCTATCCGAGCCGTGACTATTTGATGAATAAGACGGATGTGACGATGATGTTGATGGGTAGGTGTAGAGTGAAGAAGAAGGATGAGAAGGTTCACGGTACCGATCATCCTTATAATAGCGGCGTTCTGGATATTCCCTTGAATGTTGATGATATCGATAATTGTTGTCATATTTTGACCATCGAGATGTTTCCCTGTTGATAAACTCTGTGTCATGCCGATACGTCGACCCATACGCACGTTTCGAGTAACTATCAAGTGGCCGTGGTGGTGGTGGTGGTGGTGGTGATGCTGATGATGTAGTTGATGTTCTATCGGACGTCAATAAGGGGTTCAATGTAGGATCTTTCATGTTGGTGGTTTGATCATTGTTGGAGGAAGCTTCCACTACGGCAGCTTTGAGTTTTTCACCTAACAATTATGGATGTTCATATTCAATAAATATATTATTTTTTCGCTAAAACATCGCTTCACTTACCAGTTGGATCATGCTTGATTTTGACATTAGTTGCCGGTCCCATTTTCCTAGTTCCGTCGCTTACAGCCTTTTTAGCAGCCATCTGCCCATTGTCACCAAATCCAACCAAAGCAATACCAAGTGATCCACCAGTAGCCGGATGTCTTTGGATTTCAACACGATCTACTTGACCATAAACAGATAGATAAGTCGCAATCTGAGCTTCAGAGGTAAGAGGTGATAAATTCGTCAAAAGGACTGCCGCAAGTTGTTCAGATTGAAGAGAGTGTTCATCGTGCTATAAATACAAATCAGAGGATCAGCAAAAGAGACTATAAATTACCGTCGTTTCCTTTCCAGTACTAACCTGATATCGCACCCGTATCAATTTGGTTCGATATGCTTTTTGTCCTTTTGATAAGTGCTTTCCATAGTTTAACGCTTGTAGACGAGGATCTTGTTGAGTCATATTATTCTAAAAAGAAAAACAAAGAGGAAGAAATTCGGCGAGTTGAGATGGTTATGGTCATTGATTTATGTAGCTGTTATTTTCTTTGGTTTACCTTGGCATCTTTATACTGATAGATGTCTTTGGAGTCCAGTGTGGTTTGACCATGATCTAGATCAGGATCATCGATTGCCCGATTGCTTTTTGTTGCAGAGGTCGAAACGTTGACTGCGTGGGTGCTCGTTGATGGTTCTTGTTTAGACAATGACCTATACAAAAGAAAGCAAAATAACGTTATTTCAAGTTGTTCTATAAATTGCTTCCGGTACTACTTGCTTATTCCCCTCCCCTCCCCCTAACACACATACACATCACATACACACATTCACAGACAGAGAAATATTACAATTCGCAAAGATAAATATCAATGATTTGGAAATAAAAACCAAAACCAAACAGCATAATTGGTTACTTATATTCCAAATGTTATTTTCCCTCTTTTTCAAATTGTTTCACGACTATCCACTTACCATTGTGAATCCATGAAGACCGACAACAGAAATATAAAAGGAGAGTAAGGCAAAGAATAAAATAATAAAAACACACACAACCCTAAAATTCATTTTGATTATTATTTCAACCCCCGACCAACAGCTGATTGCAGTTGGTGTTAGCCTGGCTATGCACATGTAAGAAATCATTTGAGACTGGCTCATATCCAATTGCATTGGGTTGCGCATACTGTTACTGCACAAGGATGATAAAATCTTCTATCTACCCAGAGACATGTAATATGGGGAATGAAGTAATAAAAACAGATAGCAAAAAAAAACAGATAAAAATATATTTTATTATAAAAATGAAAATCGACGTTAACACAATACTATCTAAAGACAAATAACTACATATAAAGGAAGCAGGTGAGAAAGGGGAGGAACCTTCATTCAGAATATATCCATTTCCAATAATACATCCATAATGCAACAAGTCACATACACGGCGATCATCCACCAGCCAAGTTCTTTGTTGATGCAGTATCCATTAAGGTTGACCACAATAAGAGTACTGAGAAGGACGGTGATGAGCCCCGCTGATGACAGCAGGATGGTAGGTGCAATATCGAGTTTATAAGGCATACCGGTTAGCAGTGTCTGGTAAGTCGATGATAACCCAACACCAAGAACCATATCTAAGAAAGAAAAAATACGCACACGCATACATAGTCGGTAAACTCATCATGTACCTTTCCCATACGCGCTTCCCACTATCTCACTTACTTAAGAGAGGCCCGGCATAACAAGCTGAAATTGCCATTGTTGGAAAACCCATCTAAGTAAACAAAATAATAAAATTGTAAAAGACCGCCCTCATCATCTTTATCACACAGCCTTGATCTTTCATTTTGTTACCTTGGCAATAGCGGTATTTGCTACCAAATCACCTACACTGCTTCCCTATAGAATATTTTTTTTTTTTTTTAGAAAAAAAAAAAAAAAACTGAGGTCAGCATTTTGACTTTTTTAAAATATAAGACAAAACGATAAAATATATATAACACGACTTACCACTGCAAATATAGTCAACCCCATGATTGCTTCGCTGATATCAAAGATAGCCCCCAAAGCCTATATCAGAACAATATTAGTGGTGTGAAGTGTTTCTTTTACCAAGTAAATATTATATATACAAATATCGTCGCTTACCTGCAATAGTCCCACCATTTCATTGGCTATTAAAAAAATCCAGTTTAAAGCAATAACAAACCCAGCAAATGAAAGGCACCAATACCACGAGGGTTGTCGTTTCGGATCAGTATAAAACATGATGGTAAGAGCTAATATACACCCCAAGCCAGTCCCAATGCTGATATATTGGAGAGTAATGTACCCATTTACTACAGAAGAAAAGCGAAATAATTTATTTGTATGTCACCCGCACTCTTTGTCTTCATCGATCCCCCCACCCTCGCCTGAATCTTACCCGCCATAACAGAGAATGCAAAGGTACAAGCACATACAGATTGGACAATAACGAGCCATTGACACCATTCCGGTTGAGAATCCATAAAATAATCACCATCGTCTGTTAAACCAATGGAGCAATTATCAACTGCAGAAGACTCATTGGACCGTTGTTGTTGGTGGATTTGGTCAGTGGGTGATGATAAGGAAGATGCTGATGTCGTTGCTTCAGGAACAGCGAGATAACAATTTGTTGTATTTCTTGAAGAGGTGGATTTTGTTGATGTGGGTATATTGGATGGTGTTGGCAATGTAAGGTAGTTTGCTGATGATGGGTTGGAAGCGTAATATTCACGAGACGGGTATTGTTGTTGTTGCTGCTGTTGGTATTGCTGTTGCGGTTGTGGTTGGGCCGTGGATACAAGCGGCGTATTTTCCATGACGGCTACCTCAAAGTCGTCAATTTTAATATCGTCGCTTTCCACTACAGGTAACGTCAGAGTGAATACCAGTACCAAAGGAAGAGCTACCAGAGAACTAAGCTTCGCAAATGTTGTTTTATTTGACCAATCTTGTAAAGTGGGACATAAGGTAAGGAGAATGTCCTCCAACGTCATATATGTTTGTAGCGACATCGAGACAAATCCAATCATAACCATAGAAGGTTTACTGTCCGTGAGTAAAAATTCGGGGGCTGATGGTAGTGTTTTGTTGGGATCAGGAGTAGGTAACGCCACCGATATCGAATGATGATCATTGTCGTCCATGTAATCCACATCCGCCGTTGTATGTAAAATGTGAGCTACACCATGTCCCGATGCATTCCCATAATCAGTTGCTGTCTTGTTTTGATTTTGCTGATGCTGCTGAGGACGACTAGTGGGCGGCGCAAGTCGAATTTCAGGTACAGAAGTTGTTGATTGAGAGGCTGATGGGTTTGGTGGAGCTAGACTGTCCTCTGCATTGCTGTTGTTATGAAGCTGATTGGCTGATATGTATGCAAAATAATCATCCCTGTTTCCATTATTTCCACCGTCAAACATACCAGCTTCTGGAGTTCGTTGTTGAAGTGTAGCTTGTCGAGGGGCTCGGTCATCAGGATATGTCGATCTTTGTGTTGCCCATCCGTCATCAGGTCGTCGTACAAACTGTATATTTGGCGCTGAATATTCTAGGGGCCTTCGCCAATTGGGAGTATTCACAGAATGATCATGTTGGCGTTGAGTCGGCACTAACTGAATACTATTGGCTCGTCGAATAGATGTAACTTGTTCTTGGAGCTATAGTAAAATAAAAAATAAATTGATAAAGAAATAAACAAACATGCAGGTGCCCTCTTTTTCATACTTACTTCAATAGCACTAAAGACTGATGTTCTAATCCCAACACGTGGTGCCATAGCGTGACGATACAGTCTTGATGAGATAGATCCATTCGTGCTAGCAGTTCTTGGTCCATACATAGAATCGAGGCGCAAAGAAGATCGTAAAGAGTGTTGAGATGAGTTGATCGATACTGGACGAATGACATGACCAAAATGATTTTGAGAAGACGAGCTCGATTGTGGCAAAAACCCATGTTCTGGTATTGATAGTCGTGGCGGTTTGCCATCGATATCTATGTTGTTGACAAGAACATAGGTTAAACTACTGAGTAAAAGCTTTTTTTTTTATCCCTATTTTCTGTAAATATTTGCCTTACCTTGATTTCCAAGTAATCGTGATGCTTCGTTTACTAACTGTTCATTTATTGAGTGGTTGAATGATTTTGACTCCAATCCAGCAGGTGTTTCAGAATCAGGAAAGTGATAGGTTCCAAAGACAACGATCAACACATAAGAGACATAGTATGTAATCAGTGCCACACCATGATACCAGCAAATACGTTGATGATATACAATCCAAGTAATCATAATGATGGCACCGGTAAGATAAGAAGCATCACGCATAAAGGTGATGCGTTTTGATCTGAAGGGACGGATGATACCCATACTACCAGAGACTACAGACACAATGAAAAAGGCCGCACCAATAAGTTCACCAATAGCCAATGATCCGGAACCACTATTCATTGCCGAGAATGTACTAAAAAGATCAGGACTTCCATTTCCAAATGCCAGAATAGTGACGCCCGCCTAGTAATAACAACAAATAAGCAAAATGCAATGAATGCTGTGTAAGCATCAAACATCATACCTCTGTATTCTTTTTTCCCTTACCATGCTTTCAGATAGTTTCAATTTTGTGGATATAGTTTGTAAATTTGGACCTGACAAAAAAAAGTGTAGGTCAGATGATAAGAAATTCCATTGATTCCATTCAGTTCACGTACAAAAAAAGTCAGAAGCAACCACGCTGACGGCACCAAACAAAAGCAACAATCCAGATACCTATATAAAACAATGAAGAATTTATTATGGGCTTTATTGTGAATAATAATGATGCTTACTAAGAACGTGACTGAGAGTGGACGCCATACTTGAGAGCAGTAGTAAAATTTGAGGTACATCCCACTGAATCCGGTGCACGCTGATTTGACATAGGCGCATTCATCTTTATGCCGTTCAATATGTGAGCACTATTTGTAATAAAAGTGAGTAATGGATATAGTTGAACATTTATGTGGGTGGCGTTTGTGGGAAGAGGGAGAGGTGGAAGGAGAGTACCTTTTTATGGGAAGCGGAAGCTAGTAGCTCTGAAGGTGGCTCAGGAGACGAGGATCCGAAGATACACCACAGTATTATAAAGCCAACGCAAAGACCATAAAATAATTTACGATTGTATGTAATCATGAAGTAGAGATACTGTATATAAAATATAATAAAAATGTTGGGTAGGTGGAAAAAAGAGAGAAAATTATTTTCCATGGCAGCAAAATATTTTATGCACTAGGCATTTCAAACGCCGTCAATGATGATAACAAACATGCAACTGAAGGAGGATTGTTTATTTTTCAAGACGATCATATACAAGAAGATATATAATTATAATGGATTTTATTAAATTGAAATAGAAAGAAGTGTTTTTCATAAATACAAAAAGAAGGAGAAATAAATATAGTAAATAATAATAACAGTAATGTAAAGTATAAAGAGCAATAATAAAAGGCAATAGTGCTATAAAAATGAAGTGTTGATGGGTAGGGGAAAGTATTTTATCAAGTAATAACGCAGCAAAAGTCATCCATAGAGCCGCGAAGTTGCTGCCGTCGTCGCATCGTAGTGGTGGTAGTTGTTGTCGAGCTATTTCGAGAATTTGACCGTATCTTTGGGTCGTGGTGACTGCCTGAAAAGGAAGTGGAGGTTGCCAATTCGTGGATATCTGCAGTGTTGTTGCTGTTGTTTCCATTGCTGATACTGCCCAAAACAAGCTTCATACTATCTAAACTTGGCATACTATCTTCCCATAGAGACGGCTGCCGGTAAAGTCCATAATGAATATCACCAGAAGTCATCGTACCCAAATGAGGACTAGCAAATGCGGGTCTATTTCCAAAAGCTTCATCGTCAAAAATTTGTACGCGTGCTTGCCGATCAAATGCTTCATCTAGTGCTGTTACATGTCGGTCTGCTAAACGTTTACGATCCATACCGTTCGTCGAATACCAATATGTTGTGCTTTTGCTCATAATCGCAATATGAGTGTGATATAGTAAAAGTAAAGATATTAAGGAAGGAAAAGAAATAAGCAGGAAAAAAAAAAAAAAAAGAGGAAGAAAGAAAAAGGGAATAAAAAGACAATTGGATTCAGAAAAAGGGGAGAGCATGTAAAGGAAGAATATATTAAATTACAAATGTATTGACAATGAGCTACATTGTCAGTATTTCTTCAAAGGAGTACTGGTTTTCAAAAAAGAGGAGGGAGTGTGTGTGGGGGGGGTATGAATAATGGTATTTCGAAAAGAAAAAAAAAAACAAAGGTGGTGGGGGGGGGAGGGGGAGGGGAACAAAAAGTAAAGAAAAATGAAAAAGGAGTTCTTGAAGATACAGTTTTAAACCCCGCATAGTAACTTTTTTTTCAGTAGGAGGTGCCCAACTTGAAAGGCGGTTGTAATAGATACCCAAAAAGCGAACAAATCAAGGAATTATTATCTTCCCCACGTGTTTCGTACTGTCCTTTTACTGTTTACCCGAAGGTCTCCTGTAATATTAGGAAGCCATTTGACAAGTTCTATCTTTACTTTTTGCACCACCGATATCCAGATCAAATAGGCAGCAATACCTGTATTGCCACATCATTCTTTTCCACTCAATATGTAACATGTGCTCATTGAATAATTTGATGTTCCTATTAACTGAATGGTTTTGGCTTTCAAATACACATTTTTATCTTCAGAAAGTGGAAAAGAAAAATAGCAGGATCAAATAAGCAGGGTTTAAAAATAAACATCTTAAAAATGGACCCTAGTAAAGAGGCTCTTTGACTTCCTTTTTATGCTAAACCTTAAATAAAGAATTGTATAGGTATACAGTACTCCTAAATGCTTTAATTCATTTTAAATGTGTAAGTGTAAAAAAAAAAAAAAAGAATTGAAATTAAAATACCAATGGTAAATAGCTAGTCCAAATCCTTGGTAAAAATATGGATCTCGGCCATGCAAAGAAAACACTCCAGGGTCATTTTGAAGACAATCCCCCCCCCAGTAAAACGTGGGCGCCATGAAAACATCATTTTTCATCATGATCAACGAAAAAGAGTTTTTCATGTTTTTTTTTTACCCCCATTTCTTGCCTGACATGCATAAAAAACTCCCTAAAAAATCATGAATAATGAGGATTGGGGACGATATTTGACCTAGACACGTGTGTTTTCACGTTATGAAATTGGAAGATCATCTTTGTTTTCTTTATATGATATGAACAGTGAACTTTATGACCATACATACCTGAAATACTGTATTCAAATCATTATCCATGAGGAGGCGACGATCAATATTTTAATTAAGCTTTTTTTCGCCAATTTGTGGGAAAAAAAAATGGCGTGCATTGAACCCACATTAGTACAAAGCGATCGTTTAATCAAAACAAGCACAATGACATTTACACCACAGTGACAATCACAGCATAAACAATCCGCAAATACAGAACAAATATAACAACAACAATAACAATAAAATATCAACATGATCACAATGGTAAAATATTTTTTATTTTAATCATAAATAATATATCAAATATAATCTACATAAGTCAAATACATGTATATAAAATATAAAAAGAAAAAAAACTTCACTACTCTAAACTAAACTAAAAGCCTAACATCACGCCTCGATTTTTTGTTGTCCAGAATTTTCCTCAACTTCGCCAAGAGCTTGACCCATCTTGACGGTTTGACCAGCAGTGACATTAAACTTGAATGACAATGGAGCTTCGAATACAAGTACAACAGTAGAGCCCAAATAAAACCCACCCATTTCTTCACCGAATTGTAATGGTTTGCCACCAAGACGTTTGCTTGCGGATCGATAAGTAACTTCAGTATAAGTGCCCATGGGTAAATCTTCCTTTTTGTTAGTTTTCAAAGCCTACCGTATAACAAGAATAAAAGGTGAGTATAATGACGTTCGTTTTTTTATCTTAATGGGCGACTGACTTACCTCGTCGAAGTTGATTTTAATTGATCCTACATTAGTTGCACCAACAGGAATCATAGAGAAGAAACCATGCTTCCATTTTCCTAACAAGACCACCCGTTCGTTCAAGACAAAAAGATTTTGTAAAAGGTTCACAAAGTAAGGAGACACAGAGAAAAGTTCACCTAATAGTTTACAAAAAAAAAAAAAAAAAAGTCATCAGAAATTGTAAAATTATATTTTCATTCAATTACCTGCAAAATGACGTCTCGTTTGGACCACCCAATTGGCAGGAGAATGGAATCGATGATAGTCACCGGGAGCCAAATATACAACACAAAAGAAAAGACCATGACCAGGTTTGCATTTGTGTTCACCTATCGTATTGTTGTTGGTTGGTGTGATCTCCTCCGTACGGATCAATTCCTTGGCTTCCGCATCAGGTATCTTGCTTTCCGATCTAGCCAACCCATCAGGTCCCACACTGCTGTCCGTTTGTACGCCACCTTGGTGATCCGAGCCAAGTAAGTCATCCAGAGAGTACTGAATTCCATTGACATTAGCAAACGCTTCTTCATCCACTACTGACGATAAACTGGTGTTCTTTGCATCTTCGGAAGGGGTGGTACTTTCATCGTCTGACCCGAGAAGTGCATCCAGTGAATAAGTGACGCCCTTAATCTGTTCGATTTCACGTTCCTCCACAATACCATAATGAAGAATTTTACCATCAGAAGGTGATACCTAACAATAGAAAGGATAATTGTGTGCTGTTAGGAGAAAACGCTTAAAAAGCAAGATGTTTCCTTTTTCAAACTTGGCTTACCACAGAGGCATCGGCAATGGGTCGTGCGCCATCCTTTAGTTCACGGTAAAAGAACGCGCTCAGGTTCGGGTAACTGTAAAGATCATCGTTTTTCATTTCGTCTAGATTACATCCAAAGATCCAGCTGTAGAGTTTGTATCCAGCAGGTCGAAGCGCAGTTGGAATCGTTAATGAGTTGAAGGCACCCCAGATTCTTGACATTGTCCGTAAAGGTAGAGCAGCAGCAACATGCACCTGTCAAAAAGAAGAAGAATAAGTCTACAGTTACTAAAAATTAAAGTAATTTGTTCATTTCTTTTTCAACTTACCTGCCAGGGCCCGTCTGCTACATACTTTGGCTTTCTTGCTTCATCGTCACCTTTTGCTGCTTCACGTTCGCGGATATGACGGTATTGAATATAGCCAATCACAGCCAGACCAAGTCCAACGGGAATAGGATACCATACAGTTTCAGTATTGTTCCAAGCATCACTCATTTGGCCTACAATAATCATAAAAAGTCGTTTTATGTATTAGTATGGGAGGAGAATAAGACACTTCCATCTTCGACATGATTGTTTTACCGAACACCGATTTCTTCTTGTGTTGCTGTTGCTGCTGTTGCTGCTGTTGCTGAAGGACTGTCGGTGATCTATGAAAGCGTCGTACACCACTTCTACCAAGTAAAACCTTGGGTTGAGCTCGAGTAATGCGGGAGGCATGTCGTAGCATTGCAAACAAATGAAGACCACCGTGGAAGAATGAAAAACAGGAAAAGAAAAAAAAGGTTGTTTTTTGTAAATTTTTGTTGACGAAAAAAAATCAGCCTGCCATATTCAAATTCCGTCCTCTCATTTTTTCAACAATGGACAGATTTGCATTTTTTTTTATTTTTATTTTCCTTCAAAACAGCGAACAAGAAATGGACAAGAAAACCAGAAACCCTCCTGACAGTGATACTGATCTGCCTCCTTCTTATGATGAATCTTCCGGACATCCTCAATACTCACCGTCTCAAGAACCATCTACGTCTGTCGTGGAAGGATCTTCACCCGTAATGCTTTATCCTGCGGCTCAATCAGTATCAACACAGAATCAACAACAGCAACAACAGCAACAGCAGCAGCAACAACAACAGCAACAGCATCAGCAGCAACAACAGCAACAGCAGCAGCAGCAGCAGCAGCAACAGCAACAGCAACCGTATCATTACAGTCCTCGATCACCTAGACACCATGCTATTATAATCACCTCGACTGTGAGCCAGCAAGGACAGGATGAACGTACGGCATTGTTGAACGGCGTCTTAGAGCGAGAACGACAATTTCCTATTGCAGCGCTGTTTTTCCTGTTTGGATGGTAAGTAAGGTGTGAGTGACCATAATGAAGCTGTCTGTTTTCATTGTCGATCGCTTTACTATTATAGGTTCTGTCCACCTCTTTGGTTCATTGGGATGTGCTGTGGTGGCAGTTCAAACAGATATGAAAACTGGTGGGGAAAAGTGAACTTCATCATGGCAATGGCAACTATTCTTACCTCTATCATTTACAGTATTGTTGGTCTATCTACTGGTCATTGGCTCTTATCACCATAGTTATATTATTATCTACTATTGTATTCTGCTAACCTACAGTTTTATTTTTATCCAATAAACTACACTTATTATACCAATATACGATTACGCCTTCTTTATTTTTATATTGTGTCTATTTGTTATGTATAATTTTGACTTTTAGATTCCACGTTCATGCAAGCCAACCTGACTGCCAAGGCTGCTATGCCAAGGGGAATATATAGAAATTTCATGGCATCCTGACATGAATCACTCACAATTTAAATTCCGCCTTTGTCTCTCATGCAACTTTTCTCCGTTTTGTTTATTTTTCTTGTCGCTCTCTCATACTCTTTCTTATTATTATTATTCTCCTGTCCTCTTGGCTCTCTCTCTCTCTCTCTCTCTCTCTCTCTCTTATATTATTGTTCTCTTGTTCCTTGGCACGAATTGTGCCAGCATTAGTACTATTATTATTATTATTATCATGTCTCCTTTCATATTCCTGGTTCCTGATTAGCAATTTATATATATCAAAGTATCTATACCTTCGTCATTTGCGTATCCGCTTTATCACTTTATTCTATTTTTACCCCTAAATCCTCCACTTATTCTTACACTTGTCATTTTACATATCAGATTACACACAGCCTCAAATATCACTCATTTACCACTTCTGTTTATTTATTATCTCAACCATTTCACACCTTGTCGCGCCCTCTTAATTTTTTGTAGTTATCATTAAAGATGGTAATCGGGACAGAGGGATAGGATAGGGTGGGATGGGATAATGGGATAGGACAAAATGCCGTCCTTGCCATTTTCTGTTTTACTGCTCTCTATATATTGTCTCACCTTATCTCCACCTTAGCTTACTTGTTATTGTAAAATCCATCAAAAAATTATTCTTTATTATATTCTTATATACTATAGAAAGAACATATAAATATTACAAATTTTTTTATACGAAATAAAAAAGACAGTTCTTCTTACTTTTTGTTTTATTTCATCATCTATTTCACTCTCGACTTCAATGCAAATTGGCAATTTAAGGTCCTGGGTATGACTGAAAAGTTCAGGACATATGTGAATACATGCATCTTTGCCTAATATTGGATACTTGGTGCTGTGTGCATTATACTTGTCGGAATGACGATTTTGGAAATGATAACTGAAAACACGACCTTCAGAATTTACCATACCCTGCATAAATACATATAGGAACATATCATTGGGTGTTGGGGGCCAAATATACATATCTACTCGATGTGTATATCAGTAGCCGTTTCAATAGCTATCACATATACAGTAGGAAACAAAACATGAAATTCGCAAATTTGATAGGACAAGAAAAAATAGCTAGAAATGAATTTACGTACTATGTAAATAGGCCCGCATTTACATTGCACTGTCTCAATGTGGAATGAATGCATTGTATAGATATAGAAGCTAAAAGTAGTCACATACAATCAATTCATACAATTGAATAGTCTTTTATTGAATAGAATAAGTTGGTTTCCCATACCCAAGGTATTAATTTATCGGGTAAAATGTGATGCAACTAGTTTGGGAATAATGGAGGGGCAATGACTAACAGCTGATATTGTGTGAGTGTAAAGGTGTTTCATAAAATATAATAAATGGCATAATATTGGTATGGTGACTACAGGTAGATACAGTGTCATCTAAATTGTACCTTAAATTAGCTGCGCTAATCGTGGAGGGACATAGACCATTTCATATACGATATATGCATATTTGTATTGTTAATAGACCGTAATAGGACACAAGAAATTTATTGGTTAGCAGCATGAGGGCGACTGTTGGGAATCTAAAAAATGGTCAGCACCAATATAAATGAATGACTGTAAAAAGAGATCCGATATACTGTCTAAGACATGAGAAAGATTATAAAGGGATATATTTTTACTAAAACGCAAAAACGATTAACATTGAATTTATTGAGATGCTGATGCAAACTATGACACACTAACACTAAACTGAGCTAATGGTGCTTCAAAATCCTGGATCCAAAATGAAAGGGTTTCCCCATGCATCTTGTCATCCCTGTTCTGAAACCCCTTCTAAACTAGTCCTGACACTAATATAAGTCCAGCATAATCTTCAGAGGCAACAATTGTGAAGGGAAAAAAAAAAAGGAAGAGAGCGGGAAAAAAAAAAAAAAAGAGAGAAAATAAAATCCACGTGTGCGGGATGTGAAATATTTTCTATGAAAAAAAAATACAGTTCTGACCATTTCCCTGATATTCTTTCGATGGCCTTTTTCATTTCAATAAAAAATACAGAAGAAGGTTCCACATGACTTTTTTTTAATAAATATAACATAGCTACACACATAAGAACGACAAGATTTTACACAATAACGGTGCAATCTCGTTTTCCCACTGAAGTCGTTATTGCGGGTTCCTACTGTAGGCTGTATGCTAATACTATTATACAATATCAATACAATAATGCATGATATATGTACAGTAGATGGTTGATAAATAAAAAATATAAAAGACAAAGACGGGGGGGGTTTGGTGGAGTAGGTATCATAATAAATCAGTTGACTGCTGTTTGTCAATTTAAGGGACCATATTCTCCAAGAAAAAATAGTTCCCACATGGAGTCTTCACCTACATATTTTAAGTGGTTAAAACAACTTCATGCCCTTTTTTTGGAATATGGTAGTGCGAAGAGGGAATATCCCGAACCTTGCCCGAAATAGTAGGGGCCCCTGTCTGGTATATAAATCCTGGTAAATATATATATATATATATATATATATGTATATTGGTCTAGTATCAGCATGTTACGGATCTTCATTATTAAAAAGTATTATTATATTGTCATACAGTACGATCACTAGCATGGTCCTCTTCCGTTCCAATCATTCTATAGAATCGAGCGCCCCGGTTTTCGAATTTTTAAGACTGAATATCGTTTGCCTATTTTCCTCATTTCTTTCATAAGCATTATAGATTAAGTATATTCTCGAGTCTAATATAGGATGGAACCAAAAAAAAAAAAAAAAAAAAAAAAAAAAACTAGCCTTGATGGTGAGACTATTCAGTGTAATTCCGAGCATTTTTTTTTCTTTAATTAGGCGTAGATCGCGCATAAGGAAGAAAAAGATGACTCTGTGTCCGCCTTTTATCTCCTTGCATGATGTGCATCCGTCAATTATTTACTTTTAAATGTGTGGAATTGTATAGGTAAAGATGAAAAAAAAGCTTAAAAGAAAAAAGAATATTCCTTACGAACGATGCATCTTATCTTACTATTATTATTATTATTATTATTGTTGTTGTTGTTGTTGACGTGAAACAAGTAACCAAAGTATTATGAAAGAAAATATTGGATCAACCATTTCTATTTAGAAATGATTTTCCATTTGAGAAAATTAAGGTTCTCACGCTGTTTTTTATTTTTCTATTTAAATGTATCTTTCCTTTTAAAAAAGTAATAAAGGAAGAGAAAAATTGGTTTTTCGTCCATAGGATCATAGCCTCTTCACTTTTTACATCTTTCCCTTGGTCTCTTTTTTAAAAAAAAATTATGAAATATCAGGTACAAAGTCGACGACTGTTAGCGCCCGTGACCAATAAATGGATGATGATCACTATTGTTCCACATCGCCCAATTGTGACTCATCAAGGCAGCCAGACCTCGAGCGATCAATCAAATATTAACAACAACAAAAACTCCCAGTGTTTATCGAATCAAGCGGATGATTATTATCATCATCCTACCGCTATATCTGTCTATCAAGTATCGCCAAATCCACCTCATGCAAGTTATTTTAGTTCTAGCCATCAATCTGACATTTTTAGTCCTACTGTCAACACCGTTTTTGATGAATAATACAATACTGCTGAGCAATAAGACCTTTATCATTAGTATTATTTTTATTATTATTATACTATTATTATTTGTGTATTAAAACATCCATAAGTTATCACTGTCAACGAACAAGATAGATTCTGTGTATTTTTTCTAGAGAGGTGATAAACATGTGATAAAGAGCAGGCAAAAGACATAAATATACAAATTTCACCCAAACATCGAGCGCCGTAAGTTTACATTCATTTACTCATTTATTCGCAACCCCAATCAACCACACATCAAAGACAATGCATATAAATGGATCAACAATTAATCATTCTACTGCTCTGTCATTAGAGCGAAGCAACAGAGCAATCAGGTTTTATTTCAATGCACAAAATTAGGTAAAAAAAAAAAAAAAAAAATCAACCACGAATATCATTAATACTAATATCATCCTAAGCTACATCCTAAATTACTACTAATCTAAAAAAAAATTCTAATGATCCAAAATACGCAAATTTCCAGTTACGACCTTGTTTTCCAGTATAGACCCGGATGGGATATCGATACGTTCACCATGATTTGCGACAATGATCACTGTTCCACGAAGTTCGACCTTGGAGCCAAAGGTGACATCACCTGTCACAGTCAGATGATCTAGTTCCAAGATATTCGGGATGGTTTTAAAACGACTAGAAAAGTGACTGACCTTCTTGAAGTGATCGCCCAACTTGACCAAAGGGACGACATTAAACATGCGTTTGGGGTTGACTGCCAATTCACCGTGCACCAATGAATACAGATTGGATGTGACCAAAAAGAGATCCGATGTTGATTTGACAGGCAGAAAGCGAGTGCGAGGCACATTGACACCATGGGCATTCTTGAAGTGTTTGATGGCAGCACCAACCGCTGTTTCCAGTTGGATGACCTTTTCTCCGCTATCCGTGGTCTTGTGGTTGACAATGATTTCAAGTTCCATGGCTTCTTCATCCATCACCCGCTTGACCGCTTTCAGATTGATCCACAAATTGTTGGTGTTGAAGATCTTGAATTTCTTGACTGACTTGAAGTCTTCTACATGCTCGTCAGGGACTTGCGCGATTTCCAGTAAGCGAATATGGCCATCATAGTCAATCAAAGTCCCACCTTTGATATCTGCCTTGGTCTTGTCGGTGACTTCCATGAGAAATTCAGCATCACTGGACACCATATGGTGAAGAATGTTCAAATCCACCGTCGCACCCAAGTTGTCCACATTTGATACGAAAAGGTATTCCTTGCCTTGTGCTAGCAATTGATCCAACAAACCAGATGTATACAAAGATTCATACAAATCACCATGACCAGGAGGATACCATTGTTCAATAGGAGAGTCAGCTGTCCGAGGTACAGGTAATAAGGATTCCTTTTTGATGCGAGGATGACGGCTTTGGTTGAAGGTAATGATATCGACATTGTGAGTAGCATATTTTTGGACAATTCGTTTGGTTTCATCATCAGTGTTGAAGGAGTTCATCAAAATAAAAGGTACACTAACATCATGTTTCTTGTTCAAATACTATCCCCCCCCAAAAAAAAAAAACGAGTTAGTTAACCGTTGAAATCCCCAATAAAGTTTTTTTTGTTTTTTGTTGGGTTGCATTGTTACCTCGATTTGTCGCACACTAAGATCCAAAAAGGTCATTCCATCACGGACCTCAATGGCTGACTTTGGTCCAACACATCCCATTGTTGTACCGAGACCACCATTAAGCTTGAGCACGGCCAATTTTTCGAGATCGGTTGAGCTGGAAGTTTCAGGGATTTGCTTGTAAGATACGATTTGTTCATTTGAAGGCGATTGAATTCTATCCCAGTCGCTACAAAGACGCAGGCAAGTCAGATTATCTATTCAAGTTCTGCTATACACATACATACACACACTTACATTTTAGTTCCTTTTGCTTGTTCATCAAGATATCGAGTAAACAGCATATAGAAGCCATCCATTTCTTGAGAAAAGAACTAGAAATGCAAAAAAGAGATTGAGTCAAGCAAGATTCCTAGCAGAGAGCATAAACTTACCTTTTGCTGTTCTTCATTGTTGATTTGCGAACTCAGCTTGCTCAGTTCGACCTTCATTGCTTTGGCTGCAGAAGCAGAGCTAGCACTTTGGAAATCCTATTCGGAGAAAAAAAGAGTGAATGAGTGACAAAAACGCGTTCAAGTCAATGTCTTCTTTTTTTCTTGATGAGCTCTTTTTTTTTTTTTTTTTTACCAAGGTTGACAAAGTGTGAGGATGGTGTCTATCAGTGCCAACAGTAGTTGAAGGTTTTCTTGCAAAAGTCATGTTTTTTTTTAAAAGAGAAGTTTGGGAAAAAAAAAATAGATGTGTTGGGGATTGAAGAAAAAGGAATCGATAAGGAATAGAAAGGGAAGAGGAAAAAAAAAATGGAATCGAATTTTTTGCTGCCTTTCATATTTATATACCAAGGTTACACAGAAAGTTGCTTTGTAATCCCCGCTCTCCCTTCTCGTCAAACAATGTTCGTTATTGTTGTTCTATTTTCGAATAAGACAGTATTCAATTTTTATTTTTATTTTTTGGTTAAAGTTTAAGATCAATGCTGATTTCTTTAAGGCGGATGAAGGTTTTTCAGACGGCTGCATAAAATTTATGACAGTAGTAAAAATAAAAAATTTGACATACACTGGAAAATTGGGCTACCTACGGGTGGTTATTTCAAAATCATTTTTCTATGCCTATTTCTCACCCCAATTCTACCCATTTCACTACCAATCAATTTGGAGCGCAAACAGGATAGGCTACCAAAACAAACAGGATAAAAGATTAATATCTCCTTCCGGTACAACCCATATGGGTCATAAGCCGTGGTTTGTCTTTGTCCGTTACAGTGATATGAGCTTCCGATATTTTATCCAGCTTATCTTGATCTAAGGAATGAACCCTTATGCTTTGGGAAAGTCAAAAAAAGCTGTTGTGTTACATTCCGTCTCCACTTCGAAAAAATTACCTAGCAATTATGTCTTGCCTGATCTACAGCTAGCTTTGAAAATTGACAACTAAAATGGAAGTTGAGGCTACCTGTATTATGTTCAGAACTTATATAAACAACTTGATGGTCTACTGTAGCTTTTTAATAATACTGGATGGGTAATCATGGGATACTATTTTTTTGGCTATACTTGGTAATTCGAAATTTTATTTGTTTATAGGCAGTGCTATTCGATATAAAAAAAAAATACCACCATCACACAGGATGGAAGCTAACTGTAGATCAAGCCCATGATACCATCAGCCAGGAAACGGACATTATTCCCAACATTCCTGTATTTTTTGCAAAATAGAAGCAATGTGCCACAAGATGCCACAAGATATAAACAAATCACCAAGGCTTTGTAAGCAACTAAGAAGAATAGTTAAAGAAGAGGACAGATATGATACAACGATATGTATACATAGTCGAAAGATGGCTATGGTTTTATTTTGTGTTGACCATCCACACTTAAATACTTTCTTTATTGCCCTAGGTGAGATTTCTGGCTACGATAGTTATAAAATACGATTATCAGAATATTCGGGTTGGCTTGAGCTCTTTGGAGAAATACGTTTGTCTGATTGTAGATAATCTTAACGACACTGCCAACATTATGTTTCGTGTACTTTTGACACTGATTTCGCATAACGGACTTTGAATTTCGTGTATTTTTCATGACACTTGCAAACCGGGGAGCTCTATTTCTCTTTTTCCACTTTTTTACTTTATTTATGGATTCGCTATCACTCTGAATTTACGGCAAACTGTTTTGCCATATTTCATAGTAAGTGTTAAGGATTCCTTGTATGACCAATGCTTATGAGTAACGTCATTCTTTTTTTCTCATCTTGATATTGGATGTCACCTGCAGAAGATAGGCAGCGGATTTGCCACTTACGCTAGGTCTTTATAGTGACTTTGGTCGAAATATATGAATAGAAAAACGTGGTTCTGAACTATAGCTAGGCGGTGGAAAAGGTATATTGAGGTCACAAATATGAAGTCTAAGGTGTATCGAGTATTTTCAAGCTGGGTATAGCTTAAGGTGCTCCAAGGGGTACTGGTAGGCCGCGATATTAGTGATTGTGTGTGTGTGTGTGTGTGTGTGATAGGACCCATCCACTAACCACCTTTTTTTGTCGTATCTATATAATTATTACTTCAATGGAATAGTGTCACTTGTTTACAAAGGACGTATCGAAGAAGATAATAGTGTCACCGAATTTACAGGGTAATATCATGTAGCGACTGGGGAAGAGATACAGTATTGCCTTGTCTTAGCTAAATATTCAGGGCGAATCTATCTTGATTTGGGTACAAGCAAGGCATGGAATAAAGGTAATAAAAGGAAAGGATTAAAATTAGAACCATCCTTGACCTCTGATCTCCCTCGTTTTTTTTTTTTTTTTTTTTTTTTTTTTTTCCTGCATGTATCGTATACAACGATTTCAAAATATACATCGGTACAAAAATGACGAAATCAAACGACTTATGAATTCATTGTTTAATGATGCTATTTTGTAATAGGCGACTGATTTGATACCACCTACCTTACCATCATTGATAGATCACCAATCAAACCCATGACCCCAAGTGGCGACGGTGGTGGTAGCAACCTTGCGTATCCTCCTCTTCGGCATGTTTACCACGAACAAGAAATGGTTCTAACATACCTGGTGGAATCTGGTCCCAATCACCTTCATTTTTCTCTTGGACTCTTTGAATACCGGTGGTAGTGGTAGTGTTGGTGTCCATCATCCCAAACCTTTGACTGCACCCTTCGTGAGCGTTATATAGAAGTCGAGTATTAATGCTACTTTGACCAGTTTGGTCTCCGCCAATTCATCTACTCAACAACAAGAACTGTCTTCGGCACCTCCTAAATCCCTTTGGTTGATCTTTGATCATTGTTTACTTAGTTTATTTTTATATATCCACATACCCTCTTTTTTTATCGTTATCTAGTCTTTTATTAATATGAAAAATTAAAAATAAAACCCGAATTACCAGTATAATCATTATTATATTTGATTTTGGCTTTTTAGTACGGTTTATTTGTATGATTCAACGTGATGTCGACAGTAAATATGGAAAAAGAACGTGTTGGAATTTGACAGTAAATGACCATATGTTGAAATGAAATAGGGTTCAATGTGTGACATAACTTGCCAGAAGGATTTGATAGTCAGATTTTATAGTCGAGGTTGGTACCTTTTCATGTCTAAATTTGATTTTTTTTTGTTTTTTATAGAGGTATCCATCCTTATTTTTTTGATAATAAAAGTCAGGCGCAAGCACAACACCACTCAATGTTCTTTGAGAAGGAGTATATTAAAGTCCATTTGGAGACCTAAGCGTGAAATTCAATCGAGAATCCTATTTCCAGGTCTTTTTTCTTGCAGTGCAAAACATATAAATCGTGTAACATTGACACCTGACTGAATTTTTTTTTCCTCCTTGTCTCCTTTTGTCGCTACGAAAAATACATATTTTTTTTTTCTTTCCATTTTGTTCATCATTCTCGACCCATTCCACTCTTTTATATATACACATATATATTGTATTGGATCTATATCAGCAACTTCCTTCTGAAATGTCTGCACCTACGGTACCTTATGTTAGCGTGGAGGAATTCCATCAACTACGTACTCAAAATGAACAGCTATGGAAGATTATCGAACGCCAACGCACCATGATTCAAAACCTCCAAAAGGAAAACTCGCACTTGGCTGCTGAAAGAGATGGTTTACAAGATAATGTCAACACCTTTGAACGTGCCCGAAAACAACGTGCTTCCATTCTCTTCTCACCTGAAGCTCTCCGTGCTATGACTGAAACCGATGAGGAACCAAGTCCTATGCCACCTCCACGTTCCCCTTATCGCTCCAATAGTAGCAAACCTGATCAGCAACAACAGCCGCCACAACTACCACAGTTGGCTCACAAAGAACATCTTGAACGACAGAAAGGGAAACAATTCAACTTTTCTCTTGACACTTCGGATACAACATTAACCGCTGCCGCTACTATGCCTCATCAACAAACACCCACTTCACCACGCAACGTGATCTTGGAAAAGGATGCTCAAACTATGCAAAAATTCAAAACCAACACCAACACCAGTACCACCGGTAAACCACCGCCACCTTCTGTTGTACCTGTGCCTAGTGTATCTTCCCCCATTACGACCAGCACCCCTATTGATGAATCTTCTCTTTCTTCATCATTCGGCTCATCGACCTCATCATTTTTGCGGCCCAACTCTCCACCCGATGCTGCAACATTACGGGGCTCCAATAGCAACAGGTCCAAAAGGGAAAGCCATATCTTTTTCACACCGCCTTCGTTTTCTGCTGATACACCCACTTTACCTTCTTTGGATACCGGCAGCATCCATCATGCCTACACTGCTGCTCCTTCTACTACTGCTGCTACTCCCACCAATATCAATAATCCACGTATACCTCCACCCACAACACCAACACCAACGACACCGACTGCTTTTGGCATACCTCAACAATCACAACCACTGCAAGGCGGTCACCCCATGTCTTCGGTCTCATCTCTATCGTCGTCATCGGCGTCGTCAGTTGTCTCTTCTCCTTTTGCAGGTGGCATCACCAATATCGCTGTCAAAGTGCTTGGCTCCACTATCCGTCAAAATGAAAAGGGACGTGAAGTCATTTCCTTTATTCTCTCTGTGGGCAAGAAACCTGATGAACACAACTTGGAATTTGAAGAACTGTGGCGTGTTGAAAAATTATATTCTCACTTTTTGGAATTAGACAGCAAGGTAATCATATATATATATATATATATATATATATATATATAGACGTGTGTGTGTCATATCTGTGAATACTGACCCATTTCTCACTAATCTTTTATTATTAATAGATAAAGACTGGTCATCGATCTGTGGCGAACCGTATTGCCAAGCTACCCGACAAGGCGCTATTTACTACCAACTCACCCAGCAAAGCGGATCGACGAAAAGCGGCATTGGAACACTACCTTCACCATATTGTTTTGCTACCATTGGAAGACGTGTCGGATTTGTGTGAATTTTTGAGCACGAATGTGGTTGATGGCGACGTAATGTATTCTCGTACGGGGCGCAAGGAAGGTTATTTGACCAAACGAGGAAAGAATTTCGGTGGATGGAAAACCCGGTATTTTGTGCTGCAAGGCTCAAGTTTGGAATATTATGAATCAAAGGATGGCAATCATTTGGGGACAATCCGATTGGTCAATGCGCAGATCGGTCGTCAAACACCCGGCACAAATCCAATGGCAATGGCAGATGATGGCAACAACATGTATCGACACGCCTTTTTGATTGTGGAACAAAAACGGTCGGGCTCCTCCCAGGTGGCAAGACATATTCTTTGTGCTGAATCCGACGATGATCGTGATGCTTGGGTCGACGCGCTGTTCAAAAACGTCTCTATGGATGAATCAACCTCTTTTACCGACACTATGAACGGTGGTGGTGGTCCTGTGATGAAAAAGAAAACGGTGGTGGCAGGAAAGTCAAGCTTGAAACAACCCTCTGGTGAATCTGATTTTGATAAACTGCGACCCTCTATGATGCAAGACTCTAGTGAAATTGGCGTTGCTTTATCTGGACCTATGAATGGCAGCTCAGAATCGCTACCCTCGGCATGGCCTACTTCATCGCACCTCCCACCCCCACCTATTGTTTTTGACCAGCGTACCAGTTTGGATCAACAACAGCAACAACCTACCGCTTTACAACAACCACGTACGCCGCATCACCTTACACGCCGAAGCTCCATGGTGAATCTCCTGAATACCAGCAATGAAGAAGAAATCATACTCCCAACACGTGCACTGTCCCCGTCCCCATCATTTGGCCGTGAAAGTGAAGATCAACTTGGTGACGATGTGCCTGAAAAGAAAACCAAACATAAACGTATGACATTCTGGGGCAAGAAGATGTTCAATAGCAGCAATGAAGCGTTGGCCGTCCCATCTCGCCCTTCCCCATCTTCCTCCTCTACAACCACAGCTACAAATGGGGTAGATATCCCAGCATCCACTTCATCTTCTGTTGCGACTGCTTCATCTACGCCAGCACCAGCAACCTCCTCTGGATTCCGTGGCTTCTTGTCTCGTCCATCTCATGAAAGTGGTCGATCTTCTTCAAAGGATACCCTTCAACAAGCGCCTCCCAATCCTGTCTTCGGTGTGCCATTGGAAGAATCTGTACGAATCTCACGCGTGTCTGATACTTACCAATTGCCCTCGGTGGTCTTCCGCTGTATCGAATATCTGGATGCCAAAAAAGCTGTATTGGAAGAAGGTCTTTATCGTCTCAGTGGTAGCAACATCATGATGAAATCACTGAAACAAAAATTCGATTTAGGTATAAAAAAAAAAAAAAAAAAAAAAGGGAAAACAGTATACTGACGTTAGGGAATTTACCTTTTATAGAAGGCGACATCAATCTTTTGGCGGCTAAAGAAGAATACGATGTTCACGCTATTGCTGGGTTATTGAAATTATGGCTTCGTGAATTACCAACCAGTGTACTGACCCGAGAACATCGAATGGACTTCCTTCATGTGATTGGTGAGTTTACAAAAAAAAAAAAAAAAAAAAAAAAAGTAATAGTATTTGGACTGAGGTTTGTTTGTTTTATTTTTCTTTTTCTGAATAGATTTACTTGATCGTAAAGATCGTGTGAATGAACTTGGTCGTTTGGTATCCCTCTTACCGATTGCCAACTATACTTTACTTCGAGCATTGACGGCACATTTGATCCAGGTAGTACAACATTCAGATGTGAACAAGATGACCATGCGTAATGTCAGCATTGTATTTTCACCAACCCTTGGCATTCCTGGCACGATCTTTAATTTATTGATGAGCGAATTTGATTACATCTTTTGGACAACGGAGGATGGCGATGCGGCACCAAGAATGATGTTGGACGATGAAAATACAGTATATGAAACGCCTACCAAAGTGATGGAAGAAGAACAACCAACAACAGGAAATCATCACCCATCTGATCCCTCTATCATTGTGGTGGATGAGTCGAATGGTAATGGTGGTGCAACAACAAAATTGGGAAGAAGGCCAACGTTACAACTGCGTGATGGAAGAAGCAATCGAAATAGTGTAAACTACCGAGAAGCGGCTCCGAATGCTATTGTTGAATTAGAAAAGCATCATCCAACTCATCACCATGGTAAGAAAATATATATATATATACATATTATACATAGAATGCTCAACATGTGAAATATTACTAACTGGGGGGTTTTGTTTGTTGTTGCTGGTTTTTTTTTTTTTTTTTTTATAGGACAACAACTGATGCTAGATGAAATTGAAGACGATGTGAACGATTTAGCTCTGGTTGATGATGATTATTCCATTGTATCGGATGATAAGCTCCAACCTACCGCCATTACCATCTAGTCATCAGTTATTCTTACATACACAATCTTCACTTCCCCCTTTTATATATATTTTATTTTATATTTATTCATTCCCAACCCATCCCACCTTATCTCACTTTGATCGCTTTTTGGCTCTCTTATATTTTCTTAATATTTACTATCACAACCCCCATTCGTTTTTATTAGTATATTCTCTCCCTCTTTAATCCACCTTTTCGTTTTTTCTTTTTTCTTTTTCTTTGCTTTGTTTTTATACAGACTCACAGACTCACAGAACCTCTCACACACATCCCTTTTTTAATGCCTTTTTTTATCTATTGTAATAAACATCAACTTCAAAAGCAATTACAATCGTTTTATATTTGGTCCTGTTTCCAATCATTCAAAAAAGGCTGGTTTTTACAAAATGCAGATTTCCTTTTTTAGTTTCTACTCCCCCTCCTTTCCGCTCTTTGTCTATCTTTTTTTTTATTTATTTATGCCAAATCTCCCCCCCCCTCTCTCTCCCTCTTCTCCTTCCTTTGTTTTTTTTTCTTTCTTTTTTTCTTAGTTTTTTTTTTTTTTTTTCTTTCCTTCTTCCCTTTCTTTTTATTCTTTTTTTTTTTTTTTTTATTACAATTATGGCCAGTGAAGATGCTCTCAATTTTGTAATTGGGGTATTTGTATCACTCTTCGCTTCATTCATGGATGCACTTGGACTCAACATTCTTAAGCTCGATCACGTTAAAGAAGGACAAAAGGATTCGGTATCACGAAGGGGTGATTGTGGTCGTCCTTTATGGCATATTGGGCTTTACACTTATGTAGCAAGTCAACTCATTGGTAGCACTATCGCTTTAAGTACGACCCCCTTTGAACTCCGTCATACTTATATTCTGGATTTAAGAAACTGACACGAACTCACCTTCTTCTATTTTTTTTTTATGTAGATTATCTCAAAACACAGGTAAGAAGTCTCGTCTCACTCCGAAAAAAAAAAAGAGGGAGAGTGTGTGTATAGGTGGAGGGAGAAAAATGAACTATTCGGGAGAGAGGAAGAAAAGGCATTGCTATGAGTTGGTGTCATTCAAATATAGGCGAAATGGATTAGCAGCTAACACTCTATTATTATTGCTTTAATTTAGTGGGTTGCTCCTCTTGGTAGTGTAGCTTTGATATACAATTTTATCTTCGCTAAACTCCTTGTAGGCACCGAAATTACTCGAAAAGATGTCTTTGGTACTTTGGTGGTGGTTGCTTCAGTAATCTGGATTGTTGTGTTTGGTGGAATGTATATTGGTGAAGATCGTAAGTGAATTGTTATTGCCTCATGTATGTCCGTATGTTTTGATGGGGTGGATAGATGTATTATTTGTATTGACGTAATTTGCTCTATATATATTTCCGTTATTTTTGTTTTTCCTTTGACATAGCTGAAGCTTCGATCTCACTAGAAAACCTCAAGACTTTATTCACTAGGCCTATCTTTATTATCTATTTCAGTGCTTTGAATATCATCACTCTATCTGGTTTAATATTGGCGATTTGGTGCCGTTGGGCTATCTCAGACGGGTTGAAGCGACCTCTGTTTATTGGCATGTCTCCCAAGAAAATGCGTCGTATTGTTGGCCTTATGTTTAGTTTGGATGGCGGTTTATTAGCCAGTGAAACTCTATTATTGGCGAAAAGTGGGCAAGTCTGCGCATACATACAAATACGCTTATTATTGATACTCCTTATATTGATCTGGATTTATTTATTATTTATTACAAAATAGGGTCAAGCTCTTTACTTTATCTGTCAGCTCTCAAGTTAATCAATTCACGGACAACACAAGCCGCTTCATTATCCTAGCTTTGGTCCTTAGTGCGGTATTACAGGTAAACTTTTGCACACTTTTTTTTTTCTTCCTAGATATTCTTCTAATTTGTTTGCTTTTCTTACTTTAGGTATATTGTCTCAATACTGCACTTAAGCTCTATAGCTCTGTTGTGGTTGTGCCTGTCTTTTATGGCACATACACAGCCCTTGGTCTTGTCAATACTATTATTTACTTGGATGAAATTGGCAATTATCCCGGCTGGGCAATTTCTCTTGTGTTTGCTGGTATCGGTGTATTAATCTATGGTGTTTATCTCCTCAGTTCCAAACCTGATCCAACATGTCAATACAACGATCGTCAGCATGTCGACAACGCTATTCAACAACAAGTTGTGGTGATTGTACCAGCGGAACAACAGGAAATGTTCGCCATCTCATCACCTAATTCCTCTGAAACATCGTCGCCGATCAAATCACACAAATCGCATCCTCCTCTGTATTCAACAACAACAACAACAACGACACCGCCACCACCTGCCGACGACGAAGACGGCGAAAAAATTCTCTATTCCTCCACCAGAAAGACAGCGCCACCCACCGTTTATAATGAGAATAGTCAACAGCAACGACAGCAGCTGGAACACAAGCAGCAACCTTTCGCCTCAGCCTCACCAATAGACGAAGCAATGCATCACCAAAACGGACCAGGGCATCATCATCAATCTTCATCCTCGCATCATCATATCATCGGTAGCAACTGGATTCGTCGCTTACTATCAAAAACACCATGGCGATCCATTCAACGAAGTAAAGACACCTTTCTAAGTTTACATAGCACCGAAACTGGTGGCGTTGGATCATCGACAGTGCCCGTAGCAGCAATACCAGTAGCAGCAAATTCAGAATCGTCCTCAACAACACCTATACATGCACCATCAGATAAAGACGCGCTATCACACAGTCGACGTAGCCAGCATCCATCTATCGCCCCTCTTCCTAACGACGTCGAAAAACGAACATAGGTTGTGATATCGATTCTATCCTCCCCCTTCCCATATTGTTTTAGCATCCATCATAGATTGCTTACAAGTAGACTCATATCCCCCACCTTCTATTCACATTTACAGCACCTCTAGTTATGTAATCCCTTCATCCTTCATCCTTCCCTTAGTAGTCATCATTCATACCATTCTCCTTATTTTTAATTAGTCATTTGTACAAATATAATATACACCCACATACATATCTCTCTCCATTTTTTTTTTATGTATTACCTTTTTTTTTTTTTTTTTATGAATGAACATTCTTGATTATACCTATTTGTCAATAAAATGATCTCGATCTCCTTGTTTTTATTACATGTTGCATATCTTTTTCTTTCTGTTTCTGTTTTTGTTTTTGTTACTTTTCTGGGTATGTGAGTGAGTCTGTGGTTTGTGTATTTTAGAAAGTAATATTTGCAAAAGGGGTGCTACATAGTGACACCAAATGTCAACTACTTCACTGTGCTGAATCATGTAGCGTTTTAAAAAAGTGGGTTTTAATAAAAGGAGGGATCATCCAGTTCTCCCTTTTTAATATTGCAGACTGCCTAGTAGTTTGACTTATCTGCTCTCCCCGTAGATCACGTCTACAAATATACAAGTTTGCTATACTTAGTTTCTTTTTTTTTTTTTTTTGATATATGTGTGTTGAGTTTATGGTAGGAGGCGAATTAAGTCAGTGCCTGATCACTTTTTTTCTGAGGAGTTCCTACTCCTTCACTTTTACATTACTGACAAGAAAAAAAAAATGAGGGTGGCAATGAGTAATTGCATCAAATCATGCTATTCCAATCATTAATAGGAACAGAGAATTGTGTGCCTACCACTTTTCATAGAGAAAAAGGGGTATTTCATCGAGAAACAAGCTTTTATCGGACCAGTTTGAGATTGGGCACCGTGATTTATCACATATAATGCACAATTATCATCTCCTTTATTTGCACTGTAACATCATCATCCCTAAAGGCGTAAGTTCATTTATGAATCCATAATAACTAGGGCACGCGCAAAATGCTTACCAAAATTTCATCTTTATCCGGGTTGAACCTTGTTTTTCTCTGGTCTTTGCGGACTTCTCCAAGTTCTGTAAGGGGATGAAAAGTTCAAGCACGGTTTAAAAAAAGAAAACGTGATGCCTTCTATATGCTTGAACCAGGAAAGGGGAGGGATTAAAAAGTCAATTATTTTCATACACATACAAGTGCCCAATCAACAGAGCACTGGACATGATAGTTGCGCTACAACGGACTAGCAACAAAAATACCCTGCCATTATTCGCATACACACATGTATACACACAATCATATCATTTTTTTTTCTACACCGGGCATATACATTCGCCAAGATGAGTTTACGTATAAGAAATGATAATGGTAAAACGACAATATACATTTTATTCACCTGATGATATAAACTATGAAAACTAAGGCTAAACTAAGGCTAAGCTAAGCTAATGAATGTTCCATACTAATTCCTTGGAGTCCCAAATCGCAGATCCAAAATGACAGGGTCTCCCCATGTATGTTTGTATTGCATTTTTTTAAATGCCCCTGATTCAAGTTCTAGGCTAATCCAATATCACTGGCTCCTCAATGAGATTATCATTGAAGTTGATGTTTTAAAAGAATGAGGGAAAGAGAAAAAACTAAAAAATTCATGAGACCGGAGTGTGAAAGGCAATCATTTTTTTGAGGGGTTTGGAAGGGACTCCAGTTCCATATATAGCAAAAGAGAACCTATAATTTTGACGGACACCAGACAATAAAAAATATTGGAGATACCTTCAGACATCAAAAACAAAGAACAAAAGAAACTGCGTCTACATGCTAGATTGACGTTTAAATTTATACAGAAAATGAATTTGGTTTTTTTGGGAACCGTTTTTGGCTTTACCTCTACAGTAAAACACTCTTCATTCAGATCCCTTCAATATCAAATATGGCACAAGTGTTGGTGTACATATCATATAGTTGGTATTACAATGCACATTGATTGAAGGAACAACTTAACAATTATATTCAGCATTGCTCGCTTAGACCGCACGGGCTTCTTCCCGCCCCTAATTCACTCTTTTCCATGCAGGAATCTGTACCAACATATAAAAAACTACCTATCTTACTCACCCCGCAATCCCCTTCTTTAACAACACACTTGAAAACCCATACTAAGCGCGAAACAAAAAGGTGTAATTTTTTCAAAAGCTTTTATTTGATAATGATATGATAATAATTTTAAATTAATCTACTACCATTATTCTCCAAGGGGGTTCCGTCATGGGTCACAATGATCCGCCAAAATAAGCCGCTATATCTATGTGACGGATTCGTTAATGTTAACCGGTCGCTGTGGTTAAAGATTTTGTCATGATGAGTGCGCTAGAAAGCAGGAGCTTGATAAGACACTCACAAAGTAGCCGTAATAACGACTTTACACACTATACAATTGGTGTGAGGTCGGATAATAAAAGATGGTAGATACTAAACTTGGAGGGTGTGTTTCTTTGTAATAAGAGATATATTGGAGGTCGCATGAGGGAGGCTAAAGGGAGATATGGAGATTAGTGACATGGAGGACTAATATAATACACAATACAAAAAGCATGACAATGACTAAAGTGATATATTCTATTAGACAACTGTCAGCACTTATCAAAAGGGACGATAATAGCAAAAAAGAGATCTATTGCACAAGACATGAAAGAGACTAATGGAACATTTTTCGTTGATATAAGTAAAAAGTGGCATATTTTATTGTTGATATATAGACACAAACTATAGACAAACCAAAACAAACTAAGCTAATGAAGGCTCTGATAAGCAAACTAAAGGTTGCCCTAAATCCTAGATTGAAAATGAAAGGGTTTCCCCATGTATCTTGTAATCCCTGTTCTTAAGCCGCTTCTAAACTAGCCCTGACACTAATCTAAGGTCACTACAGCCCCATAGAAGTTGAATGGTGAAGAAATTGAGAAGAAAGAGAGCGAATAAAATGGGGGTACATAAAAACGTCCCGCGGACATTTAAAAAGTTCATTGAGTCTTTTTTCTTGACCAATAAAAGTGTACTTGAGGCGACCTTACTGGGCATAAAAAACCTCCCCTTTTTTTTTTTTTTTTTTTTTGGCCATGCCACATCATCGGCATGGTGGATCTCTTCCCATGAAACACTGCAGCAGCATGTGCCTATCATCTTCCTCGGTCGTTTTTTTCAGCCTAGGTCCGCTACAATGCATTTTCGTTGTTAATGTAAGGTTTTTAAGAAACGAATATTAACGTACTTTTTTTCCATCCTTGACTCAATATCATTTTATGACCGTCTGAATTATCTTTTCAATGACCTAAATAATTTCTTGCCCATCCCAATTTGTTTTTTACCCCTCCCGATTTATTTTTTCACCCTAGTTTCATTATGCTACCGTCTTAATTTGTTTTATTGTTGTCTCAATTTAAGGCTAATACACTGCATCATAACCAAGTCCGTCTCACTATATCCTTCCCACTAACCAACACACAATCCAACCAGCCATAACCAACCATAATTAGCATTTTAGCATACAATAGTGCACAAGAAGTCCACCGGAGATTGTATACCCAACCTCACGTTTATTGTACAAAAAAAATAAAATAATAAAAAAACAAAACTATAGCTACGAGATCCGATAAATAAATAAGTTGGACAAGAAGGGTGAGAGGGTGTACTATCTGATATAAAAACAACTAACAAAAAACTATTCTACATTTCTATTGCTTCATCACCACGATCCTACTGACTTCTTTTATTTTTGACCATCGAGCACTAACAAATCAGCGATCTTCTTGACCAAACGTTGCATATCCAACGCACGCGCAGCACCAGTTTCCAAGACTTCTTCATGGTTAGCGACCAAAGCATCTCGATCAATATCCTCATGGATTAGATCATCACAGGGCAAGCCAGCATCAATCATAACTTGCATCTTGGCGTTACGACCACGACTGATGACTACGGCATTGGTCATCAAGGAGATACCCAAAACCTTAATACCACAATGGCGGGCGACCACGACTTCAGGTACGGTCGACATACCGACAGCATCAGCAGAATTTTGTTGCAACAATCTTGATTCAGCAGAGGTTTCAAAGGAGGGACCAGAAACCATACAGTAGACACCTTCGTGCATATCGTTCAAGGAAATACCAACCTGGTGGCCAGCCTTGAAGGCCAATTGCCGGAGACGGAAGTTGTAGGCATCGGACATGGCAGGGAAGCGTGGTCCAAAGCTTTCCAAGTTATGACCAATCAAGGGGTGAGAGCCCACCAAACCTGGAAGAAACAAGTGGTCTTGAAGCACCATCAAATCGCCCACCTTTTGCTTGACATTCAATGACCCAGCCGCATTGGTTACAATCAATGTTTCCACACCCAGAAGCTTCATCACCCGCACTGGTAATGTACATTGCTGCATTGTGTGGCCTTCATAAAAGTGGAATCGTCCAACCATGAACACCGTGGGTGTACGTTCATCCCCAAGATGACCAAACACAAGTTTGCTAGCGTGTCCAACCACTACAGAATAAAATAAACGGTATGAGACGATCTACTTGCTCAGATCTAAAAGAAGAGGAACTTACCTTTGCTGGTGGCAAAACCAGGAATGTCCGCGTAATGAAGTTCGAGTTTTGTTGCAGGATCAATCGTTTCCACCAAAGTTCCAAGACCAGTTCCACAGATGATACCTAACTTGACAGTCTTGAATTCATCAGGAAGACGCGAGGCGATATATTCATAAGAGGTTTGAATGGTAGATTCATCAAAGGTCGACATTTTTGTAAAAAGGAGAGGGTGAAAAAAAATAAGAAAGAAAAGAAAAGAGTTTTTTTCCCGTCCTTTTTACCAGATTTTTAACTACCGCTTTTTTTTTTTTTTTGGTCCAGTCAATGGTAATGAGAAACATTCCCAGATTACCAATGGTAGGCTGAATTTGATTCCTGGGATTTCGTATTTTGTAAATCAGTCAAGTTACTTTCAAAATAGAAATATAATTTCAAAATAGATCTAAAGTGGGAGTCAGGTACACTTATCTTGACCATAATTTCTCATGCACACATGTCTCTCATATTCGTAATCCAGGGCGCCGCCTGAACTAAAAAAAAAAAAATCTCACGTTTAGTTCTTCCCCACATATTTGATCTGGTTTTAACGAGAAAAAATATTCATATAAGATGGTCTCTAATAATGTAACGCTGATCGGGTCCCGACAATCAGCTTGACATCGATTCATCTTCATGTGTCCCGTGGCCATATTGCTGCCTTTCCTCTTTCTGATCTGGTGAATCGTATTCACCATCAAGAAAGGTGTATGTATGTCTTACTCTTTCTGAGCATTGAGAAGAATTAATGGAGACTATGATGATGTAAACCTACAGTTTATCGACAATATATGTATATCGTCATAGTAACGGGAATAGTTCGGAATACTCCTACTTGTACTCCCAGACCAAACATTTTGCGATGGTATGTTATGATATGATATCAATCCACATTTCGATATTTTGTGCGCTTTTGCGCCAAGATATGATACACGAACCACATGAACAAGTGACATGCCCAATTCGCCTTGGTATGGTGCGGCTCGCTTATAATGTCAAATTTTCAATTTTCATTTCAAATTTATGGCTTCAATCGCAGTTTGAAAAATACCTTTTAAAGCCTTTTTTTTCCCTCCTTCCTTTCTTTTCTTTTTTTTTTTTCCTCAAGTCACCGCCATTTCATTGATCTCAATGGGATGTTGTTCAACTGGGATTAGCGTCAGGACTAGTTTAGAAGGGTTTTCAGCTCAGGTCTTACGAGATGCATGGGGAACCCCTTTCATTTTGGATCCAGAATTCGGGACCACTATTAGATTAACCTTCATCTTAGTTTAGTATTGGTTGTCATTGTAATAATTACTACTGAATAAACTTTGTCTTGCCTTTTTCTATCATTGTTTGATTGTCTTACCAAATGTATATACATGGACTTATTATAAGCAGAAAAATACAAACGGGTGTGTGTCCGTACAACAACAACAAAAACAAAGAAGGGACGGCACTTTTTATTGTACAAATAGTAAATAAAAATACATAAACTAATCCTCATTTGCAAGTCTTACAATCTACATCTACATCTACATCTACATCTATTAGCTACGCTTGATATGGGAGCGGGAACGAGCAAAAAACAGGACCTTGTTTTCTGTATAATATTTTACAGTTTTCGCGGTGTTTTACAAAATAAATTTTCCTTTTTAGTACATCAGATACGCTTCAAATCCTAGGCTAACCAGCCAAAGTCTTCTTTTTTTGAAGGCTGATAAGTTTTTCTTTTTTTATTACCGATGTACAAGTTTTGTTCTTAAAGGTCTGAATTATCATGTTTATACATTATTTTTTTGAGGTGGCCATTTTTTAAAAAACTATCAGCTTTCTAGGATCATGCCTAATATTTGACATTATAAGTGAGCCGCACCATATATACAATATGCCGAGTCTAGTGGAGCTGTTACGTCGACAATATAGTCTTGGTTGATTATATGAATGGTAGAACGGAAATAATACCATGTTGCATATGAAACGGTCTAGAACTGTCAACTAGGCACAAGGTCTCCAAGGATGGGGCAAGGAGCCATATATACGCTGAAAAAAACAAGTGCAAAATTCGCTATATGAGAGTTATCTATTTCCTATTTTGCCTTGGTGCTCAAAGTGGAAATATTGCTTCTTTTATCTGCTACCTGAAGTGGAAACGTTGCATTTTTTATCAGCTATCAAAAGTAGAAACATTGTATCTTTTATCTGCTACCTGAAGTGGAAACGTTGCATTTTTTATCAGCTATCAAAAGTAGAAACATTGTATCTTTTATCTGCTACCTGAAGTGGAAACATTGCATTTTTTTATCAGCTATGATATCAGTTGAAATGTCCATCGAATTGACCCATTCATCCAAATGATGTTGAATTCAGGGGTGCTCTTCACGATTGCATTGCAATTCGACCCAAAAAGTCACCACTGCTGACTGAGGACGGTTACTGCCATAAGAAATGAACTGCAATTTTGATGATGTTGCATGGCATAGAATGTTGTTTAAAAAAATAGGGATTTCTTTTTTTGGACACACTTAAGAGTTGAGAAAAAGGCGCCACATAAAATATTTTACATTCCGCCAATGTGAATATTTATTTGCCATTTCCTTTTTCCTTTTTTTTTTTTTTTCCTTCACAATTCAATTTCTTTGAGGTTATGGTGAATTTAGATTAGTGTCAGGACTAGTTTAGAAGAGGTTTCAGTTCAGGGATTACAAGATGCATGGGGAAAGCCTTTCATTTTGGATCTAGGATTTGGAACCACCATTCGTTGACTTTTTAATGCCTTCATTAGCTTGGTTTAGTCTTTCTTAGTTTGTCCATAATTTATATCTATATCTGAATAAAATATGTCTCTTTTCACTTGCTTCAATGAAAAAATGCCCCATTAGCTTTTCTCATGTCAAGTGCAATAAATCCCTGTTTTACTACCATCACTATTTTTGATGAGTGTTGCCCGCTGATTTGCTTTAATTAAATATATTACTTTAGTTATTGTCGTGTCTTCTACAATATATTAATATCCATTTTACTATCGTCTCTTTAGATTAAAGTTGGCGATTATTCAGATCGCCCCATTGATCACCTTCATGCTTCGCAACCCCCCATAAGACCTTTTCACAATTAGCTTCGCTTCCTTTAGTTTAGTATTTACTCACTATGCTTAAATAAAATATATCCGTTTTATTAACATCCTCTGAATTATCCTTGCTCTACCATTCCTATTAATGAACCTGGTTTATTCCGTCAGCGTAGTCTACTTTATCAAATATTATATACTCCGCTACACCAGAATCCTGTAGAGTTCCAGTTCAGTCTTTTTGAAAAAACATGGTGTAGTGGTGTATAATAAAAAACCTCATAAAAGCTCACACGAAAGCCAGTTGAGCATCAAGGTGTCGCCCACCAAAGTAATGCTGGTCTTCTCAGTGGCCATACAGACCCAATAAAAAAAAGGAGAGGAAGGATGCGGAGCTGTATGTTGATTTTTTTTTAATGTTCGATGATAATGATCGACATTAGAAGGATAAGAGAATAAGATAACAGATAAAGACATATAGACAAAGACATCAATATAAGACAAGTTTTATTATTATTATTTATTAATAAAGGAATAGAGTGAGATATATTCATGATGGGGCTAGTATGTAAAATGAAAATAAACATGGGAATGAAAATAACAAAGAATGATGGATGTAGAAATAAAGATAATGATAATAATAATGTGGAGGAGTGGTGATTAAACTAAAATGGAGGTAGGGGAGTATTCTAAGTGTAATATATATCAAATCAATCGTACCTTGGATGATTTTTCAAAGTAATCTGCATCTTCCAAGGGAATACCAGCCTCGGAAGTGAAGATGGTAGTAGGAGGAAGGGGTGAAGAGTACGGGGCAGGTACGGAGGCGGATGTCAATTCGACGGAAGAAGCGCCGGTGGAGGAGAATGAAGAGTCGCCATTGGGTTTATTATCAATATCGTCGTCGTCTGGACCTTCAAGTCGATGTTCTTCATATCGTTGGTGATGTCCTTTAACCTGATGTTGCTGAAAATTGCGTTGGTATTGTAAATGTTGTTGTTTCAGTTCATCAAATGCATTGTGGCTCAAAGTCCCTTGAAAGCTGGCATCTTGTCCACTTGCAAATGTTGAGAAGTGTGTGTCGTACATGCCCCCAGATGTGGATGCACCATTCGCAGGTGTACCACTAGATTTGTTATCCCCTGATGATGAGTTCTTGATGCCGAAAAAGGTGTTTTTATTTTCGTCGGATGAAGGACTAGGTAAATATATGTAAAAAAAGGAAGACTATTAGTGGGAGTTTCTTTTTATTGGAAAGGAGGGAGAACTTACTTGAATAAAAGAGCGCCCTCGACGGCCATGGTACAGAGAGGAGCATTCCAGTTCCAAATTGCGCTCAGAACCAAATTTCCCACCGTACTGGTCATTATTCTGTCACGTAAAATTCCATAGAGCAATAAAAACGAGGCGAAAGACATCAAACAAAAACTGATGATAATCACGACGGCCCGAATCTAAAATTAAAAACAGCGGAGTTAGAACATTGCCACGATATCCCAAGTTGAGTGTTACCTTAAAGATACCGCCTTTAATACTAATAGCGCGTGGCCCCGAGGTTGGGAATTGTTTCAAATGTGAGTTCAAGATACGAACAAGACGCCAGCCAGATAACATCACTGCACATGCCAATGAGAAACAATGTACAAACCAAAGGGCATACAATAAATGGACAAATATCTCGGCCACATAAAGATTTTTTTCGGCTAGAATTCCAGTAGCCAAAGAGCATACGTTGTTAAGAAGAAATGGAGTAAAGAAGAATGTCAACCCTATAGCATCAACGGTTCTTGGCGACGGTAACCACCCACTAGAAATAGCCTTATGGCTCTATAAAGATCAACCAGAAAAGAGATGAATAATGATAAAAGGAGTACGAATGATATTCTTTTCTTGGTATGGTGTCCTTTTTTCATTTGCGCTTCCGCTGATCTCTTTTCTTGTGTCACTTACGTCGGCCAGTGTTTGTGCAATTCCAATTAAATATAAAGCAAAGCTGCCATATCCAAATTGCCATGCAAATTCGAACCTATAAGACAAATCAAAAAAAGTTGAGTGGTCTTCTTCGTATAACTTTTTAAAAAGAGAATCTTACATGAAAGATCGAGCAATCAAATTTTCAGGATTAACGTCCGTTACCAATAAAACACTTGTCAAGAGTCGGACTACAGATATGAAAATAAAAATAAAAATAAAAATAAAAATAAAAATCAATGTCATTTGTCATTTATCGCCCATTTCTTTGGTCACTCACGAATATTAAAGAAGGTTAAGAAAAACAACATGCTATCGATAGGCATGGGCCGAAGACAACCTTTGCCAGATCCCCATTCAAAGAGGCGATGTCCTTTAAGTATCAGACGATGAAACAAGATACCGATACCTAAAAATTTAATCAAGATGGTAAGTGCTCAAATACCTATTTTATAATAACATTTTTTTAATACCAATAACAGAAACAAAAGCAGAAATACCAATAGTGATCATATAAATAATATAAGCCCCCGTTTCTTCATCACATCCATAAATTGTAAGCCGCCAATCACAATGACAGGTGTCGCCGGAACAATGTTTGGTCAATGTTCTTGTATCCATCCGAGATTGTATATCAAGCAACTATATGAGCAATGTGTTGTCTTTTGATATTCTAAATTTGGAGGAAGAAAAAGGAAAAGGAAGATGAGCAGAAAAATTATATGAAATAATAAGTGGAGAAAGAAAGAAAGGAGAAAATCAAAAAAAGAAATAGTTTAATTTTATATGTCAAAAAAGGAAACAGGGTCTCGGTGCCTGATAATTTTTTTTTCACGACCCGCAATGTCACACATAAAAAAATTGATATGATAAAAAAGATAATTTTATTGAATTGGGAAGACATATATATATATACAAAGATGATAAAAATATAAATAAAAAGATGATGTAGAATAAATATATAAGAAAAAAAGAGAAAAAGGGGGATGATTGCTAAAAAAAAAAAAAAAACTTAAATAATGAAGAGGAAGCAAAATGAGCTAATGAGGGTGATGACGTGTAGGAGTGGAGTCCATTGTGTCTAGAATATCATCCATGGATTGGTACCGAGCATTGTTGGGCTGCTGTTGTCTTTGCTGTTGTTGTGCCTCTTGCTGTCGGAATTGCCGTAGTTGATCTTTCTGGGATTGGTGCTACGTTGCGGATAGTTAATAAAATACAAATCAGTTCAATATGATTGGATATACCTTCCATGTAAAATATTGCAATAATGCTGCTAAAACGAAAACAAAACCTTATCTTACCTCCAATGTCATTCGTTCTCTGGCGTTTAGACCAGAAGATGTCTGGCTAATTTGTTGAGTTTTCTATACACAAAAAAAGGAGTGATATACAAAACGTCAGTATAATTTCGTTTCATCCATTTGCCCAGAGCCTCCTTCCTCTACCCCTCTTTTTCCCCCCACCCAATTCGCCCCTCTCTGCATATCCCGTCGTTAACGCACGCCCTTTCTGCCGAGCTCCTAATCGAGATATCATTTTACCTTGATGGGTGTCTTTGTTTTCGGAATAAATAAGCTTGCCGTTTTTGCGCCACGCCCAACAGTTGATCTTGCTGCACGGTATTCGTCCAACGATGCATTCTTCGGTCGAATTGGTGCCGCAGGGATTTGCGAGGAGTAAACTCGCGATAAGGGTGCTGTTGTTTTTTTTGACGATCCCACTGTAGGTGATGATAATGTTGAAGAATACTTTTTCTCGAATGGTTGCGCTGAATCCATTTGCAAAGTCGGCTTCGCATCTTCTTTGGTACTGCCATCGTTCAACCTGCGCCGGCTGGTAGATTCGGAGGTAGTCGTTTCTCTATCGTGTTCGAGCTGATGCTTACTTCCAGTCAGTTTTTTGTGTCGTTGTTGCTGTTCTTCATTATCACTGTCATCATCACCGGGAATCATAATGGGTTTGGCACGTTTGCGTTCTTGGATTTGTTTTCGTTGCACAACAGGTTCAGCTTGATATAAGTTGCTAGGGCGTTCTTGAACCATACGATGATCAAAATACGGGTAATAACACTATATAAAAACCCTTGTCAGTTTTCTTTTCACCTTTTTTTTTTTTTATCCGCAAACTTACCTCTTGTAACATTTTCCGTTCTTTGGCATCCTCGACCAGATTTCCCCAGTATTCGTCATGTTGTAATGATTTGGCATGCCCCAAAATAAAAAGAGATCGCTTGGCACGGGTAAGTCCGACATTCATGCGTCGTATGTCTGACAAGAACCCAATCGTATTTCCATTTCCACTATTGGCACGAACACAGGAGAAGATGATGATGTCTTTTTCTTGGCCTTGAAAACCGTCCTATAAATAGAAAGTTGGTTGATCATCAAGCATCTATATTTCCACCAGAGTAGAGTCTTACCACAGTATTAAAATCAATCGTATTGAGAATCTTGCTTCCAAATCGACGTTCAAATCTAGATTTCAGTTGACTGACTTGTTGTTTATAGGGTGTGATGATGCCAATCTTGTAAGCGAGCTTTTTATGCCAATAAAAAAAAGGGGGAGAGGGGTGATGAATTATGAATAATGGTTTTTCCTTGTTGGTATCTATTCTTTTACCTTAAGCCCAGGGAAAAAGGACGCTAGTTTATCCACCAAAGTAACCGCTGCGTCAGCTTCACTTGTATTGAATAGAGACGCGCCGTAGCCTTGTTTTTCTTGTCCATCTTTCACGTTAAAAAAAATGTAAGGAGGAAAATTGGGGTTCTTGTGCCAGATAGCCGCCGTTTTTTCATCCATTTTGGGACCATCCAGAAGCCTAGACTGATAAAATAATGCACTGGGGAAAGCACTGATATGTGGATGCATCCGATATTGAATACTAGAAGAAATGACAAATGAAGACCCCTCAATCACGTTAATACTCCTACTTTTTTCATCATCGTTTCTTTTTCCATTCGTTGTCCCTTCTTTTTCTTTACCTTAATAAGTACACATTATCAGGAGCATTTTTTTCCAGCCGCACAAACAAACTTTGTTGATAACTGTATTTGCTTGCTACCAAAGAGATCACTGTAGGAGGTAATTGGTTGGGATCTACAAAAAATGGAAAAAAAAGGCTCAGCAACCTTTAACTTTCGCAGACATTCTACTCCCTACTCTTTAAACAAACTTACCACCCACAAGAATACATCGTTTGCAATCATATTTCAAAGGAATCAATGAGCTGACTTCCACAGCCTGAGCAGCTTCATCCACAATAACGGTATCAAATATTAATCCCATTTCCGATAAGAGGTGATGACCACTACCACTCAGGGTCGCACACACAATATCACAATCCGCGAACACCTTTTGTCGAGCCCTGATGCGTGCTGCGTCCATTTCCTTTGAGTAATCCCGCTGAACTTCATACAGATCCTTCAATACGATACGCTGTCGATCCCGTTGTTGTAATAGTTGCTTCCGTTTATCACGTAAATCAGTGAGTTTGCGCATTTCCTTGGTGCTGGAGAGATCCCGATCGACTTGTTCGATATCTAGTTGAAGTGTCCGCATATTTTCTTGTATTTTGTCACGCCGGGCTGCAAAGTTCTTGTTACCCTGGTTGTTGTCATCCGAGGCTAGTGATGGTGCCAGTTCTTGTTCAATCAATCGATCCAACACCAAATCTTTCACACTGGCGTTCACAGAGTCCATCACACCAATCCGCACCACTTTGGGTTTCACCAGACCTTCCGATGTTACCACCCCATCCTTTAATCGCTTGGCAATTTCATCCACCGCTGCATTACTAGGAGCACAGACGAGCACTTTTCCACAACCAACCTTTTTTGTCGCTTGATGTCTTTGCTGGTCTATCAAGTTGACAATCAAACCAAGAATCGTTTTTGTTTTCCCAGTACCTGGAGGACTACATAACATAAAAATACCAGTTCAATAGATATATCATTTTCCCATCTTTTTTTTTTCTTACCCTTGAATCAGTGTAAACCCTTTTTTCTTCTTCAGGGCACCGACAATGGCTTCAGCTTGAGGTTGATTAACACCGTAGTTGCGAATGCAGTCTTTGACAGCCTGTGGAGGAAGGGTAGGCATAGCTGTCGGATGAGGATGCATAATATCGTTAGCCAATTCGTAGTATCTTAATCCTTGTAAAGCAGAGTATTCACGTTGCACAGTCAATAAACTAGATAACCGAAAAAAAGCTTCCGTCAACCGATAGATTTCTTCGCCCCTCCCCGCTACTTTTTTTTTTTCGCTTACCTTGTTATTTTGAGACATCGCCATACAGATTTTGGAGACAAAGAGTTCAGAAGGCCGATTCGATCAGCAGTAAAGTAGCAGCGCACCGTAATATCACCGAGACTTTTCCGTTGTGTGACGGCCATGACCTTCGCCAAAAATGCTTTTCCATGCCACTGTTTATGGTCGTTTTTTCCAGAGGCAGCCGCTGAAAAGAAATCAGGACCAAAATGATTCGCAATACATACAAGGTCATCCGTAGCCAAAGGAGTAGTATTTACAGCAAGAGGAACTTGGAAAGTCACATCGACAAAATCATTGACGTGGCACCTGCTGGCCATCATAAAGCGATCCATCACATCCGACGAGTTGAGCATTTCCTTGGCACGCACAAATTGAGACCAGACTTCGAGGAGGAGGAGAGGTTCAAATACATTAAAGTAGTCCTGATAACCCGCTTCATAAGTATCTTGCACATGATTGAAGGTTTCCCGTGATGTGTTGGGTGGAGTGTCAGATTTCGTATTTTCCAATGACCAGGAGAGAATAGATTTGTACAGTCGATCAATATCGGGCATCACCTTCATCTTACGTTCCTTTTCCGCGAGTCGTGCTTTGGATCGTTGTTGCATGAATGTTTGGGATTTGCCGGGTATGTCGATCAGCTTGATGGTCCGTCGTGGTTGATCGGTGTCAAATAATGCTTGTATGCTGGCGGGTTGTTGTTGCTCTTGTTGATGAACCATCATATTGCCTATCCGTTCTTGTTCTTGCAAATCTGTTTTTTCGGTCACGTCGTTCACCAAACCAAGTAGCCCCGATTCATCCCCATCGTCGTCAGAGTCGTCATCATCAGAGCTGTCATCTTCATCCGAGCCAAGTCCCCTTTGCTTTCGTTCCATAGCAATGGCTGAGGGTGATTTGGCTGTCGCCCCCAATCGTCGTTCCGCCTTGGATTCCTCACGTAGCTGTTGCACTTTTGAATATCCCATGGTCGGCTGTCTGAGTTTTCGGCCACTGGACGTCACAGCATAAGTATTGTTCGATGGCTTTACGGCTTGAGGGAATACACGTGATGCAGGTTTGGTGGCTAGTGTTGATAGAGGCGCTGCGGTACTGGTAGCACCGCGTGGTATGTCGTGAGGTCGAATATCTCGTTCACCAACAGATTTCGTTGAGAAGGATGTTTTCGAAGACATGCTACTAGAAGATTTCATTGCTGTTGATGTTGATGTGCTGTTGTCAAAGTCATCAAAGAATGTATCTATATCAATATCGGTCCCAATATTTGCCATGTCATCGTCCTCTTTGTCTAAATCAATCACTTCCTTCTTGTTGCTGGGATCATTGTTGCCAAAGAAAGTAGTGATTTTGCTGTTCGGCCTATATCCGTGTCGAGCTTTTGCACTGGCCGCCTCTGGTGACAATAGAGTTGTTTTGCTGAACGATTCGCTAAGAGTCGATTGCCGTGGACGACTGCTCTGGTGTGATGAGCTTTGAGATATTGTGAAGTACGGTGATACTGGCGATAAAGGTGAGGTATGGGCTTCGTTCGTAGGAGATTTTCTTGTTGGTGGTGAGGTATAGGCTTCAGTCATAGTTGGAGGAGATAAAGTAGGAGAGGTTGTTGCTGTGCCTGGAGTAGAAAAATCTATTGGACGTTCCGCAGGTATCGTCTGCCATTCCATGTCTTCGTCGTCGCTGTCATCCAAGAAGATCACGTTGGCGGGTTCGTGAGCACTCAAAGCCAAGAAGATGAGTTCTCTTTCCTGCTGTTCCAGTCTGCTAGCGTTCATGCCTGTGGCTGCGGTCATCAATCGATCGTATGCATCCAGTGAAATCTTGATATACAGTTGTTGTAATTGCCGCAAGATCTTATCTAACAAAGGTACCAATTTTGCCAAGACCGACCTTCGCGTAACATAGATCCAAGATGACAATCCATCCACAGAAGATATAAGTGTATCCACATCCAATGAGTCATTGCATACCACTTTTTGGAATAAAGACCGGCAGCCAATGATCTGTGTTGCAATATCCATCCAAGGCATCACCCTGTCTAAGATTTCCTTCGGCTTGTACTTGGTTGCCCATTGCAAACTACTGCTGAAGACGGTACTGAGAACTTGCCACACCGAATTCCAAAAATCTTTGATAATTTGCTGGTCCATGTCATTCGATTCATCCGTATTTCCCGCAGACGCCATCACCAATTGTAAGAGATAGCCATCTTCATTGTCCACCAAAAAGTATGAGACACATGACAATGCTTGAGCTAATGCGGTCACCATGCCATACGTTTCAATTCGGGCGTTCGATAGTTCCATAAAATCCTTCAACACATGGGTCAACCCCTCGACTGTCAACTGAGGGTGATGGTCGTACAAAAAACGAAGAGGGTGATAAACCATTGCTGCCGTTACATCGTCTGCATGGATTTGATGTTGTTGTTGTAGCCGACTGGGTATCCTCGTCATCAACTTGCATGTGGAGTGTCGAATCACCGAGTCAGACGATGATAACATGGCAACCAAGGGCACAGTTACGATCGAGTCACCAATCAAGGATTCACGGACTTCCCATGGTGCATCGGCTAGATGAGCAAGAGACATTGACACCATACCACGCAAGTTTTGCATACGAGTCATAAGTTTGGCCAATAAGGGACTTGACATATCTGCGTTAGAAGCGCCAACGGTAGATTGCTGCATGTCGTGAACAGAGACCAATGATGCATATGCTGAGAGTAAAGTAGGCAGAATGTTGATCATGGTGGTAGCAGGTTGTAGTTGTAAAAACGCCCATACTTTTTCATAAGAAGAGGTCACAATATCTTGCTGTTCTGTATTCGATAATGATTGAGAAGAAGGGTGATCATCTGCAGGTGAAGACGAAGATCGGGCCAAAGTGATATAAGTGTCGCGTAAGAGTCTAGTGTCCTGGCAAAGTAGATCTGAGAGAATAGTCGTAGCATTCCTCTGCACCGAGACCAAAGAGCAAGGTGTCGCACTATCAGGATTGGAGAGAGCAAAGGGAACCCATTGAGGAGCATAACTGTTGAGTTTACTCGTTGGAATGCCTGTATTTTCAGTCATTCGATCTTGAATCACCTGGAACGCCACCAGCGCAGCACACTTTCTAAAGGATGATGACCAGGTTGCGAGTTGAAAGTAGCCCAGGAGAGTATCCAGCACCCTATCGGTCATGAAGTCCACATCGGCGATTGATCTTAGCGAGTACCAAAAAGGGAAGATCCAGCCCACCATTTCTTGCATGCGCAGCACCAGTTTCTCTTGAGGATATACCCTACCGTCCCGCATCAGCACCGTGCTCGAAGTACCTTGTTGTGCAATCTTGGTCGCATTCCGGAAGCCTGGGTGATCACAAATCCGTTTTAAAATGGTGTTGTAAAAAACGGTACCAGACGTAGTATCCAACGTGTCTTTGTCCCAAAACCGATCCTGTAAATTTGTCCAGAGCACTTCCATTGTTTTCAAAATTGCTGGGAGACATGTATTTGCCGATGTACTAGCCAGTTGATGCTGTAGCAAGGTGATCATCGACGTACCATCCACTACCTTTGCCAGGGAGTCTGCGGGAATCAATTCGAGAATCAATCGCAAGCCTTTCCAAAGTTCCGACTTTTCCTGTGTGGTGCGAAGCGTAAATGCATTGCTACTGTCATTGTCGTCGTATTTGTATAAAGTCAAGTCAAACGATGCTGAACCTTCTGAGTCTTGACCAAAGTATTGAAGAGGACGCCGAGCCACAGAAACCAAGCCTTGAGTGCTAGCGGGAAGGATATTGCTGTTGCTTGAATCTTCAGTTCCATATTTGGCAAGTAATTTCAATGCCCAAAGTCGAATCAATCGATGGTGATGGAAAGCCAGTAGAGCAACACCATGTACTACATTGTATTCCAAAGTGGGGTATAGCCTGGTTGTTTGGATGTGATCAAAGAAGGCACAAAAAGAGGTATCCTCAATAGTGAGATAATAAGGGAAACACACCAGTTCAGTGATAGCACAAGAATGTTGTTCAGTCAATTTTGTTGTGGACGTTGATAAGCCTGCCTTCAGTCGATCCTGATCAAATTGTTCCAGAATATTGAAGAAGTGGTTCACCTTTTCCATAGAGAAGTTGTGGAGATAACTACGTAAAAGAAAGTCATTGTTAGTCGTCTTACACATACACAAAAAACAAAGGTTAACCTACCTTTTCCGCATGCCGTTCTTCGTGACATAGTAAGCTTGTATACAATGAGGACACCGTTGTAGCATACTGTTGAGTTTCAGCTTGTATTGAGTAATGTGATCGTGGTCAGGCAAAGAGAAGAGCCATAAGGATTCGCGAGCCAATGCCAAACTATGAGAAGAGCACCACCAGTGATCCGTAGTAGGTGACATGAGGTATGCCAGCACAGCATTGTAAAAATTGGTCTCTAGATCGGGGTCGCTGGCTGCTGCTGATGACTGTTGTTGTTGTAATACTTGTCGTTGATCTAAAAGAGTGAGAGCCTTTGTCAATTGTGGATCATCATTGACAACTGGAGAACTCATCACCTAATAGAATGTTTGTTGTTTCGTGTTTGTTTGATAGGAACGTAATAATATCATCAACCTACTTTCGAATGGCAGAAAGTAGATCAAATCCGGAAGATACAGAAAAAAAATAAAAAGACTGCGAGAAAGAACGTGCAGAAAAAAACAACACGAGCGATTTTGGCGAAGTCGACGGTGTTTTAAAATATAATGATTACCGGTCAAATTCGGTGCCCCTCAGGGCATTTGAAATATTCATGATGGATGGTCAATCCCAATTTCAAGTCTACTTATATAAGTTATGCATTTAATAATAAATATGATGTTTCCTAACACCAGAAAAAATTATGATAGTAATTGGAGATGTGTTAAAAAACAGTTGTATCATTTGATATGGAAACTTTTTTTCCTGTCAAATTGGAGTGAAGGGGAATTGTTTGGGTGGAATTGGACGAGTGGATCATATGATCATACATCAGGTGGGGAATGCTGGAAAAAGCATAGGTTGATATGGATATGTTTCTACTTTTTAGCGACATTCAATATAAAGCAGTTCTTTGAAATGAAAATTTAATTATGAGATGAGCACTATGATATATGCGTTGTTTATTTTTAAAAAAAAAGATAGTTAAAAATGTCGTCTGGTTGCGTGAAGTCTGTGCATGGTTTGATCGGGTATCGTCCTTTGTAAATATATGCTGCAGGACAATCCAGTTGTCATAATTCAGTTCAGCAAGAACGCAAAGTAAGCATGAATCTTTACAATTTTTTATATGCAATTTCAAAACGTTCTGATACCTATAAAAAAAAAATCTACTGGGTGTCAGGGTCGGATGTCATTGGAGCATGGGTTTTGATGAAATTAGGCACCCCTACCGTCATTTTGCATCTTAGTAGGCGGTTTCTTGCACTCAACTGACTTCAGTTTGGGATTCTTCTTCCTTTGTGTCATACTACACGCAAAATAAATAAATATATATAAACAACAAAGACAAAAACAATGAGTTTGATATACGCTGTATGCCCAGTTCAGTGGAGACTATTATGGCTTGACGGCCTTGGTTTATTGATATGAATGGTGAACCGGGTTACGACCACAATTTATATCAACTGACACGCACAACACGACCTAGATAAATTTACATGATTGGTTGAACAGGAATTTGACTATTTTCGATAGTCAGAGATTTGAGACTACCTGTCAATTGCAGGGAGAAGGAATAGTTATAGTGAGCGACTCAGAGAGCAAGCGTTTGATAGAACATTCACAATAGCGACTATGTTCACTGTCTAATAAGTCAGGTAATAAAAAAGCAAACTTTATTGAATTATATTGGTAGAAAATAAAGGAGCGGGGTTCCTCGTAACAAGGAATTTAATGGAAGAGTCAACTGGAGGAAGTATGAGGAAAGCTATTGTGAGATTTGAAGAATAGTCAACACTAATCTAAAGGGACAATTGTAAAATGGGTACGGATATGCTGTACAAGGAATTAAAAAGACCAAAGGGGACATATGCCGCTGAAGCGCAGCAATGGTCAACTTCAATCAAAGTGAGAAGTCATGGCTGCAACAAGGGGATCTATTGCAGACGACTTGAGAAATAATAGTGGAGCATTTTTCATTAAGTCTGTGAAAAGAGGCACATTTTATTCAGAAGTAGAAATAAACTATCGACAAAATAATATTAAACTAAGCGAATGAAGATTCTAAAAAACCAATTAATGGTCCAAAATCCTGAATTCAAAATGAAAGGGCTTCCCCATGCATGTTGTAAATCCCTGATCTGAAATCCCTCTAATGCTATATCTAACACTAATCCTAGTCGAACATCATCTCATTGCGATCAATGAAGATGGTGGTGTCCTGAAATAATAATAATAAAAAATAAAAAAAACGAAGAAAAGGAAGGAGGCCAAAAAAAAAAAAAAAAAAAAACCCCTAAAAAAGCATATTCAAACAGCGCTTGAAATCACCAAGATTGAAATGAAAAATTTAACATTTTTAAGTGAGCCGCACCATACTGTCGTATTCAGAGCTATGTCTATTTTGAAGTACTGTATGGTACATACTGGGGTTCTATATATAGGGGTAAGAATAATCTAGAAAATTACCATGGTGGATGTATGAAAAAAGGATGGAAGGCATATGAAAAAAGCAGTGATGAGCGCATAAAAATATGATGATTGCAGTACGTGGAACGTATGTTGCTTACAAGCATAGCATTCATATTTTTGATGCTATAATCGTAAACGCCTTGATCTTGCAAATTCCTCAATATCTCAGCCAAAACTGACCACACTCAAATTCCTAAAGTCTTTTTTTTTTTTTTTTTTTTTTTTTGTATCATACCGCCACGAATTACACATTATTTAAATAAATTCGAATATTGGAATAAACGCAGGACTTAATTTCTTCTGTCACAGTAACCCAAATCAAGTCCGCCGTCATCACTAACACACATATTTTCAAGTTGTTTGCATTTTTGATTTTCTTTGGCTCCAATGGAGCCTCAGTAGGTTTATTTTAAAAAAATAATGTGATATAAAAATAGACAAGTGATAACGTGTTGGTACATATGGTAAAAATATATAAGTAAATAAAGTAAGGTACAGATATACTATAGGAATCAAAATGGAAGGAAGAAGTACGAAGGGGAGAGGATAAATATATATATGTGTGTGTAAAGTCTAAAAGTCTTCGAAATCGTCTATCAAAAAAATAAAAATTCGATCAATCAATTTATAATATTAACTACGTTCTTCTTCTTATTTTCTATTTACCTTCCATCCCACTGACAGCATGGAGAACAAATAAAACGATGTTGGAGGTACATTGCATAGAGAAGCCTTGGTAGAGTCCACGCCAACCCCAGCCGGTCAAAACACTGCGGGTTTGATTTTTCCGACGACGTCCGCCTTCTTCTGTGACAATGCGATATGCAGCATCGACCATTCCCGTATACGGCACCGGACGCATAGCCACCACAGTGTGCAGAGGTTGTTGTCTTCTGCTCTGCTTTCCAGTGTTTGTTTTGTTGCTGAGTTGACACTGGAGACGCTTTCGGATAGTTTCTAATGGTAAAAGGAGCACCAGTTCCAATGTACGAAGTCCCAGTTCCGCCAAGCCATACAAAAATGTCGAGTCATTGGACGAGATCCGGAACACCCGATCGATGATTAAAGGGGTAGTATTTCGTAGTAACGGAGTCAATGCATGGTAGCAGATTGTCGGCCACAGGTTATGGTTCATATAAAGTCCCTTGAGCCCACCTTCTTCTTCAAGGATCGTTCGCAATGCATGTACAGGACCTTTGTATTTGCGCTGAAGGGGAGACGCGGATTGTACAATTAATCTAAAAAAAAAGAAAAAAAAGTGAGCTTTTTAATTTGTCACTCTCCAGTGGCGCCATGTTACCTTGTTCGAATCAATTCCAAAGGAGACAGTAAAATACCAACCAATAAATGACTAGATACCAAAGTCGCCAAATTCGGCCCCACATGATCCAAATGCACCAATGGAATAGTATCATCGTAAAGTCCAAACACATCATTCAATGATCCTTCGACAGTAGGTTGTAGAAACAAATGACATATTTCATAAAGCCAGTTGGTGTATTGTCCTTTGAAGAGTGCCCGCCAGCCTTCGCATGGTTGCTTCATCAGACGCCCGATGCCTTGCCATACACCCTTATCGATAGGTTGTATTTGATACGATGGTCGTGTCGCATCATCATACACGCTTCGATGTCCGATCGCCACCTCCTTGCTGTCTAGCCCTTGATGTAGATCGTCGCCGTCATGGTGTATGCTTGCGGTGCGTTTAGGTCGTTGTTGTTGATGGTGATGATGATCTCCGTAAAAATCGTCGTCGTCGTCGTCGGAAGAAGAAGAAAAAAAGTCATTGTAAGTCTATAAAGGGTTTATATAAAGCAGGTTCAGTACGGTATTTCCCTACCACAAATTACCTTGCGTTCATTACCTTGGACTTGCTTTTATATTTACGGCGTTCCAATTCTGCAACGGGCCTATCTACTGTTGTTGCTGCTGCAGTTGTTGTCAGAATTTCAACATCTTCGTGGGGAATGTACTGGACTTGCATGAGTGTTTTGGAGACTTCAAAAGGATTGCTAAAAGCCGTGGTTAAAAACTTGAGCACCGAGAAGTTGATCAGTTCACGCGCGGCAGCACGAGAGTCAATCAAGTCATCATAATCATCCACGGGCTGGTAAGAAGGATCGTTACTGGACGCAATCGACGTATAATTGAAGTTGTTGCCATTATTGTTTATCCCAGGTGTATAATAAGGTCGCAAACCATGGGTACCCTTACCAGGTGTCGTTGGAAACGTGGCATACGGGTGACTTGAATCAGTCATCATGGTAGGTGTTTGTTGGATGAAATGTCGAGAATAGAGAAAAGAAAAAAAAAGACGGAAGGATAAAAAAAAAAGTTCAAAATCCGCTAGTGAGGTTGTACAATGGTCCCTGTATCAAAAGTTTCAAGTATTCATTTTATTTGACATGCATCAGAAAATTTTATTGACAAGTAGAAATAAAAAATCAATACTAACTAAAAAATATATATCTATAACTAAGGAATACAAGAAGGTAAATGTGAATGTGATTGAGCTATGGAATGTATAGGAGAATGATAATGAAAGGTGGGGGAAAAAGGGGTCTTGACACTAGGACCCGTCTTGCTTTCTTGATGGTGATGATGATGATGATGATGATGATGTTGTTGTTGTTGTTGTTGTTGCTGTTGAAGTTGAAGTTGATGTTGATGTTGCGGCAGTAAATGCTGTAACGCAGGAGTCTTCCGATCAAACAATGATTTGGTGTCATGATAGGGCAGTAGCAAGCCCCCGTCAGAAGAGGAGGAAACTGGCGTCCCATGAGGCAATGGTCTAGTTTGCAATGGCGGTAAAGTCAGTTTGATCCTCGGTGAATGATGATCTCCAAAAGTGTCTTCTTGTGAAACCTTGTGCGATGATGCTACTGTTCCGGTTGTCACCGTGCCCTTCGTATGTGTTGTAACAGGTACATCTGTGGACGTAGAGGAGGAGGAGGACGGTGAGGACAGCACCAGAGCAGGAAGTGCAGGGTAGTGGCGTTGTAGTAAGAGTGTTAGTGTCTTTTCAATTTCCAATAAACGATGTTCGATGGCCTGGATAGTATATGTCATTGGTTTCCTAAAAGGGGAGCGTGGTCTTGTATTTTTCGTGGTAGCATTGGGAATGTCATGTCTACTCGTTCCAGTAGGAATATGTATTGAATGTGAGGCTGAGAGTACTGACTTGGTTGCAATGTCGCAGGTAGACTGGCTTGTTTCCAATGTCGATGCAGAAGATGATGTTGGGCTGACTCTGGTTGGCAGTTCCTTATCGGTCAGAGAAGTGGTAGCGGTGGGGGTCACTTGAGAGACCGAGTCAGTAGGAGGTTGTGTTTGTTTCTGTTGTACGAGTTTCGTGGTGCTGTTGGTATATTGACAAGGCGAATTCGTCTTGAGACACGGACCACAAGGATAATCACCATTACATTTCGTTTTCTTTCTTCGGCATTCTGAGCACGCCCTAACTACTTTCAACCGTTTTCGTCGGGGTGGATCCGCAGTGACATGATTCATATTATACAGTGAACAAGTCAGTAATAGTAAGGGGCAGAAAAAAATTAGAGGGAAAAGAAAAGGGAAATTTCTGAAATTGGATTACGGATTTAAAAAAGAGTTCTGGTTCTCAGTCGATATTGTAATTATTTACTCTTTTCAGGCCTCGTTAGCTATGTGGTATGAGGGCAAACACCAAGACCCATATTCCGTTTTCTATTATGTTTCTATAAGGTAGTGATCCCCGTGTATGTTTTTTAGATATGGTCAAGCACATGATACCGTCCAAACTTGCTTAAGCTATGCATGCACAGACATGCTCATATACGTACGGATAAGGATACAAAGCAAATGGACTTTCGGACCTTTTTTTCCCGAGCAAAGATATGCGTTGGTCAACAAATGATAATCTTACTAACGGTCCACTTCCTTAAAAAAAGTTTGACACTTGTACCCTTCAGACCAACAATTGGTGCTGTATCGACCAGTCCCCTTCCCGCCGAACCAAACCTGTTCGAAGTTGTAGTTTGGTCTTCTTCCGATTTTTTTAAGGAATTCTCGATATTGAATCATACCAACCGAGCTGAAGGTATTTGTTAAGATGATGCGAATCTAGATGATTTTTTGCTCGATAAACACACAAATATATTTAAAAAAAAGTCAGGGCCAATATTCAAAATACGTATAAAATAGTAAATGGATTCTTTATTATATAGCGATGCCAAATTGAGGGGTGGGGATGGGAGGTTACTATTACTACTACTACTACTACTACTACTACTACTACTACTACTACTACTACTACTACTACTACTACTACTACTACTACTACTACTACTACTACTACTACTTAAATAAACTAAATACTAAACGGCTTGCTTCTTCAGACTGTCATTTGGCGGCGGTGAGAGCGTTTCGTCCAGTTGATTTTGCGTCCTCTTACCAGTGCTATATCAGAAAAAAAAGTATTTAGCTCAACACATATGCAGAGAGATAGAGGCAGTCATATACTTACGTTTTGCAACCAAAAACCATTTCCGGTGTCAAAGGGAACGAAATGCAGTACATATCCTTTTTTGGAGCAACGTTTCGGACCCAATGTAAGTTGCTTAAAGAGGTATCATAAGGTGATCCAATTACTTGATTCACTCTCTGTATAATATATATATATATACATATCAAGAGTCAGTCAGATATGTCTAATCCTATAATACCCCCCCTCGTTCTTAAATTTTTCTTTTACCTTGGCAATATCCTGGGCAGGGTCTTCACTTTTAGTAAAACAATGACAATGGACCATGGGTAACGCGGGAGCAGGGTCCAGAGAATCATACAAATGTTTTTGATCCTTATATAAGCCACGGAATGCATCAAGGAATTCGATGGCTGTGTCTGGTAAATTCATGACAAAATGATCAAATGTTTTCCATTCATCCTTATTTGCCACCGCCAGATCATGGACTGCTTGTCGTATAAATTCTCGTCCATCCATGTTGTAAGGCTTCAAATTCATATCAGGAATCTAAGAAAGACTTGCGTCAGATACATACATCACACTTTTCCCTTCCGTTTTTTCCCCTACCTTGTTGTGAGATTTGTTCACTCTAAGCCAATGATATGATTCGGGATTCAAGTCATTTGCATACACAGTAACACCCTTTTTGGCAGCTGGGACAGCAAATGGACCGACTCCAGCAAAAACATCACCTAATCATATTAAAAAACAACTGAATATCCCAATTGTCCATTTTGTTTTCTTTTTAAAATATATCAGTCTACTTACAAACAAGTTGATCTTTTCCAAATAATTTGATTAATCGGTCATGCTCTGTATGAAGTCTTGAATTCCAGTATACTTTTGAGAAATCAAATTTGAATCTGCATCCACTTTCTTTCTGTAAACAAAGAGGGAGTTGAATTTCTTTTTGTTAGATTTGATGAACTGTTATCCACCCGTTTTCCTTTTCTTCTACTTACCACTTCAGCCACCATATTCGTATCCCCAGCCAAGACTTCCATTTGGAAGAATCTAAAAGTAGTATCGATATTGTTGATTTTGTTGACTACACTGGTGATGTTTTTGTTTTTCTAACGCAAAGAAGTGGTGAGATTGAATCAGTACAAAAAGAGATAAAGTTATATCAGCATTACACCAGCTAAAAAATGCTTACATCTAAAAGAACTTGGCCAATGAGTTGCTTCCAAGGATACAATTCTTCGCGAAGATTCATGTGCGCTACATATATATAAATCTGGATAAGTAATCAACACGACATATACTTGCTAGTAGTAGCTTTTCCCTTACCAATATGACCGACTTGAGTATAAGCTGATGGGATTTCTTTGATGGTATCAGGTATCACAGCATGTAAAATTTGTTCTTAATAAAAAAATAGGTGGGGAAGAGTGAGTGATACCGTGATGCCGTGCTTTGCATGAATTTATCCCATTACCAGTTGTCCAAAAGGAGTAATCCAAATCAATTGTATGTTTGATCACCGAAAGATGTTCTTCTTCCAAGAATTTCTGGCTTTCAGGAGATAAGCCATTGACGTCTACAGAATGGGGAGAAGAGTGTTAAAAGGCTAGTTCAAGTGGTAACGGTTTTGTTTGCTGAAGTTCATGAAGGACGGAGGGAGGAGGATGGGTCACGTATTCGAATGTTTTTTATTTCTTCACCTTGTAAATCATATCTTAAAAGTAAAAGACGAGTATCTTTAGATTCCGGATCAGGTATAACGTTGCGCATACGTGGTAAATCTAGAATATCACTGCAATAAGAAAAGTTACTGTAAGCAGTCTATTCGTTTTCATAGAATAACTCAGTGATAATGTACTTACGGGGACATGGTCTTCCGTATCAAGGTAACTTTTTTTGCAGGGACACGGAGGGCTAAGGTTTGCAATGATTTCTTGAAGGCCTCCCTGTTTAATACAGTCATACCATGATGAACAGGAGGAGCTAGCATAGTGCTTTTAATAAAGAAGTCAATAGAAGAAGAAAAAAAAAAAAAAAAAAAAAAAAAGGCGGTAATTAGAAATTTTGCTGCTCTCTTTCAAAAAAAAATCTTTCTGGCACTGCAAGTCACGAGCTGTCTCAATTATAAAAAGACCGTGGGCAAGTTAACAAAAAAAAAAAAATAACTTCCTTTCTTTACTTTCTGCCATTACGATATACAATTTGACCTAGGTAAATAAACTAAATATTGATATTTGTATCGAGAACATGTTTGATTAGTCACAAGATGACCATAAAAACACACTGAAAATCCTTAATTGCTATCGTTTAGCCATGATAGTTACAGTTGCAGAAAATCTTATACTCTGATGACTTTTCAAACATGTTTTACTTGATATTTTCACAAATAATTTAACTAACTTTCTTGTTTATAATAGGCATTTCATAGAATGGCTTTGCTTTTTTAGGTTTTAGTTTAGATTATGATACCCCAACCCACATTCTATAGTTATCCTACTTTTAAAACGATTATTGATTTTAATAAAAAGTATCTCTTTTTTACTACACTTGGTTTTTTTTTTATTTTGTTGGCTTAGCAAGGACTGGGGTTTCTTCAAATATAGTTCAATTTCCGATGACTTTTGAATTTCAGAGACTCGGGTCACTTGCTAAATCCAAAAGGAATTTATTTATTTATTTTGTTGGAAGTGTGGATTTTGATGGGAAGAATTAGCTGGGCCGCCAATTTGCGCTTCCAGTGTGCAAACCTGGTGTGCGGCGTATTCGTCACGGTTACTGCTCCGTCGATCGCGGGCGGGGGGAAGGGGAGCGGTTACGTATGCATCTAAAAAGAAAGAGTAGCTATTGACCATCATTTATACGTAGGGAAGGGGGACCACACCTTGACGCTCAAAAGGCTTTCCTTTAGACTGTTATTTTTTATTATTATTATACTATACGTGCGTGATGAAAATAATATGTGGATAAATACGTATGTCTAGTAGAGGCCTAATATGTTCATGTAAAAGTCAACGCGAGAGTATATTTCATATCAAGTGGCATAGAACTACCAACTAGCTACTGAGGTTTTTGGAGAAAAATGATTTATAGTGACAGCTACGACCTTCGGGTGATTGATATGAATAGTGGGGCAGATGTTGAAAAGCAAACATAATAATTTTATTATCATTACTATTATCATCAGTGTAGTAGCCTGAAACAAAGGAAATGTTCTTCTATACTCTACTGATACACATGACACGTCCTGGATTGAATGATACTGTTGGTCGAAGAGAAATAGAGCCATCTTTAATATTGAATGGCCTGAGTCTATCAACCAGTTGCTTGGATTCTGAGAAGGACTAGTCACTCCGGACGAGAAAGAAATAAGATTTATGGTAGACACTCACAAAAAGAGCCATAATAATGACAATAGTACTATTTAACGCGTCGGAGGAGTGACTATAAAAGGAATACCTTTTATTTGGAGAATTTTGGAGCATATTGCTAAATACTAAGGGAAATCTGAAGAAAAACCAACGATAATCTAAATGGATCTAATATACTATGCAAGACATGACAAACACTAAAAGTGTATCTTTTATTGGAGCATAACAATAAACAACATCAACCTGGACGAGCGATGTTGCAAAGTAAAATACTGCACAAGACACGAGAGGGGCTAATGGGTTGTTTTTCATTGAAGCAAGAAAGAGTCATTTTTATTCAAGTATATATTCAAATTATGGACTATAACACTAAACTAAACTCATGAAGCCTTCGAAGACAACTAATGGTAGTCCTAAATCTTAGATCCAAAATGAAAGGGTTTCCCCATGCATCTTGTTATCCCTGAGCTGAAACCCTCCTTCTAAATTAGCCCTGACATTAATCTAAGATCACTGTAACCTCAAAGAAGTTGAATGGTCAAGAAAAAAAGAATGAGTGCGAAAAAAAAAAAAAAAAAAAAAAAAAAAAAAATAGGAGAAAACAAATATTCACGTGGGCGGGAATTGAAATACCCTGAGTAGCTTCTGGCTGAACTGCAATTCTAACTATTTGCCCAATTTTAAAAGTACCTGCGGAGAAATATATTTTTACGCACCATCATTTTTGTGTGTAAATGCTATCTTTTTTCTTTCTGCAAAACACATATATTTTCTTCCTGCGGAATACTTTTCATTAATGAAAATTTCACAAGTGTTGCAGAATTGTATCGACACAATATTATCTTTCTCCCACACAATATACTTTGTACGATTTATCCTGTAGAAAAGCATGCTTTTGTATTAGTTTTTTTTTTCCTTTTTTTCCTTTTATATATCATTTATATAAATGGTAGTACCATGAACACAAAATAGCCAAGGATTTGGTGATCATGTTTAACATACAGAACCCTAAAAAAATAAATCAATCATAAAACTTGTTTCTAATATGTCTTGTATGTAAAAATAAAATAAAAAATGTTCTTTATTATAAATAAAAGAAATTCAAATTAAAAGGGGGTGGGAGGGACTAGTCTTAACATAACAAATAGAGGGGAAAAGGTCGTATGATATTTGTCAAAATAAAATATAATAATAGAGAAAGGTAATACGAGTGATAAAACAAAGTAAGCTAGAACAAAAAATAAATGGTAAAAAGAGGGAAGGAGAAAGACGGGGGGGGGAAGAGATGAGGAACTAGTCTAGCATTGTACTTTGCCATCAGAGAGAGACGGATAGAGATGGAGAGAAATAAATCAGTGATCCGTTTCCAGTTTTCCATGGTCAACGGGCATACCACCACCATCTTCGATAGTTTCGACTTGACCACCCACAATAACTTCTTTGCCACCATCCTTCAAGTTGTCAATTTCTTCCACAGTGACGTCAGGCACAGTATAGCACACGACATAGGCTAAGACCAAACCGACCATGTTCAGTACAAAGACAATAATAAGCTGGATATTAAACTCGGTCCGCTGGGCATCAATCTGACTGGCAATGGCATTTCCTGCGTTCTGTATCGTCTTGTAAAAACCGACGTAGCGTGCGGATCGTTCGGTATCGTTGGTCATTGTTCCCATCAGCCAATAAATAAAACCTTGGTAAATCGAGTCAGCCATTCCAAACAGAGCATACTCCAATGCCAATGGACCAAACCCGTCGCTGTACACGTCCATCATGACAAAATCTGGATTGAGGTCGGGATCCACCGAAGCACGTGTAAACCGTTTTTGAATAAAGATGCAACCAATCCATAAAGCGAGGAGCGCTACAAGCACAATAGTGTTGCCGATATACGCGCGACGTTTTCGGTTCCCGATAGCAGTAAGATCGAGCAGCCATCCAAAAGCACCGGCACCAATGATTTGCATCAACCAGTACAGTAAGTTGTTCAGGGCACGCGCTCGAATATTGAAGTATCCACCGCCATTGTAACCTTGCTGTTGGTAGGTGTAGAACCAATTGGAGCTAATCATCAATGGGATCAAAATCAACATACGCCAGTCGGCAAAGAGCTTGAGGACTTCCAAGGCTTCGCGCTTCCAGTTGGAGTATTTATGCAATGACACACGGGACCCATCGTTTCGGATTACTTTGCTGGCTGGGAGCAAAATGACGCCACAACAAGCACCTACTGTCATAATCACAATAAACGCATAATAGGTCGTTGGCTGCACTTGATTGGCTTCGCCCACACTCCATTCATTTCCCAAAGCGACAGCAGCACCCACAGAAGCACCACTATACATACATAAATAAAGTTGAGCGAAATGTGAACGTATAGTAAAGAAATCAACGGTGTTACTTACAGGTTAAACACCATCCAGAAAATTGAAAATGCTTTGCCTTTTTCAGATTCACTAGGGTAAGACATCATGATTGCACCTTGAGCAGTCCATAAGCAACCAGCACCGATACCTAAGATAGCGCCGGCGACCACGGTAAATGCACTACTAGGCGAAAGGAACGCACCAACATAAAGAACATAGGTGAGACCAGCACAGGGGATCAAGACTCGATGACCGAATATGTTAAAGCTAATATTAAACATAATGATTGTAATAACAAATAACAAATAAATAAAAAAGGCTAGTATAAGCCTTCCAATATCATGTTGATACGCATGTATTAAACTTACAGAGGAGCACCAACAAGAGAGCAGATAGTGAATGTAACAGCCAAAGCAGTCGCAGAGTTGTCAGCTGCGGTGGTGTCCTAAACAAATTATTTCAGTTAGCTGATGGAATTAAAAAATATTTTTATGTATTACCGCACGTCCAGCGCCACCCATACCCGTTAAAGCATTATACATACCTATATAAAAGAAAAAGTCGTGTAAGTATGAATGTGAATGTGACCCTCAATGAAAGGGCAATTCCTTACCTGGGCAGCAGAAGCACACAAAGCCCACTAAAAATACTTGGAAGGTAGGGCTATTGAAGCGAAATGGTAATCGGATTTCCATGTCTTCTCGGTTGTGAGAAAAAAAAAAAAAAAAGAAAAAAAAAAAAAGGAATGGAGATAGTGAAGAGAGAGATAGAAAGGGTAAAAATAAAAGGGGGAGAGGAACTTCTCATTTTATTTGATCACGAACAGTTTGCATTTTAAACACCGATAAATGCCTGGGTGGGCCAATTTGCAGTAATACAAATGCCTTATTGGCAATAATAAACTGTAGATAACACAAAACCAACGGAATCTTTCCACGATATAGAAAAAAGACAGAAAACTCTTAAGGCCACCAAACCCAACACGACAGAACATGCGATATTCGTTGCTTACTTGAAAGGAGTAACTCATGGGAATTCGCAAACTCAAAAAAAAAAAAAAAGTTAAAAAAAGTGAGAAACATGGTAGTACATCGAATCACAGAATCTAATCAATTCGCCCGAGGTCATGGATTCTGGAAAAAAAAAAAAATACCCAAATGCATTTTTTTAAAAAAATACAGCAATTGACGATGAATGTGAACGTAAAATTTTTATTAGGAAGATAAATAAAAAGTAAAACAAAAAGGAATCTAATAAAAGGTAATATCTAAAACTACTACATTAAAAAAACACTTCTAAACTACAATCTTGCGCTACCAGTTCATCGCCTTTCGGTCGTCTTATATTTGATAAAGGCCACCATATTCGTCAAAGCTTCGTCAGCTCGGGATCGCAAATCAAATTGCTTTCGGCGGTCAATCGATTTTACCTACAGAAAGGGAGCGTGCGGGTAAGACAAATAAAAATAGTCATGAGTACCACAAAAAAAAGTCATTTTCCATTCCTTACCATGGAACGAGTCATAGGTAATTGTCGTTTTAGTTGGTTCAAATAACCACCCTGCACAAATACAGGCATATCATAATCAAAGGCACAATCGCTGTAAACATCATATATAAAGTTCAAAGCTTCGATTCTAATTTCACCGCTAGTATTTGAATCACCTAAAATGTTCATGATAAACTGACCAATATTCTATCATAAATGGACAAAAAAAAAAACAGAATTAGTATACTTCTGCCCACGTTAGATCCCTCAGCTCCTACCCTAATGAAATCAATCCGACCCTTTATTACCTTATTCGTTTCAATGTCACCTTGCTTCATAGCAATAGGCCCCAAACATCCGACCACCTTGACCCGCATCGATGAGTCAGGGCTAGCGCTTTGGTAGGCACCACACAGAGTTGCCACATCAGAGCCGCCTAAAGGAATATCTTGCTTGAGCCCGCGACCCAAGGACCAAAGGCATCCAACCATGACTTCAAGAATAGCATCACGTTGACTGGAGGCAGGGGATGCGCCGACTTGATGTGCCGTTTGGAAGAGCCATTGCCATGCCTGTTTTGCATCCGCCAGATGTTCTTGGAACCAGAAATTGGAAGGTAAATCGTTCATCGCCAATAAAAAGTTGTTGATACATTCCAGAGATCTTTGGTGTGTCAAGCCCAAGCCCATGGTTACTGTGGGGCACATGGTTGGATCGACAGGGAAAGATAAAGTGGGAGTGGGGGTGGCCAATCGAATGAGTTGAGGGAAAACTTGGTATGTGAAGGCATGCATCACTGGGTTGGTACGTAATAATTCCACATCATTGTTAATATTGTTGTTGTATGCCATATCATCGTTGTCCTTTAACGCTTCTGCATCTTCCAAATAATTGTCAATGTTGTCTTCGTTGATATTGTCCGCTAAATTTTCATCCTCTTCACCCATGTTGTCGTCACCTTCCGCCGCTTCAGCCCATCCATCTTGTTCAGTGTCTTGACCCTGCAAGCAGATATCCGCCAGTAGTTCCATAGAGAGCTGTAAGGTGGATAAACGATCTTCAATGCTTTGAATGTATATTTCTTCGTCTGATAAGGGTTGTTTTGGTTTTGGTGTGATTTCGTTCGTTTCTTCATGTTTCGTAACACGACCACTGGATAACGCCGCCAACGTCTTTTCCGCAGCCTGTTGAATATCAAAATCAAGAGATGATACCAAGATGGGGAGTATAATCTTGTTCAGTTCAGTCAATGCATCCCGTTCATCATCCCATGAGCCAGTTAGTTGCACCACTTCCTTGACATTCATTAAAATTGCTACAATAAATAAAAAAAGAACCTTACGTCGTTAATATCATATAACCATTCCACCTTATATATATTAATATTATTATTACCACAAGCCAATACGCGCACCAGTACTTTGTCAGGAGTGTTGAATTTATTCAAGATATCAAATAACATGTTGACATATTCAGGATGATTCTTGAATTCGATAAAAATGTCTTTGTTGTCTTCAGTAAGGGTCGTCAAACATTGTCCTATCAAAGAAGAAAAAAAGACATATAAGGATAACGTCATTCGTGGAAAACAATTATATTCGTACCAGCAGCAACTACTACACGAGTTGGACATTGATCGGCAGCAGATAAGAAAGAGATAAAGAAACTGATCATATTCAAGCGATTGATGGCTTTGAGGTATTTGTCAGAAGTTTCACTAAATAAACAATAAACGCAACCATATCATTAATTTGTATTCTATGCTAGTCATCACGCATTCTACCTGATTGTCCATATGATATAGATGAAGTTTTCGGCGAAGTCCCAAATCGATTGTCGTTTTTCTTTATCAGTGACGTCTTCCAAAGGTGCATTTTTCAATACGTTATCAAGAGTATGAGTGATTCTCGGTAGTAGTGCGGCTAACGGTGTCAAGATATCGCGGTTATAGTATTCCTTCACGACTGTTGATTCCACAGAGGCCAAATTCCTAAATCAGCAGTAACATAAAATAAAAGTCAGTAAGGCATTTTCCCGGTACAATAACCTAATATAGCTATTTCTATTTACCGTAAAGTTCCAAGGACCTCTTCAACAACTTCTTGGTTGTCATCCGTCAAACGCTCAATCAATAAAACAACAATACGTTTTGAGAGTAGCAAATGTCGAGTGGATTCGTTGGACATGATCAAGTTGGAAATACAGGAAGCAGCCCAGGCACGATCAGCAGGGGTAGGGGAAGTCAGCTACAAAAGAAAAGACATAAGTATCCTTTAAGTCGAATAAAGAAAGTCATGTTGGTTTACCTTGGCAATCACGGGTAATACTTGCTCTTCTTTGACGACAAGTTCACTTGTGCCTTGCTGGATACCAGCCGAGACGCGGTTTAATGGATTGCCACGTTGCTTGTTGCCACGTCTTCTGTTTTGTTGTTTTCCCATTATTGAATCAGTGAGAGAAGAGAAATTATGTAGGATCAAAGTTGCAAAGAGAAAGAATAGGTAATTGAAAAAAAAAAAAAAAAAAATCGGAACCTCATTCAAAAAAATGCATACAGTGCGCGTGGCTTGGAGCGGCCTCCGAATTATACTCGCCATGTACCTGAATTTTTTGTTCGACTTTTGCGCTGAAGAACTTTTTCATTTCCTAATTTGCACTTAAACTAGTTGGAGGTTGAATTTTATTCCTTCTTACTAGTTACTGACTTCCATTATACCCAGTGTCATTTGACACCATGTCGACCTATTCTAATCACATTTTTATACTATATATTTGAGACTATATAACATACATGTGTCATGTATGGGTATCTCTGGTATCATGTTTAAAAGGCAACTAGTAGCATTTCTAGGATTAGATTGTCAAAAGTATATATCCCAGACCATAGAGAATATCGTGCCATTCCTCCTTGATATTTCCTTAAGTCTCTCTCAAATTGATCTTACACATAAAGCATATTCCATCTAGTTCACCAAAATGTAACGCAAATCAAAAAACACAAGCAGGTCAAAACTTTATTTTCTTTACTGAATTGTATACTAATACCATATAAATGGTCTGGATACGCCGCGGAGAAGTTTTGGACATAAACAGCATTTATTAGATCCTTTTTTTTTATTTCAACCCCTCTTCCAGAGAATCATGCGTTTCGCCCTGAGCTCTTGCTTTGACATAAGATTTGGCACACCGCTTGCTCAGCATAAAGTCTAGCCAGATCAATGGACGTCAATATGATATGCCAATTTTTATTTCAATTCGGCTGGTTGAAGTATTTCGATTGATATCAAATAAAGGAACAATTGAAATCGTCAGAAAAAACAACCACCAAATAAATCATAACAAATACCGTTTAATGGATTATAGAGTGAAGAGAGGAATTTTTTAAATATTTTTTTTATTGCATTGAGTAAGGTAATAAAATTGAATAATGTAGTAAAGAAAAAAATAAAGTAAAAACAAAACCAAAAAAAAAGGGGGGGCGAGGAAGAGTGAGAGATCAAAAGGAATGGGGGAATACTATAAACGATTAAATGTATTGTAAAAGAGAATGCGCGGGATGTGATAAAAGCAACAGTGATATAAACAAATAGATGTTTGAATGAAGGAGAGAGATGGCATAAGGAAGGTTTGGACTGGATTGTGTGATATATAAAAAAGAGAAGATGGGCAGGGGGTTAGAATGGTATCAAATAATAAGAATAATAATAAAGATGACGGATAAGAATCACTTTGTGGTCATAAGGGAGGGTGGGGGCTGGAGAGCACTATCTAAAATAAGGGTAACGTCATCGACAGTCGCCAAATCTTCCAAAAAGTCGACCAGATCAAGTAGTTCTGTGTCATGGCAGTCGTTGAACCATGTTGAAACTGGCACCGCACATTGGTTATGGAATAGGTAGCTTGTTGGTGAATTGTCTAAAATCAAAGTGGCTGCCAAATCACGACCGAGCTGAGAGAGATCCTAAGAAAGAAGGGAAAATTTAGTGAAGTGTCATCATCAACTTTTCAAATGTCTGCTTTTTATTTAATCTTACCTTGACATAGCTGCCTTTATGATTAAAACATGATTCTCTGAATAGGCGATGTTTCACTACACGATGTATATCCAGTTTATCCAATACCGGATCAGCATACTAAATCATCATCACCGTCGTAAAAAAAGGGGGGATGTAAGTAGACTGGTAAGAGTCATTCATTGTATTCTTGGGCCTTCTTACCTTTGATAAACTTGCAGTAAAGACAACAATTTCATATTTTTCACCCATTTTTCGCATAAATTCATCAACACCAGGTCGTTTCAGCACATAAACATTATGGATTTGTTGGTCAATTTCTACAGGCACTACAAAATCAGGATTGGGAATGATCTAATAAAACACAAAAACAGAAGGATCTCGAGATCAATATCTTCTCTCTCTCTCACCCCCCATCTTTTCTTCTTTTATGTCAAGCCCCTTTCCGTCGCTTACTCTGAATGAGCTATGCACAAGAGTTTCGTCCAGATCCAGCACTAAGCATTTTCTCTCAATATGTTCATCAGAGACCGGAGGAAGCAGCCACGTCATTGGACCATTCTATATACACAGATAGATAAAAGATTTAGAAAGATTAAAAGATGCATGGGCTAATATCCTATGATAACTATTGCTTTTTTTTTTGGTTCTACCTCTGTCATTTCAAAAGCGCTTGTCGTCGTCGGGTCAGTGTCCATATCCGTGGTTGTAGGCGGTATAGTCACGGGTGGGCTGGTGGTGGGAGTAGTAGGCGTAGGTGGCGCACTTTCGTTCTCGACCTTATCGTTGTCGGGTACGACGTTCAAAGGAGCCGGTAAGATTGGATTGTTGTCATTAACATGACTGGTGTCGTTAGATGAAGCGGGCACTGATGTAGGTTGTTGTTGAGCTTGTTGTTGTTGTTGCTGTTGCTGTTGGTGTTGCTGTTGCTGAGGTGTAGGTTGTTTTGCAGTATAGAATCGGCTGAACCAGTGCTTCTTCTTTCGTTTCGATCGACCTTGGAGATGATGAGGTTGCTGTTGCTGGTATTGCTGGTGTTGATTCGTTGCTGGTCCTAATTTGGAGGAAGGGATCGTTAGAGTAGGGGTTTGTTTGGAGAGACCTTGATCGACCCAAGCTGACGTGTCACTGGCACAACAAAATAATAATGATAAGAAACCAGGTTTAGGGCCGTTTATTGGAGACTGAGGAGTTCTTTCCGCTGTAGTTCTATTTGTAGTTGTAGTTGTTGTTGCGATAGTAGCATCATGAGAAATAGAAGCAGGTGGAGTAGTATGGGTGATTGTGGTATTCGCCATGGCAGCCATTTCTTTATGATGATGTTGCGAAGAGTCTTGTTGATGATCTGTAGAAGAGAGAAAACAAGGGGAAGGAGTGATTAGTTAATATCTTAATACACACATGTAGAAAAAGAAAACAAACTAATAAAAAGTATTCACGCCCTGATACTTTTGTTCTATTTCACCCCGTTTCGATACTTTCCTCCTTTTTTATACAATATATGAATATATCAAGATAAAGATTTAATATATTCAAAAAAAAGAGAAGGGACTTACTTAAGGGTTCTTCTTGAGGAGCCACTTGGGTATGATTGATATTCAAAGTGCCATTGTTAATAGTAGTAGGCGAAGGGTGTACGGTTTGAGACATTGAATAAAACAAAAGAGAGAAGGCTAATGAATATTGAGTAACAAAAAAAAAAAAAAAAAAAGAAAAAAAAAAAAGAAAAGGTAAAGGTGATTTTATTTTGTTTAGGAAACCCAGCTCGGACTTGCGTTTATTTGCAACAGACAGGTGCAAAAATGAGATTGTGAGTCAATTAACTTTAAAAAATAAAATAAAAAAAAAAGAGCATGATGGTTGGAATTTTGTTTTTTATTATATGTATAAAAAGGATAAAAAACTATATTCTAAACTAAAAGGGAAGGTATATAAAACTACAATATAACTAAGTACTACTATTGCTGTTGATCATCCATGTCCATCAGAGTAATGTCTTGAATGATATCACCATCCACAGCGCCCCGGTCATTGCCAACAATATCTTTGTCATCGTCATCATTGTCAGAGGAGAGTGAAGGAGGATGCCTAGGTTTGATGAGTTCATAGTGATCAATCCGCTCACCTGTCTGGTCATAGGTATTCCAAATGAGTTTCCAATTCTCCCGTTCATCACCATTCAAAATATCTTTGACAGGTTCCAAATCCATAATGACAAAATGGAAGTTCAACAAATGCGATTCATACATTCCCCAATCATGCACGCGGTCGAAGTCCACATCGCCACCAGCTCCGCCAATAATCGCATAATGAATATTGTTGCGCTGCCCAAGTTCATAATTGTGTTGATGACCTGAGATAACCCAGTCAACGCCGTGAGCTTCAAACAAAGGCACAAATCGATCCCGTACGAAAGCCCCCCATTCGTTTTGATGCTGTTGGAACCAAGCCTCAGGATCCCAGTATTCTAGGAACGGAGGTACATGCACCACGACGATCCGGAATGCTGCTTGACGAGTCTGTTCACTAGCCAATTCCTTCTGAAGCCATTCGTCCTGCTGGTACCAATCGAGGTTGCTATCCAATATAATGAACCGTATCGCCCCGCCTGCCAATGAGAATGCGTGCCAGGGGTCTCGTGTAGTGGATGTCCTGGTGTAATGATATTCGTATGTCGGGTCATGGTCGTGGTTGCCGTGCGCATAGATCATTGGGTGGTGTTGCCCGAGTCCAAAATATGTCAAGGGGCCGACAAAGTCCGTTTGCCATTGCTGAAGTGACGGGTAATTTTGCACTGCATCCCCGGCATGCAACAAATAATCCGGCTGGTGTTTGTGTACCTGTCCCAGTATCCGTAAGAAAGTCCTCAGCCCAAATTGGTTATCGGCCATTGCTGCAATTCGAATTCGAGCATCCCTATTGTTGTTTGTTGTTGTTCCTGCTGTTGTTGTTGGAGGTGATGTCGAATGCTGTCCCCAGGCAAATGTGTATTGTCGTATACGTCTCTTTCGTTTCGTTTCAATCCTGTAGCGGTAGTGAATGGTATCTAAAGAATCCAATGGACCGATCACAGTCTTGTACAGAGCATGGCGTTCATCCAGATTCATAGGCTCCACTTGCTTAACATGCCATGAAGTAGCCGTTGAAGTTGATGGTTGCCAAGAAATCGTCATGTCCTTCATATCGCAATTCATTTCCCATACCACTTGGACATGCTGTGTATCATGAACATAAAGCATAGGTTCCTTTCGAATCGTACCACAGGGAATCCACCCATCATCAAAAAGTTTATTGTCCAGTTTGATGCGAAAGAAGGCCCAGTACAGTGCAACCCAATGTCGAAAGATAATCAAGAGAAATAACACCGCCAGTGCCAGCAGAAATATTGAGCGTTTGGATAGCAAGTGCCTTTTGCGCCGCCAGGGTAGGAAGCCCAAAGATGATGGATGATGACCAAGATCATATGATTTCAGGAGTGGATAAGGATTGCTACTTGTCGTCGAGTCTGTAGGATAAGGTGAGGTCCGTTGTTTCGCTTGAAAAGAAACAGAAGAATACGGTTCATAATTCGGTTGAAGCATTATTGGAGCATAATAACAATAGTAATAAGATGTGTGTGAATGAAGAACAAAAAAAAAACAAAATTTTTTGACCGAGAAAAGGGAAACAAAGTAAGCGGGAATTCAAAATGTAGGTGGTCCGAAAAAAGCATTTATTGGATATACAGCAATTCAATAAGATTTCTAAACTACACACCGAGTGAGCAAGAGAGCGGCAGTGAAACTAAACTACAATTTGGTATTTCTTCGTAGTAGTAACGAGGGACCATCAACAAGGATACATGGACCACCAGCAATTATCTTCAAGTCAAGTTCTTGAGCAGTATCCAGCACTTGCTTATTTTCAGCACCAGGTTGCAGCCATATCTTGCTGATTCCCAGTCTTTGACAATCTTTTAATACTTGCAATGTAATAGAAGGAGGCGTGATGACTGACACAGACGTAAGTTGGGGATCGACCAGCTGATCCAATGAGGTTAATGTTGCTATGCCCTCTATTTCAGGTTCTTTCTAAAACCGCAACAAAAAAAATTAGTCATAGGACTTTTTTGCGACAAAATTTGTACCCTACAGGATGCAAAGGGACCACATTCAATTTATGAGCTTGATACCAGCGTAAGACTTTGTTTCCATACTTTGCACGAGACGTACTTGCGCCAACAACAGCAAATTTTGGACTTTGATAAATGCTTCGGCCAAGGACATGGTAAAAAATAAAGCAAATGAAAGAAGTGAGGAGGCGAGCCTTTAAAAATAGAGTCAATTAAAGCACCGCCAGCAGAGTATATATCCAATTCAAAATAAAAATTTTAGTGCGGTATTTCTTTCCCACCCCAATATATCTCTCCTGTATTAATTTTTAATTTTTCCATCCCAATTTTATTTATATTGCATCTCAATTTATATTATATTCGTCTCAATCCGAAGTTAATAAATTTAACACGATGTCCCTTAATGTTTGCAACCATATTGAAAAAAAAGTTTGTGTAAATATATCAATCCGAGCGATAGAGCAATAACAGTATCATAGTTCTGAGAGGGGGGGGTCTTCCTACAGTATTTTAAGGTTCGATTGAGACAAAGAGCAATTTTTTTGGGGGAGTTGAAACTGTAAATTAAAACAAGTAAGAGCCTACAGTACTACTTTGTTTTCAGAAAAGTCTGTAATCAACCCGTGATCCTTGGTAAGGCTACAAGAACTCTGTCCCGATGAGAAATGATCGGGGTTCAATCCATTCGTGTGCTTTTCCTATAATTTGTATTCTATAGAGCCTATATAGAGGTATCTGATAATACAAAAACCATCATGATGGTCTATCGTACAGAAAAAAAGTAAATAATAGAATGTTGGATGAAAAGCGGGCATTCTAGGCTATCCGTTCACTTGGTATTTCTTCTCCAAAGGTCTAACATTCTACTTTAGCAAGAATAATATACAATATGTCAAATAAAGAGAATATTACTTGATCAAGAAGAGAACGGACTACTTCAACGGAAATACGTCCCGCGGACGGTGACTAAAAAAAGTGCCGACGAAGAAAAAAATTTTGTCATGCCCTTTTTTTCTGTAGTAGCCAAGCCGCATGTAAAAAGGATCATTATTTCTACACATTACAGAAAATTTAAAATAGGTCATTGAGAATATAAAAAATGAATAAAAGAAACGGTAACCATGAACCATGAAGGAGGGAAGTCGAGGTGAGAAGGCGAATTAAAAAAATCAGGGTCCAGTCATCAGCCAATGAAACCGAGATAACCAATAAACCAGATGAGCGTGGGAAGAATAGATGATATGTGTCACCAAAAAAACCAAGGGATAGGGGATAGCCTCATTAATTAAAGAACAACAATTGAACTGTGAAAAAAGGAAATAAGCAACAAAATTAGGGAGTCAGCATTCTACTGAATATATGACAGAATATTGTAATATAGAGGTCACAATCTTACCTATATAGCCGTTTTGCTTCAGGGAAAAAAATAAACCGTCTAGAGTCACGGTCAAACTCCGAAAATTTTAAAAAAGGTAAAAAAAAAAAAAATCTTTTCCTTCTTTCTTTTTCACTTATTTAATCATTTCCGTCCTATCAACGCCATGTCGCTTCCTCAACTCACTATTATTGATACCAAGAACAACTTGATTCAAAGTTTGGCTGAAAACACTAGCAACCATGACGGATTAGTTATTCTCTTTTCTGACAAAACCAAGCTTGCCCAAGTGGTGCCTAGCATTCAACGTTATTTAAACCTGGACTCATCCTTTGGTAATGGTTTCCAAATATTGTGTCCTGAAGATCAACAGCCTTTCTCTCGTATTCTCATTGCTCCCATTGGTACTCTTCACACTGATGTGGATGATGCTCGTCGTTTCAAAGGTAAGTACAAAGATTGTTGGGGACAGTATAAGTCTCATCACTCCCTCACTCACTCTCACTTTTTTTTTGTTAATTGTAGATGCCTCTTTTGAAGCTGGGAAACGAGCATTGGAAGCAGGATTTTCCAAACCTTTGATTTGTTTTGCAGACGCACCCACCAACGGCAGCTCGTTGAACTGGACATATGACGGTGATCAAGAAGACTTTCAACATTATTTGGAAGTGACGATGCTTGGATTTTTAGAAGGATGTTATGAACCCATTGATGTGCGCGACTACCATGCTAAGACCAACAAGACCTTGAAAAACTTTACACATCTTGGATTTGCGGCGGCTGATTTACAGCAAGACAGTTCGCTTTTAATTCAAAAGGTGCAAGCTATTGAAGAAGGTCGCCGTGTATCGAAGGGTAAGTAAAGAATGGGAAACATGGGATCAAAGGAACCCAACTCGTGACTCTGACTCTGCCCATTTCTTTTATTATAGATATCGGCTCACCTGACCCTGAACAAATGTCACCTATCCAAATCGTCAAGTACTTGGAATCCATCTTCAAGAACGACAAGAATGTCAAGATGACCGTCATCGATGATGTAGATATCATTGCCAAAGAATATCCGTTGGCTCATGCTGTTTCTCGTGCCAGTTTAGTTGGTAAGCTCGTTTTAATCATACTCTCTTCGTCTTCTTTATGGCTGACGTTCTAATATTTTATCCTCGATCTATAGTCCCTCGTCATCATCCTCGCTTTGTCCACTTTGAATACAAATCCACCGATCAAGCTAGCGTTAAGGAAAAGTAAGTGTATATACAAAATTTTGAACTACTCCATCTCATTTCTATTGCCTTTTTTTAACTAGTCTCTACTTTGTCGGCAAAGGCGTTACCTATGATACTGGCGGTGCTGATATTAAGTGCAGTGGCCATATGAGAGGTAAAATAAAAAAAAAGTGGTATTAGAATGGAAAAAGCAGGAATATGAATTTGATCTTATATTTTACAGGTATGTCTCGTGACAAATGTGGTGCGGCTGCTGTGGCTGGTTTCTTTAAAACCATTGAACTTTTACAACCCAAGGGAATCAATGCTACTGGTGGGTTGGCTTTGGTGCGTAACTCTATTGGTCCTGATGCTTATGTCAGTGATGAAATCATTGTATCTCGAAACGGCAACCGAGGTATGCATTTTATACATATATAGAAAATTCATGTGCCATTTGATATTCATAATTATTTTATTATTTTTATGTCAATAGTTCTGGTCGGAAATACAGATGCAGAAGGACGAATGGTGATGACAGATCTCCTGTGTCAATTCAAGGAAAAGGCAATTGCACATGCTCAAGGGCAAGAAGCCTCCAGCAACAAACCATCTTTATTGTTTACTGTGGCGACATTGACGGGTCATGCATTACGAGCTTACGGTGGGTATGGTATTACGTTGGACAACGGTTTTGCTAGAAAAAACAAGGTCAGTCGACGTATTCATGATGCGGGCCATGTCTTGGCAGATCCTTTCGAAATCTCGACATTACGACGCGAAGATGTGGACGTGGTGCAACCTGGTCGATCAAGTGAAGACGTAGTGCAGGCCAATGACAAAGCCAGTACCATGACCGATCGTGGACATCAATACCCTGCAGGATTCATGCTGTTGGCCTCAGGATTGGATAAGCACGGTTTGCGCAACGATGTGCCTATTGGCTATACCCATTTGGATATCGCCGGGTCCGCCGAAACAATGTCGGCTGTTGGCTGGAGTTTGACTCGCGTCACTGGCTCTCCTATTGCTGCTCTTACTGGTGCCTTCCTTTAGTATAGTTATCTCTCCCCCGCCCTTACGCACACACATCACATATTTACACGCAACTCTTCTATATCATTCATCTCCTCTGGTAGTTTATATATAGTGTCTGTTCAAATAGTCATATTCTTTTTTTCTTTCTCTTAATCTCATTCACTTCAATAAAAATATATTCTTTTGATGTCAATGTTTCATAGTGGTTTGATGATGACCATAGTATCAATTATATACATATATGTACAAAAATCAATTGGCTTTACATGAAGAATGGTTTTTATTGTATAAAAAAATAAGGAAGTTGAGTGGGAACAATCATCAGGTAGAGATGGTGCCAGTAAAAAAAAGATGTACCAGTATGCAACTGTCTGCAAAATAGGAAAGACTCTCTTAGTGAATGTCTACAGTACAAGGAAGAGGAAGGAAGTGATTTTCGTAACTATCTATCATACACGGAAAGGAATGAGGCATAGAATTGTGAATGTCTTCATAAAAAAAAACAGGGTGTATATCTACATAAAAAAGGAAGAGGCGCATCAAAACAACTGTCTGCAAAATCGTAGGACAGAGAAAATATTGTTTTAATACCATCATGAGCTCATCGCCGTTATTCTCAAAAATACTCATAAAATCTCCCCCATCCTACCTTTTTTCGAAATCTAGTAAGCTATCGGAAGGTAACTACTGGATGAAGACTCACCCGCTTTTTTTTTAGCACACATCCACGCCTATATTCTATTTTACACGCACATGTACACTTATTCCAAAGCCAATCAAACGTAAGAATGAGACTAATGATAGAAAGACAAAAAGTATTTTATTCAAATGTAGAATATTAACTATAACAACTAACACTATCCAATATAACAATAGTTCCATAGAAATATCTAGAAGATGAAGACTTATCTACTGTTGGTCCCTGATCATGAATTCAAAATGAAAGGGTTTTCCCATGTGTTTTGTACTGCATTTTTCAAAATACCCCTGATTCAAGTCCTGAACACTAATCCTAGATCGCCAGCACCTCATTGAGGATTCAATGATGATGCCATTCTATAAAGAAGACAAAGAGTAGAGCAAAAAAAAAAAAAGGAAAGAAAAAAATAGAAAATCAGGGGAAGCGGAGCGTGAATACCTCGTTCAAAATTAGGCACGGTACTGACCGTCCATCAAGCGTAAAATGGCGGAAGTGTTTGAAACCACCCCATATGATTTTTTTTACGAGTGTCTCAACTTTCCTGCATCATAGTCACCCAATCTAGAAAGTGATAATCATCATCGTTATTTTCAACAAATGCAAAAAAAAAAAAAAAAAAAAAAAACAAAAAAAAACCCACTACTCAAGAAAGATGGGATATACCCGGATCTACCTGAGAAAGTAAATAGATAGGTCTGCCGACTTTCACATGATTTTTCTTGATTTTGATATCTGCGCGGCGAGACAAAGGTAGTAACAACATAGGTACTTTATATCTGGTTTCCATGAATCCGCTATTCTTCAGAATGGTGCAAATGGCCATTATATATGGAATCTCGGTCAGTGAGTCTGGGTTACCTCGCAGTCTCAGGAAAAAATAACAAGCATGTAGTTCGCAGTCGAATTGACGATCTTTTTTTTTTTTTGTAAACGACATATGATAAACAAAAAAAAAAGTGTCAAATTTTAGGTTGCCGATCAACACCAAGCTAAAGCCGATAGCATGGTACCAGTTCATTTCCATAAATTCATCCAATTAGCATCATTCCGCTACAATAGCTAGGTAAGGGACAAGATTATAGGCGCAGTTCAGAAAGAACATAAAGTCACCCTTAATTATTTGCAATGTTTTACTTTCAATTTTAAAACATTCTCACCCTTGCAAGAAATTGATCTACTGGGTGTCAGATGATAGGTTGTTGAAGAGTGGATTTCCCTCTTCCATTTGGTTTTTAAAAGACTGACCCCTTGGGACCCAAATACTTTGCTGCATGCAAAAATATAAAAATAACATACACAATATTTCTATTCTAGTGGAAGATGAGCTGATTGCATGACCTAGCTTGCTTACTATGAATAGCAGGGAGAGAATAGGGTCATGTTTCATGTTAAGCGACCAAAAACTGTCAACCAGCCATTAGGTCGCTGAGATGAGGTAGAATAGTCATAAATAAGCTAGAAGTTAATGAAAACTGTTCTATAATGAAGACTACACGCACAGCACAGCCTATATTCACTTACATGATTGGAAGAGCATAAATATGGTTATTTTCAATACTTGGTGGTCTAAGATTGTTAACAAGTCCTCGGATCTTTAGGAAGAAAAATAGTCATCCAATGCAAATGATTAATTAATAAATAAAACACTCACAAAACAGCTGTAATAGTTAATTTACTCACTAGCCTATGAGTCAGAAGATGGTTTATAAAATGGGCAAATTTTATTGAGGAATAATGGAGATTCTACAACTAAAGGAGTGGGGTTCATTGTAACCAGGGATCTATTAGTAGAAGAATGAGGGAGGCTAAGGTGAGATTTGAAGAATAGTCCACACTAATCTAAAGGGACAGTTGTAAAATGAGAGCTAAGATGGCATACAGTTTATGAGAAAGACTAAATAGATCTGATAATGAAGGACAACAGTAAACAAAAGGGATGAAGGCAATAACAAAACGATATGTTGTACTAGACAGGAGACGAACTAGTGGGATATTTTTCATTGAAGCAAGGTATAAAAAGACATATTTTATTGAGTTGTAGATACAAACTATGGACAAACTAATACATTACTAAGCTAATGAAGGCTCCAAAAAGTTAACGAATGGTCGTTTTAAATCCTAGATCCAAAATGAAAGGGCTTCCCCATGCATCTTGTAATCCCTGAGCTGAAACCCCTTCTAAACTAGTCCTGACACTAATCTAATATCACCATAACTTCAAAGAGCTTGAATGGCAACGAAAAAAAAAAAAAAAAAAAAAAAAAAAAAAAGAGGAGAAAAAAGAAAAGGGGGAAAATAAAAATTAGTGAATAAATAAAGACGCACGTGAACGGGATTTTAAAATTGCAGATATAACAATAAGCCACTTCCAAAAAAGTAGTACTCCATTGGGGTTGGATAAGTTAAAAATAACTGCTGTATGCTAGTGAAAAGTTTTTTAACGTCCTATTTTTACAATATAATTTCGTTTTGTAATAGCCTCTTCTGCATGAGTTCGTCCAGTATTGTTGTTATCATGATAATTGTCAAATGTTTATTGCTCACATGAACCAAAAAGGGGAAAGAAAAAGGAAAAAATTAAACGCCGCTTATGCAGTTTTGTGGCGAAAATGACCAGTAGTGCAGTATAAACTTCTAAGTGTAGTTTAAATTTAATATTATAGAAGACACAAAAAAAGCATAATCTAGGAACCGGAATCCAGTTCGTTGAACTTAAAAAGTCTACCCCATTCATGGAAAATCCACTCGGAATGCTTTGTACAATGACTTTGAAGGTGCGGAGTTTTTTATCAAACATGAGAGGTATCCTTTCGATTACAGTTGTATAATCATATTCATGTCGCCGACTATACTGTGTACTCCCTTTTATCATATGTCTCCCGACAGAAAACATTTCAAGTTAAAGGACTAATTTTTGGCTTTGTATTGAGCTTGGTTTCGCTTATATTCATAAAATAAACAATGTATTAGCTCTCAATTCATAAAGGTAAAAAAAAATGAACAGACCTGTGGTACAAACTTGATGTTGGCTTGTTTAAAAAAGCTTAATGTCCAAGCCCAAAAAAATCGCATTTCGGTTTATTCTTCTAAAAACGCAACCTTTCTGTTCTTTAGTTTCTTATTCTTTTTCTCTTCATTTTAACTTCAAGTATCATAAATGATTATATATACCTGTATACTGTTGACACTTTATATATTGTCTTCATCGGCTGCTACCGTCACTCCACGAGCATATCTTGGTAAGGCGCATCCATATAGCAATGAGACAAAGTTAATTGGAAATTTAATTTTATGTATTTGTTTTAGGCTGTGCCCTTGTACAGGAAAAGATTCACTGTTACGGCGGATTGACAGGGATATATATTCCAGGCTCGTATAACAATCCTATTGGCGATCATATCTTTCTCGACTTGGAAACACTTGATTTTAACAATTTCAGCTCGGCACAAACCAGCTGGACCACCAATACTGGGGCGATAGGAGCGGATCTTGTGGTTGATAATGGATATCAATTAGCAACTAGCATGTCAAACGGAGCCAAGTTTGTCGTTTATGGAGGCTTTGGACCTGGTAAAGGGACAAATGTTTTGCCCAATCCCTTCCTGTTGTATGATCCGCCTACGAATACCTGGAGCACTCTACCTACATATGGGAATTATAAGTAAAACGAACCTGTTCTCATTCGAATTTTATTATTCTTATGATATATAGTTTTCATTTTCATTTTGTAGTGTGAAAGGAGCCATAGTCGAGAATGGCGCCAAACAAAATCTTTGGACCTGGGTAAGTGAAAGCAAAAAGAAAGCAAATTGACAGAATCCAGGAACATGGGTGCTCATCATTCCTTTTTTTCGGTATAATACAATTTCGATTATTTTTTCTTGATTTGGCAGGGCGGCAATACGTAAATGAGGCATTTGAACCTGGATCATTTTAGGCATCGGAACTAAACATTTTTTCCCTTTTTTTTTTTTTTTTTTTTTTTTTTTTTTTTTTTTTTTTTTTTTTTTTTTTTTTTTTTTTAGAAATAACACTGGGCTTCATTCAGTCAACCAAGCACATATTTTTAATTATGTTACGGTAAGAAGCTGGCCAATGGCACTACATATTTATACTCAGCTCATTTTATTCTTATTGTTTTTGAATGATGGTAGTCGCAATGGGATCAAGTTGCCGGTGACTTGGATAATACTGATGTGCGTATTTCTTACACAGCAACACTAGGAAACGATAATCGCATCTATATCATCGGTGGATTCGAAACACCGCCAGGTATAAACTCAACAAACGGTGCTGTAGATATGCTAAACGTTCGATGGTTTGATACCATCACTTCTACCTGGGGTAGAGATAATGCCACTGTGTCTGATCCACAACAAAATATCGTACCTCGTGCCTTTCACTCAGCAACTCTTCGTAAGTGGACGTGAAAAACAAAACCTCCTAATGATATTTACTTTTTTTCTATCATATTCATATAATATTAGTTCCTGGATCGACAAAAATTTTAATTTATGGTGGAAGTGCCTATATTGCTTCACGTAAGTAGGTTTCATCATCAATAAAAAGAAAACACATCTAACGAGAATTCCTTTTATATGCCAATAGAGAATACAATACCTGCTGATTATGCATACTTATATGATTATGAAAGCAAGCAGTATAATCTCCTTGACCTCGGCTCTAACGGTGCTGGAAGAAGGTCAGGACACTGTGGTAAGTGAGCTTGACAGTTGTTACCCAATTAGGGTGCTCGAAATAAAACTGCTAACATTTTTTTTTTTTTTTTTGTTCTGGTAAACTCATCCGGTCTAGCTGTTTTATATAAGCACTATATCTTTTTTATGTTTGGATTTAATGACAAGCTTCAACTTCAAAATGACGTTAATGTCCTCGACGTTTCGAATGTGACTCAGCCAGTATGGGTAATGGCAGGCTCCTCAAACAATGGAACGATGCCGCCTTCGGGGAGCGGCCTTTCAGCTGGAGCCACAGCGGGGATAGCAGTGGCCGCTGTCATTGTAGGGGTAATTATTATTATTATTATTGTTATTATTATTATTTTGACGGACTGACAATTCATGTCACCTATTTTTTTTTTTTTTTTTTTCGTGGGCATTTAGTTGGGGATAGCATTTGCCGGAGTCTTTATTTGGTGCCGTCGACGTAAACATGATAGAGAAAGGGACTTGAATCAATTGGATCCAAGAGCCACACTGAATGATTTCCATGCACCTATCTACTCGCAAAATCCTGTCGGAACAATTTCTAGTGACCTAGGTTCCCCATCCGCGCAAGATGACAGGACACATTCGTCTACACCGTATTATCTGAAAGAAATAATCAAGCCTTCGTCAGACGAGCCTGATCCTTGCAGCAAACCGTTTGCTCACGAATAATTATTATCCTTACGTTTTAGTCCCTCCACCTATTTGCATATATTTATTATTGTATTCATCATGTTTTGAAATAAAGGGCCCGATATCCCGCTGGAAAATTACTTGCATCTTTGCAGGCAGTTAGCGCCTCGCCCAACTAAAAAACAAGAGAAACGTATTTTAAATGCCGCCCACGTGAAGTATTTATTTTTACTCTCCCACCTATTTTATTTTTTCGGCTCTTTCTTTCTTTTTCATTTTTAATTTTTCTTTATCATTGAACTTCCATGGGGTTATCTTGGTCCTAGAATTGTATCACGACTAGTTTAGAACGGTTTACGGCTCAGGGATTACAAGATGCATGGAGAAACCCTTCATTTTGGATTCAGGATTTGGGACCACCATTAGCTGGGCTTTATTTTCTTTCATTAGCTTATCATATTGTTAGTTTGTCCATAGTTTGTTTCTACATCTGAATAAAATATGTCTCTTTTTGCATACTTCAATAAAAAATTTTGTTAGTCCCTCTCATGTCTTGTGCAATAGATCCCTTTGTTACTGCCATCATCCTTTTTGATATGTTGCTCGCCGATGTATTTTAGGAACAGATCCTTTCATCCTTTCTCGTAATTTGTACACTATAACTGTCATCTTATAATTTTCCCTTTAGATTAGCGTAGAGCATTCTTCAAGCTCACACTAAACCCCCTGTGCTTTCACCAATAGATTAGACCCCTGGTTACAATGAACTCCATTCCTTTAGTTTTAGTAATTCCAATATGCTTCAATAAAATATGCCTTTCTATCAAACATCTTCTACCTGATCGGATAGTAAATAAATTGACTATTGTATTCTTGTAAATGCTCTACTAGCCATGTGATTTCCAATTCACCCTCAATGACAATTGTTCCTCTTAAAGCTCTATAGACTGGTCAACATGTTTAGACGACTATGATAAGTGTTAAAAGCTGGCCTTAATCATGCGCTGCCTATGATGTATATAAATATAGGTTGTGATGTGCATGTAGCCTCCACTATTAAACATTGTGCATTGCTTTCTAGCTTATCTGTGGTTACTCGCATCCCCTCAAAGTATTAGTGACTGGTCGACAGTTTTAGAGTAACACATCTCCTTTGTAGAATAGCTGAATTCACTGTAGAACCGATTATCATCCTAATTGACTTCCAGCAATGTTTTATTTTCCAATAAAAAAATCTTCAATCTATACGCCTTCAATGAATTCCTACAATAACTTATAGCATATCATATAGCGTATTTAGGTGAATTAAAATCATTCATCTCTAAATGCACTTTGGTTTATCTGCCTATCAAACCGTATTACTTTTGAGGTAAAAAAAAGTTACCCCACCCTGGCCTATGAACTTTCAATTTCTTTTAAATAAATATTCATGGACAGAGTATCAAAATTGCCATCAAATAGTGTAAGATAGTAAGTGAATGACTATTCATAAAAAAAAAAAAAAAAGATGAATGGTAGTTTATTGAAAAATAATAAAAAAAGCAAGATGCCTCACTATTACAACACTAAGCTGTATCATGAGCTCTATATATCATTAATGCTATGTTAAAGTAGTTATTCCATGATCCAAGGTCGTTCAATTTATTCCCTGTTAGTCTCTTTAATTGGAGCAGATTACGTCGTCTAAAAAAGGAAAGATAGCCAAAGATAATAAGAGAAGAAGGACGCCACAAGATTATTGACGTATGATGCAAAAATAAAAACGAAATAGTATAAAACTGCTGGTAGGACTAATGACGATGATGAAGCAGGAAAATGTCAAGGTGACATGGAATCATTCACTTTTCGTTTTTTTGCTGTAGTTGTTGCTGCTTACATACGTTGCGAAAGTCAACGCATGGACTGTAAAAGGGAACTAACGATTAAGATATACCAAACATACCAAAGAAAAAAATACTGGCAGAAAAAGTTATATTGTATTCAATAAAGTAAAGGATAGGTCTACTGCACTATTCAACAAGATAATCAAATACGCGGTCTCCAACATTGAATCCAAAATGGATGGGTCTCCCAATAGATGTTGTAATCCCTTATCTTAAAATACCTCCATTCTATTAATGACTCTAATATAAGATCACTACAGTTTCATAAAAGCTGTAATGATAAAAAAAAAAAAAGGGGGGGGGAGGACGCCCACACTATTCTTAACATACAACGCAAAAAACAAAATGCAGCGCATCATTCATAAAGCCACAAGACAGAGCATCATAAAGTATGGACAAAAAGATGGTAGTGTAATTTATTGATTTCCAAAAAGCAAAAAAAAAAAAAAAAAAGATATATAAAAAGATGTAACTAAACTAATAATAAAAATGTTGCTAAACCAGTACACCGATTCTATTCGACAATTTCTTCAATTTCATCAATGACTTCTTCAACCCATTCTTCAATGATTTCAGACTTGCCATCATCAGCCGATCGGACCAATTCCTTACCGAGATCCTTACGTTCCTGTGCGACTTGCTTTTCAGTGGCCTTTCTCCAGCTGTACCATTCTTCGATGGCCTTTCGGCGGGCAGCAATCAACTTCGCAGCATTGGCATCACCAGCGGCAAGATCCATTTCTTCAAATTGCTTGGCATATTGACGAAGGTTCTTCTTGATCTTCTTCTTTTGATCGGCCGACAACAACGAGGCAGGACGAGGGCGCCATAATAATTGCTTGAATTTGTCGATGTTTTGTTTGAAGAGGGGTTGACCTTTGAAATCCCATAATGAGAAACCATGATCACCAGCTTGACGCCACATGCTTGAACCGCTGACGACGTACCGACCGGTAGGATCCCATTCGATATCAGATACACCGTAATGTTCTTGTGTTGTCAATAATTGCACCACGGTGGAAGAAGCGTTGCTAGACTTGGCGTTGCTGTCGTCGTTATTGCTGCTGTTGAGAGGTTCAAAATCCAAATCCCAAAATTCCATATCAAAGACAGTGGCGTTGCGTAAAGTGGCGGTAACGATGTGGCGACCCTTGGGGGACCAGAACAAGTAATTGGCGGTTTTCTTGTCAAACACCTTAAGAGGACGGAATCCAGTTTGTTGAGATTTGGAGGTACGATCCAAGTAGTAGAAGGTCAATGTAGTCTTGAGTGTAGATTGAGGTGCTTGACCACCTTGAGCACCAGGGCCGGAGGCAGCAGGGTTACCACCAAAGTTGGGGTCGTTGGTTGTGATCGTGGCAAATCGTTCACCGAGAGGTTCCCAAGCGAAGGCCATCACAGGATCCTTAAGTTCCAAAGTTTCTACAGGAATACCTTTTTCAGACACACGGAAGATTTCAATGTTGGCGAATTGTGATTTCTTGGTCTTGGTATGACGGTCCACCTTAACAGCCAAATAACGTCCCTTGGATTGCCAGTAGAGTTTGCAGTCATTGACATTGAACAAGTTTTTGGTTCGGATGATTTCTTTGTTGGGAACATTCATCAAGGTCACACGAGCAGGTTGATTGCCAACTTCAGGGGTCCAATAAGCCAGCATTTCTTCTTCCTTTTGTTGACCACCCTTGTTGTCTTGAACCGTACGAGTAGGAGACCATTCAAAGTCAACGATACCAGGAATCTTGATACTCTTCTTTTCTAAAAGACCCATGGAAGGAGTTTCGTAGATAGACAACTGTTGACCAGGCACCACACGAGCAAAGTATTTTTCAGAGCTAGACCACTTGAACATGGGCCAATGCACAGTCTTGTTAGCAGCTTGGTTGTCTTGAGGAGGGACAGGGAAGGAACGCAAGAGAGCACCAGTATGGACATCCCAGATAATAACTTGATTACCTTCATCGTATTCACTAAAGGGGTTGGAGGGTCCTTCAGGAATCTTGGACAATTGGATGGGTTCATTCGACCAAGTCACCAAATAGCGTTCACAAGGGGAGAAGTCGATTAATTTCACACCAGGATGCACAAATCGGACAATCTTGCTCCATGAAGGTCCACCCCACAACACAATACCTTGAATATGGAAAGTGGCCAAAAAACTACCCAAAGGAGACCATTGCACGTATGTTTCAGTCCAGTTCTATAACAGCAATCAAGTTAATTCTCTGTTTCCAAGCTCAGCTAATCAGTTCCTATCCTTGCTTACCTGGCGAGTATGAACGTGTTCAGGTTCTTCAGATTTGCGATTCCAGAAGATACTAACATCATCACCACGATACATAACAAATTGATCACGGGCTTGTTCATCCGCCAACCAGCTCTTGATATGTTCCTTGGGAGAGTATTCTTCGATAGTGGGTTCCACATAGTTATCGTTCATCTTGGTGTATTTTTCCACATCGGTAAACTTGTTGACTGACAATTGATGCGCCTTACTCATCTTGTGACCATCCAAGTTCTTCACAGCAGCGTGAGCAGATTCAGAGGTTTCAAAGTCGATAAAAAGGTAACTAATAAATAAATAAAATGAGCACGAGCACAGGACACACTGCCGTTTTGTCACCTAACAATAATAACTCTTTATTTACCCTTTGCTTTCAATCTTTCCAGCTTCATTAGGAGACATAGGCATCCAGATACCACCATCCTTGATTTCGCCAGCACCTTTGGTAAACAATTTTTTCAAGACAGTCATCAACTTTTCTTCCTTGGCTTCGTCAACAATGGGAGCGCCATCCACAACAACAATGGTGTTGAAATCATCGTCTTGCGTCACAGTGTGTTTTTCGTAGATATCGCTGAAGTCAATATCTTCTTCGCGTTCAGGAAGATTCTTATAGTCGAGACCTGGCATTGTTCGATATAAAAATAAAATAAAAAGTGGGAAGATCAAAAAAAAAAGAAGAATTGAACAATAACAGAAAAAAAAAAAGTTTAAACGCCAGAGCACCGAAAAAGTGGCTTGGTGATATAAACTCCGTCCATGTCCTGTCAACCGGTTTTACATGAATCATGCCAACATATAATCTTTATTTTTTGTTATGTAGCAGCAAAACAAGTATTTGACATTCAGTATTATAGAGGAACTATGTTCAAATATTTGCAGCTCCAGGATTCCTCATCCTGTCTTTCACTCAATTTAAAAATGACATCGTCTGATAATTACCTTAAACTACAAAATAAGTTTTAGGTTATAACAGATACTGTATACAATTGATAATGTATGTACGGCATTATATAATAAAATGATGGGTAGATGGATTTATTTCTACAGTGCACTTTAAAAATCCGAGCAATTAAAAAAAAGTACCTGAATTATACACAACCTAACATTTTCAATAGATTTCGATTATGGCGAGAAGAAAAAGCAAAATTCCAGTTTCCTCTTCTTCAGGTATCCATTCCTATACAAAGTCGGAGGTTTACGTTTTGTTTTTAACGATAGAATATTGTACATATTTACCCAAGAGCATTCATGACGGAGAATATATTTGCATTGTAACATAAATAGAGAAGACGCCATCCACATATTAACATCTTACGTACCTTTTTTTAATATTTATTTTGCTATAATTTCTACATTATGCAACTTTTAAAAACTTTCTTTATTGTTGGGACTTTGGTGGGCGTCGTCTTTTCACAGGCCGGATCCTACCATAAACAAGGGTACAAGCATAAGAGTGGCGTAATCAAGCGTACAATCTTGATCGATGGATGCACTGGTAAACCCGTCCGTGAAAAGCCCGTCCGTGAAAAGCCCGTCCCTGAAATAACCGTTCCCAGAAACCCCGAACCACTTAATAATGGTAGAAGTGGTGGTCTCGTGAATGACGTCCCTCGTCTAGCTGATTATGGTCTTGAAGAATATGCAGATGAAATTAAAGAAATTGGTAAACAATTGGGTATTGAAGACCTTGGACTCTAGAGAAATGATATTTTCCAGTATTGTACTGCTATACATATAAATATAAGAATAAAACATTTCTATATCCCATTTATTTTTGCTTCTCTAATTTATTTTAAAGCAAGTTGTACCTCTGAGACATTATGAATAAACTTTATCTTCTTTTTTGTTGTTGTTTCCAGGAACAGATTGATATGAGAGATAGAATAGGATATGATTTAATTTTTGGAAGCCACGGTACTGTGAACAAGTGTTCAGTGGCTAAAGCTTAAAATAACAACATTATATGTCATTGGACGGTTTTGAGCTAATAATAAAAAATAGGCGTGTATAATACAGAAACATCAATCTTTTACGTCTTCTAATCGCACATACATGCGTGAGACATATGAGGCAGGAAACAGAAAATACATCGGCACTTAGAATGGAAATTGACTCACAATGTACCCTTAATTCTATGGGATATTGTAACGGTACGATCCGGATAAAAAAACAATCAATCACATTTCAATTTATAGATAATATAGGTGGGGATATTCGACTGGAATTAGCTCCACGATCAATTTTTCTCATGCGGAAGTGGATAATCCGATTATTCGTACTCCGATATACATGACTTTTCTATTTTTTTTTTCTGTTCCCTTTTTCCGTTTTCCTTTTCTTCAATGATGTTGACGGTGATCTTGGATTAGTATTAGAACTTGAATCAGGGGCATTTTTCAAAATTGCATTACAAATATACATGAGGATCCCTTTCATTTTGAATTCAAGATTCGGAACACCCTTCCCATGAAATTAGTTTTCCTCTTGCAATAGTATTATCAAACCATCACTAGCTTACTTTAGTATCGGTTGTCATAGCTTATACCAAACTTGAATAAAATATGTCTCGTCTATTTTTTAACCTTTAATCGCTCTTGTATGTTTAAGTTGTCTTCTACTGTTGATCCGTTTCTTACTTTCGCATGCCTTCTACATTAGCGCTGACCTTCCCAGTTTACGTGTACGCCTACGTTACAAAACACTTTTTTTTTCTTATTAAACCAACACCTTTAAACCCTCTTGTGTAATAACGATTTCTTTATTGATAGCATTGTTTACTCAATCTTCTTCTGAAAAGATTGCTTAGCACTCACTATATTTTTTATCCACTCTCAGGGAGCTTCAACGTCAAAGTAATTAATGAAGAGCAATACAATAGTAAATACAGAAGTACCGATTTATTGTGAATACAATCTGGCATTTTATTTTCCTTTAATTTTTGATCAGATTTCATTCCTTCTGATATCCATCGGGTATTGAGGAATTCATTCACTTCGCTCGGTCAAACTTTAAAATGGTCGACCGTGGAAGACTTTTCGCTGGGGAACAGATCAAAATGCATGGTAATTGGCCAATTTAATCAGGGTGTTCTCACGCTCTTTTTGTATCGGATTCAAGTCCAACCTTATTGTTTGTCGCTCTTTTTCCACTCTACCATTCCGAACATTGATCTCCCACCCAGTCAGATAAAAGTGATTTTTTTTTTTTTTCATCCAATCTTTTTTTTTCTTCTCTCTTTCCTTTTACATTTTTATTATATTTTATTTTATCATGCAAGGTAAAATACGAAAATGGCCATAACCACATTTGTATGACTCAACATTTTCATTGTAATAGACGTTTATATTGCTGCTGTCAGTCGAACACCTATCGGAGGATACAATGGTTCTCTATCATCATTATCAGCTACCGAGTTAGGCTCCATTGCTATCAAAAGTAAGAATTATTATCTCCCCCTCACTCTTTTTTCTCATTCTGTTTACACATCCTCTACTTGAATAGGTGCTGTGGAAAAAATAGGTTTGACAAAGGAATTAGTCGAAGAAGTTGTCTTTGGCTGTGTGCTCAGTGCAAATATCGGTCAAAATCCGGCGAGGCAAGCGGCTATAGGTGCTGGTCTTTCTAACGAAACAGTAGCTACGACTGTCAATAAAGTTTGTGCCTCTGGTTTGAAAGGTATTTTTTATTTTTTTAAAAAAACTAGCATGTGGGCGGGCTTTAAATATATTTATTTTACTCCTCATCTTAGCGACCATCATGGGAGCCCAGAGCATCATGACTGGACAAGCCGATATTGTAGTGACAGGTGGGATGGAATCTATGAGCCAGACACCTTATTACTTACCACAACAACGATTTGGCAGTACATACGGTCATGGACAGGTGGTGGATGGTGTATTAAAAGATGGGCTGACCGATGTGAATCATGGGTATGCGATGGGCGTGGCAGCTGAATTGTGCGCAACTACTCACGAAATCAGTCGAGATGATCAAGACGATTTTGCCATTCGATCCTACCGCCGAGCACAGGAAGCCACTGAGGCGGGAAAATTCCTCAAGTATGAACTTACTCCGGTGACGGTGATGCAAAAGAAAACTCAACGAACAGTAGATCGGGACGAAGATGTGTTCAAATTGGATGAAAACAAATTACGTCAGGTCCGCCCTGCTTTTGTGAATAAAGACACACCATCTGGAATCATCCCACATGGCTCCGTGGGTACTGTTACCGCTCCCAATTCATCTCCTCTTTCCGACGGTGCGGCTGCCCTCGTCCTCGTCTCAAAAGCGGCTGCAGAACGTTACCAATTACCTTTGCTTGCTCGAATCCGAGGTTTTGCTGACGCCGCTCAAGAATCAAGTAGATTTACCACCTCCCCTAGTCTGGCCATCCCGAAAGCTGTCAAGCGAGCTGGTCTCTCAATGGATCAAATCCAATTTTTCGAATTAAACGAAGCATTTTCTGTGGTGGGTTGTGCCAATATGAAGTTGCTGAACTTATCTTCTGATAATGTGTAAGTGGCTTTTTATTAGTAATGTTTTATATCTTATTTTTCTCATTCTATTTTTTAAAGGAATATTTGGGGTGGAGCGGTTGCAATGGGCCATCCGTTAGGCTGTTCAGGGGCAAGAATTTTATGCACTTTGTTATCTGTGCTGACAGATGAGAACGCCACTTTTGGGGCCTGTGGAATTTGCAATGGTAATCAATCATCTAACTTGATCTATCTTACTCAATCTTTTGTTTTTTTTTTATGTAGGAGGAGGAGGAGCTACTGCAATGGTCATTGAACGACTATAATTACCACTATACTACTACTACTGTTATATATAAATAAAACCTGCCAATTTTTTATTCTATTTTTGACATCTAATTTCTCCTTTTTGCACTGTTCCTATTTGCCCCCTTTTTTTTTTTTGGTCATATTTCATACATTTTATTGTGATGCCATATGAATAACTCTCTATCACTTCTTTTATAGCTGAATAAAGGTTATTCCCTCCTCTTTGTATATATCAAAAAAAAAGCCGGACAATTGGACATATTTCACATCCCGCCCACGTGAATCATTATTTATTCCCACCTTTTTTTGCTCCGCCTCCTTTTTCATTTTCTTTTTTCCTTCCTCTTTTTTTTCTTCACCATTCAACTTCTTTGAGGTTATGGTGATATGAGATTAGTATCAGGACTAGTTTAGAAAGGTTTTCAGCTCAGGGATTACAAGATGCTTCGGGAAACCTTTTCATTTTGGATCTTGGATCTGGTTCCACCATTGGGTGGCTTTCTGGGGCCTCCAATAGCTTAGTTTAGTATTATTTTGTCATAGCTTGCATATACATGTCAATAAAATATGTCAAGTAAATTGATAAATATGTCCCATTAGTTTCTCACATGTCTTGTACAATAGATCCCTTTGTGCCATCTCCCCTTTAGATTAGAGTTGAATGTTGTTAATATTCAATAAAAGATAGCTCTTTACTGTTTCTAACCCACTGTTATAGCACATTAGATTCCTTTTTACAATTTTACCCTTATCTGGGTGTTGATAATTTATTAGATTTATTCTTCGTCATAATACATCTATTAGACCTCTTCTTCTACTGAAACTCACGTTTTTTAGTTTTGTATTACTAATGTACCCCCAATAATACATGTCAGACCCATTAGATAGTAACAATACAATTATTGTGGCTTGTTCGAGAGTGCCCTACTATGTATTTACTTATATCTCCCCAACTATGACTACTTTTACAATTGTTCCAGAGACTGATCGCCCGTCCAAAAAAAAATTCCATACTGTAGAGAGTTTTTCTCTGCGTTGTAGCTATCTCACTGTTGTCAAAAAAAAAAAAATTTACTCGTGAGCTTTTTTTTTTAATGGCCACTCATACAGATACGCCGAACCGTTTTTCAGTTACTTAAGCCATTCTCCTCCCGTCAGTGACTGATAGGCGATTCGGAGTCATTTCATACGAAAGGTGCTGCTATTCGTGTTCTATCACTCACACGAATTAGCCAAGATTTTTCTGCCGGCATAGCTTTCAGAATGGGCATCTTTTTTTTTTTTTTTTTTTTTTTTTTGTAAATACGTTGACTAGGCCCATGAGATGCAGAACCGCAGGGAGTGTCTGATTCTATCAAAACCCATATTTCAACGACATTTCTATGACATCAACAGATAGGCTGATTTTTTTTGAAGTGTGAGCTTGTTTACATACAGTTACCAAAACGGTTTTGAAGGTGGGAGTGTCCTGCACTATACTCTCCAGGATGACAGAGAATTTAAAAACTTTTATTCTTTTAGCTGCAGAGCTGCACCATAGTGATGATAGCATAGTGACAAAAAGAAAAGGAGAGGAACATAGTAGATAACGAATGTAGTTTTCTTCAAAAAAAATAATGAAAAAGAATTCATTTTAGGCATTATTTGTCCAAGATTATCTTCCTGGTCTGTCTAAAATTGAATCAAAAGTACAAGTACTTGTGCAGTACTGTACAGTACAGTACAGTACGGTACAGTACGTACAATGGTCTACGCCATATTTTCCAGCGGATTTCGCTAGGCCAAAAAAAAAAAATAGAAGGCCTTCCGAGGAATTTCGGTAAAGTATATATTTATAAATGAATGACAAAATAAGTAAATGCAAAACAAAGACTGTGCTGTCGTCTCGAATTAGACTGACTCAAATAAATAACTGAAAGGGAAGAGAGTCACAATTCCTGTATTGCGGCCTAGAACCGCAATTCAATTGCTGGGATCCTTAAAGGGAAGTAGTCATAACGCAGGAGGGGGGATATCATATAGCGATGGCAACTTTCATAGTGTGGCGTAGGTTTATTAGTATAGAAGGTAGATCTGGAATAAAAACAACCGGGTTTGCCAACAAATGACCTAAGACAGCCAATCTGGTGCTAATGCTCTCTCATGGGAATAGTGATCATAGTTGATAAGAAATCAGGTGTTTGATAAGACACTCACAAAATAGCCATTATAACGAATTTCATTACTGTCTAATGGGTCTGAGTATGACTAGTAAAAGGGATCTCTTCTATGGAAGACCAATGGCCAATACTAAAACTAATGTAAAAGATTCATTCTATCAAGGTTTCTAATGGAGTCAGCATGTGAGAAGCGATTAGGGGATCTAAAGAATGGTCAACATTAATTTAAAGATACAATTGAAAAAATGAGGCATTATACTACCCTCAACAAAGCATAACAGAGATTACATATGTATATTTTATTGAAGCACAACCCCGGTTAACACAATTCAAAACAGGGTAATGGTAAAAAGGCATCTCTTGCACTGTACAGTACTGTACAAACATGAGGCATTAATGAGACATTTTTATTGAAGCGAGTAAAAAAAGAGTTATTTTATTCATATATATGTACAAAAAACTACAAACTAACACTAAACTAAACTAATGTGGATTCAAAAAGCCAACTAATGATGGACCCAAATCTTGAATTCAAAATGAAAGGGTTTCCCCATGCATCTTGTAATCCCTGAGCTGAAACTCTTCTAAACTAGTCCTGCCATTATTCTAAATACAAAATAATTCCATAGAAGTTGAATGGTGAAGAAAAAAAAATAAAAGTGAAAAAAAAAGAAAAAGAGAAGAAAGAGAGAGAGAGAGGAAAAAATAAAAAAGTGGGAGTAAATAAAAATTCACGTGGGCGGGGTTTAAGGGGTCTCCCTTTTGCAAGAATTAAAGACTATTGTCATACAATATTGACGTCATGGTGGCTAATTTTATTAATGACACAACCTCCACCAATCTACAGATTCTCAACTCGTATTATGGCAGTAGCAACACCGTTCAACAGTAGTGATATGGTGATGCGGAGGAGGGGCTGCGGCCGCCAACTCCACTCAACAGCACCAGGGTATTAGTTATCTCTCTTTAAAAATTTATATTCACCATTCAACTATGATAGCGTTACGATCCTCTTCTCATAATGTAACCATCATGATACGTTTGCATTGCTTATTTGCTATAATATATTTTATCACTCACCGCAGAATAGTTATCTTCACCCGTTCCATTGTACATGCAGTACAATAGCTTAATTTCCTACGTTATGTGTATTCCACAATAAAAAAATGATATGGTATTACAAAACAATAGCAGTCAACACTAAATCAAAGGGACAACATTAGCAAGGTATATATATTTTTTTATATATATATGGTACACAATGAATGAGAGAGGGTATGTTAATGGGATGTTTTTTTTCAATGTAAATACAAACTGTGACAAACCAATGATGTCCCCTCATTTAAGAAACGGAGGAGCCAAGTGGTGGAAAAGAAAAAATATGCAATCGGACTATGAAACAATAGGTCACTACCATATTTATACATACACAAATACAGTACAAAGAAAAAATTGTAACTCATGCAGATCCATACGAAAGTAACACTAGGAGAGGATATGATATAACATTAAACATGGTCCACTCTCTTATCAAAGAAAGGATGGTGATAGTGTAATGACTGAAGAAGAAAGAAAGACCCGCCTAAAGTATTCTTTTTTTCCTATCAGCACGATAATTCATTTAAGGGGAAAAAACGCTTTGATTATTTCCAGAGTTATTATGATAATGGTATAAAGTTCTCTTTAATTATACAATGAAACAAGAATTGGAAAATAAAAGCCAGCATATCTCGATTTTTACAGTCCCAAATTAGTCAATCACCGAGTTCTTTTTCAAAAACTTTCATCAGGGGAAAGAGGAACATTGAAGAATAGGGGCAGACGGGAAATAAGCATGGTGCATGCGCAAGACAAAAAAGGCAATTCACCGAGACACTGTTTGTTTTCCCTAAAGACAATGTGAATTCTTTTCTTAAGTTACTCTATTGTTATTAGCCCTTTTTTTTCCTCAGGTGATGTTAAAAAAACCCTGATTCTGACTTTGTCATTGTTCGATTTTATACATGGGGTTGGTTACGCTATTATATCAAATGAAGAGGAAGGATGAAATCTAAGTGGGTAAAGAGGTTTACCAGTTGTCCCACAGTATTATTTAAAATAAAAGGATCGTACTGACAAAAAAAAAAAAAAAACAAAAAAAAAAAGCGGCAAATTGAGATAGAGTATATGATATACGGTTTATTTATGTAACATCAGTGCGTTGCTAATTAAAGCAATAAGACAAAAATGACACTGACAGGTTTCTACGTCAGTCTGTTAATAATTAGATCCATAACAATGAAAAAGAAAGCACAATGAAATGATGAATCGATAACCAGACGTATTGCATGTGAGCCACGTTTTGGTCATTTGAAGACATTTCTGTTATTATTATTTTTTTTGCGGAGATTGACCAAACTAAGAAAATGCGTAAAGCTTTTACTTTGTGATTGGCTAGCTGATCCAAAAGTCTCTACCCCAAAGGGAATAAGATTCTCTTTCTTAATGCCGTCTACCTTTTTTTTTGCCCTATCTACCTCCCTACTGAAATTCTTAAATTTGATGAACACAACAAGTAACAGCTTATTGTGAAAAAAGGGGAAATCATTGACAATTGGGGAGATAGACAGATTTTCATATAAAATGGACGGTTCAAATTTTTTTTTTTTTTTTTGGTATCCATTCTATACTCATCTATTGTTAATCATGAAAGCTTCTTCCAACGTTCGTAAAAACTCCTCGTCTACTTCAGCAGCACACAAAAATTGGCCGACCTATCAATTGTTTTATGGCCTTCCGCTTGGAAAAACATCGGGAAATCTCATCCCAATCACCTGGGCTCAACCATCGTGATATTTCTAAAATCATTGCTAAATGGTGGAAAGAAGCCACAGACATTGAAAAAGCCCCTTATCGAGCTATTGCAGAAAAAGCTAAGGCCGAACACGCAAAAAAGTAAGTCTATAAATCAATCCCAGTGCACAACGGAGTTTGAAGCTCATCATTTTCTCTCTTTAAAATAGGTATCCAAACTATAAATATAAACCTGTCAAGAAATCTGAACGTAAAGTACGACCTTACCATCGTCGAGAGAATGCTGCTACACGTGAACAAAAGTCCAATGCTAAAGAGAACTTTTGAAAACAATGGCTTGGTGAAGAAGACGATGAAGAAACAGACAGCAAAAGCGAAGCCTCTTTTCACTCGTCAAGTACCAGCAGCAGCAGTAGCTCTTGCAGTATGAAACTCAACCTTTCTTTGATGACGCATCTATCAAACATGAACCAATACGACAAGAACATTATTCTTTATTTTCTTCTCCTTTGTGCCAGCCTATGTTTTATGACAACTTTATTTACGACAATGAAATGATACCGACTGACGCCATTTCCGACTGTACCCTTCCTTCATCCCAATTTAACACAGTTGACCTGGTACCTGAATTCTCATCCTTAGAATTATTTAATATTCCTGACTATGTCAATCTTCAAATGCTCTCATTGGATAATTCCTCTTTTATGTTATGATCTTTCATATACTGTGTACCCCTCATTTTTATGTTTTTTTTTTTCTTTATTCTTGCCCTCATGCCCACATTTTATTATTATTATTATGCCTATGGTTGTTTCTAAATCCCACCTATAAGTGGTTGTTTTTATTATGTTATATTATTAGTGTTTTTCTATATACCAATCATACGATCCATCATTTAATTTCTATACATACAATATTATAATAAATTGATATCTCTTTGGCTGGCCCTTCCAAAATTACCTGCGGGGATTTGAAATCCGAACCACTTTTTTTTTTCTTTTTTTTTTTTTTTTTTTTTTTGGGGGGGGGGTTGGGCGTCTTTCTTTATCTTTTTATAGCGGTATCCATCATGCCGATGCCAACAGTAAGTTATATGTCCAACGACAACAATTGATTGAATGTTAATTATCTTTTCTCTTTTTTTTCTTATTATAATGCTAGGACAAATTGGATTCGGTGAACAATGTAAGTATCAGAGTTAACACTTTAATCCAGACACTATTCACACAATTAATTCTCTTTTGAATTTATTATCTTTCACTCTATAGGAATCCTCGCTTATTTCTTTCATGAATACACCACTGATATACCAAAAGTAAGTGGACGATAACGAAAACAACAACAAAAAGATGGGAAGATCTAGAGCTGATAAACAACCCCGTTTCCTTCATCTAAACACTCGCAACAGGGACGCACAACTCGAATCTCACATTGATTACTACCACGCTTCCACATTACCTCCCAGTCTTGTTGATTGGACTTTCCAACTGACGAAAAAAAATCTTCATCATCTTTACGTGGCATCTAACGATGGTTGGAGCGAGTCTGGCAAAAAGGCGGAATTACAGGCACCGGAAGCCCGATACTTGGTTGCACGATCGACTCAGGATACCACAGACCTTAAGGGTTCTTGATGTTTCAAATGGTGCAGGAAGAAACAATGGACGATGATTATATGGCTGAAGTGGCTTACTGGTAAAGGATATTAGTGGTTGTGATGGTATTGGTAATGGTAGTGGTACTAATGGGCAAAGGGGGGGGTGGTTCGTTTCATTGTAGTTATGAACTTCAATTGGTCGAGGCGGCAAGAAATCAAGGCCTAGGTGAATATCTAATGGGTCTTTTGTTCCAAATTGGTCATCATTGGAAAATGGAAAAGGTCATGCTGACAGTTTTCAAAGGTAATATTTACTTATTTCATTGAACCTGAGAAATTGATACTGACCTTTTTTTTTTTTTTTTTTTTTTTTTTGGACCAAAGATAACAAAGGGGCGATGCGGTTCTATACCAAGAAAATAGGGTAAGTCAAAACGAAATGATTTGCCCAGCACAAAGGAAGAAAAGACTAACGGCTTTTTGGTGCCGGATTAGATTCAAACTGGATGAAATATCACCTGGGGCCTGCTTATCACCAAGAAAAGCGAGAAAGTTTGATTATGAAATCCTCAGCAAACCATGTTAGCGGCCTGGGTATCTTCTAAATCATGCAAATACAAAAATAAAAACCTTGGAGCGGACCAGTTTTTGTGTGGATGTGGCTTATCTGAAAGGCTGTCACTTAATATCCCGCTTCTACTCCCAGCATTTTTTTTTTGAAAAAATTACTTCCTCTCTTTCCTTTTTTTTTTTTTTTTTTCTACATATCTATCACAAAAACCGATCGTATTTCACCATGTATTTGATGTATTATTTGGACAAGAAAGGTGAACGTGTGTATACTCTCAAGGTAAGAAAATAGCATATATGAGATGAGTGAGAATGGTATAGAAAAGGGATAAGCGAATTTTGACAGACTGAAGGACTAACCCTTTTTTTCTTTGATTCCTCAACATAGAAAGTAGATCCTTTCGGTAACGCCACCAAATCTGCCCATCCTGCTCGCTTCTCACCTGACGACAAATTCTCGTCAACGTGTCACATCAAGAAG